>JAVIAB010000139.1:38173896-38773896 GCA_032433765.1 Megaustenia siamemsis | reverse complement strand
TCAATAAACGTTGCGAGACCACCAAACTCGAGGATCGACCACGACACGAAAAAGATGGATTGACGGAATATTAGAAACTCTAGGAAACATAGCTGCAGCACAGGCGAACAGAAGAGTAATAGACTGCAAATTATATCTCCCTTGACGCTGAAAGGTAAATGAAGAAGGAAAGAAGAAGATTTAATGCTTGGCGAACCTGGTTAGTTGGAGGAATCAAACCCCAACTGGCACGGTTCTCAGTAGAGCAGTGCACTAGGCGCTGTCCTTCGGAGGCTTTCAGTATCCTATCTTGTTCCACATTTATTTTAGACCTCATCTGAAGGAAACAGAATATAACCCACAGCAAGTTTTCCCTAGATTAATCACATTTTCTAAACCGAGGTAATTATAAACAAGAAGAGGACAAATTCTGGGTTTCTTCTTTCTCTGTGGACTGCGAGGCGATGTCTCCAAAGGCTCTGACTGAAGTTAAATAGCTAACTATGTAATTGTTTATCGTTTTATATTTTGTCTTGTCATAGTCATGAAAGCATGTGCAGAAACGTTTTATTATTGTGTACTGTATTTTTAAAAAATAAGCTATTTTATAAAATGTTATATTTACTTTTTAAATGAAAGATCCCGAGGGATCATTACTTTAAATCTTTCAGGGTTAAACAGATGACTCTATCAGCAAAGTCGTTAGAATTAACTAGGTGACTTAATGTACAATAGTCATTAGAGCTATTGACTTAAACCTTTAACAGAGAGGAATGTAGGCGAATGATTGACAATGTCATACTACACGGTACTTTTATAAAAGTGTTAATGTCCATACAAGCGTTAGCGTCCATATAAGCGTTAGCTTATATTAATGAGCAGTGACAGAGTTTTGGGCAATGTGGACAAAACTACGTCCGCGTTGTATTTCTTTCCTAGAAGAATCCAGAACCTATTTAACGCTTGAGTGAACTTAGAAACCACCGTGCAGGATGAAACCAGAACTCTTGTTCTCAAAAGTCCTGTTCATTAACCACTGCTATACCACGATTTCCATTCAGTATCAAAACATCCGCATTGTAAGGATAAGTTTACCTGAGCTGGCACGAACTGGTTATGTGTAATATTCGATAAAAATGACTGAACTTTAATCATCGTTTACCCTTTTGTCAAAAACTGCCAGCACGTTCTTATTCCCTGCATGTTTTCCCAAAACATAATTGACTCCGAACCGCATAATGTGTTTCAGAATGTGACTGAATTACTGATTGGATATTGATAGGAAATAGTTCAGAGCGGTGAATGTGTGCAGGTATCTGATTGATAGACAAATAGAACATTTCAATTGATAGCAAAGAATTATGTGTACTATCAGTCTATTATTACGAAAAGAATAATTGGAGAACTAAAGGGGAAATAATCGACACTTGGTGTACACGCCTTGGTAAATGTTAATGCTTTCTCCATAGCGACCTCAATGTACTCTCAAGACATGTTCTCAAGACAGAAACGCGCTCAGCTTGTAACTATTATAATAATTTCTTTGATCCTTTGTAAATATGAGGTGGGGGACATTATATTGTTAATTAGAAATAATTGTAACCATTATGTTTCATGAAAAATGTGCTTGGATGTTAACTTACTGAGATAATTTTATAATAAATTAACATAATGTGCCTTCAGTTCTGTACTTGTGTGCTGCTTAAATACAGCGAATTAATTATAGTGTACATGTCACTTTGACCAAATTTCTGCGCTCATTCAATACAGGAGTGCTTTTATGTCATGTATAAAATAAACTTAAACTACAAACATTGACTCAAAGAAGGTCATAGAACAAAATATCATCTGATTACCCCATTTACGAAATAACATTAAATGGTGTTATGTGCGAATATAGCGAAGGCCAAACAGCTTGGTGTCATGGCATGGAAACAAGTTAACATAATTATGTGTTGCACGGTGGAGAAGATTGTGGAAGACATGATCGTCTAGCCAACCGGTATGGCATATGATAATGATGATCAACATCATCATCAAGTACCAAGCCTGCTGGCGTAGGTGATCATGCCTCTCCACAACTTTCGATCACGACAGTCATTTATCATTTCTGTTGATGACCTTCTGCCAAGCCATTCTCTGAAGCTGCCTGGTATCTTTTCTCTTTGCTTCCATCTCTTCGTCCCTCAATTTTCCTAGTTGTTACACTATATTCCAGTTGTTCCCTTCTCATTACATGGCCAAAAAATTATAAATGTTTCTTCCTAATATTGGAAATTAGTTCTCTTTTTGCTTTGACCTCTTTCAGAACGTTTTCATTACTCTTCTTAGCTATCCATGGTATTCTCATCATTCTTCTGTAAAACCACATTTCTACAGACTCCAGTGATTTTCTTATCTGTTGTCCTATTGTCCATGATTCACATCCATATGTTAAGACTGGCTGTACATAACATTTAAGAACTCTTTTTGATGTTTCTATTGTCAAAAATGGATTGCATAGTATCTTCCTCATTTTTTGGAAAGCTGCTTTTGCCTGAGCCATTCTGCATCTCTCCTCTGTTGTACACTTTCCGTCTGAGGTTAACAAAGTTCCCAAATATTTAAATTCATTTACCTGTTTTAATATTGTTCCACTTGTCTTTATTTTGCACTGAGGTAATGTCATTTTCTTTGTTGTTACCACTACTTCTGTCTTTTTGCTATTAGATAATAATGATATGCGTAGTTACACCTCATCATAACTCATTTGTGTTTTTGCGTCTTTATATATATGAGTATATAAATAAGTATATAGAATCATGTATTAAATTATATTTTATATTAAACTTAATTCCGTTAAGTAAAGGATACCTGGCGTGATACCGACCACATCAGCTTAAAAATGGGCCGTGATCATAGAAAAATATTGACCACTATTACACTATTTATGATTTCTCTCTGCGACAACCAACCCTGATCTCAGTAGTAAGGTCCGGTTTTAAACGTCAACTACTCATCGACGGGAAAAAAAAATATGAGTATCTCCGAAGACGGAGTCATCTGCCTGTGCAGAGAGGGACCCTTGTCCACACAGCTGCCAGAAAAAAAAGGATTAACACTCAAAATTTAGTTCCTAGTCTCTAGGGACTTCGTCAGAGGTGACAGCTGCGGAACACCCCCACTCCTCAAAAAAAAATTTAAAAGAAAAAAATTAATTGCGGACTCAATATATGTTGACCCATCTTCGATAATGTAAATAATGGGATCATATTTAGAGATGACTTGGATGACTCTAAAGTGAGCGCGTTAACTTGGGTGTACTGTCCAGGGTACACTGGTGTACATGACATTGACATAGTCGATAAGCTCGGTGGCAGCTCTGGCATTGAGTGTGGCCTTACTCTCGGCAAAGAGGAAAGTTTGTTCTTAATTTCTTAAGAGAGAATGGGTTCGACAATGATGTATATAATGAAAGACTGTGGAGTCTAAAGGTGGAGAAGATATCTGGTCGATCCGGAATGCTAGTGGGAGCGCAGATGCATTTATAATCAACACTTAAGAGGAACAAGAGTCTGGATACGCTTCGAGAAATGCTGGGATCGCGGTGAAGCGGATATGGGAATGTCTCGACTACAATAAAACTGATTCCATGAATTAAAAAATAGTGTAGAGAGCGTATGCACATATTCACCTGTCACTTCATATATAGGGTAGGCGTCCTCACCTGCATCTAAACGCGTCCACTAGTGCTCAGCCTCTAGATATAGAATATGCATGCTGTGAATATATAATAACTAGCCGCGGGCCGCAAAACGAAAACAAGTAGTGATTACAGAGGGCGGGGTGAATTAGGTGCATCGGTTAACTAATTCTAAAAAAATGCCCCTCATGTCCTATGAAGCAATCATCGGTGAGCTGGAGGCAGCATAACCTCCTTCCCGGGTAGATATGTTCCGTTAGCCTAAAAATGGCAACCTATTTGGGAGAAGATCAACTCCGATTATAAACCCCCCCCCCACACTGTCTAGCGGGTACCTGTCACGGAATAGACTACGGGAGTAAACCCTAATGAAAAATCCGGAAACGTAGTCCCTAAGGCAGTTCAGTGTTGATTTCAACATTGCACTGGCTACTCCCGCGACGCAGTTGGCACCCAATTTTTCTGGCCCTGTCAGACCTTTGGATCTCTCGCTTGCGTGGAGAGAAGAAACATGTGTCGTGAGCGTTAACTCATTTCTTATGTTTTTTTCTTTCCAAGCTCGCGCCCTGGAGAGGACACTCCAGCTTCGCCATTTTGGTGTCGGCACAACACGGGAAGCAGCAGTTACCAGTTATGGCATGATGACGCCAGGGATTGATTCCGACAATGGGAGAAGTCTATCGACTTCATTGGAGAGCTACTGCCCCTCAAGCTGGGCAGCCCCCAGCCACTAAGGTGCTGTCTCGTCACGGCCTGTTTTATCCATATGGTGAATTGGGATTAGGGAAAACCCGAAAGGCAAGCTGTTACCATAATCACCTGTCACAAGAAACGTAACCTACGATTGGTTTACTGGAACATTCACACCATGCAAGCTGGCCTATCTGACAATGGGCAGTATCCTTTTGTATGGCAGCGAATCAGGGACAACTTTTGCTAAGCAAGAGAGAAGGCTAAATGTATTCCCTATGCATTGTCAGCGCCGCATTTTTGGTATCATCTGGAAAAACAAAGACATCACCTACGCCAGCAGGCACGGTATTTGATGGCGATGATGGTAGCCAGTTTCTTTGAGCTAATCTTTAATTCATGATTAGAAGTCACCACAGAAAGGATATTTGATCAGACATTAGGAAGCAAAAATGTCATCAAAGGACACTAGAAAGTGGATGTAGACGTAGATTACAGGAGAGTTTTCGTTTTTTTCCTTTGTTTAAATATTTGTTGTCCATACAACAAAACTATCTTCAGTCTACAGACTTGAATAGATTAAATAACCTTTACCAACCACCGTACATGCACTACCACACATGAACCCTAAGACGAGCTCAAATTTCGTCAGACAACGGTACTGAAATCTCGGAAAAGCGAAAAGGACCGAAATCTCGGCCCGGAATGAGTTGAACGCATAAAAGTCAAGCAGAATGATTCGTAGTTAAACATAGCCATTAGTCATATACACATTGTGTCTCCGAAATGGTCACGACAACAAGTGAACTAAAAATCATCAGAAAATGTATCTTGGGTGATACCGGCCTTAGGAAATGTGTTCTGTGGCGTAACACGTGTAGAAGATTTATTCTATGCTATTCTCAGTGATATTTTATGATTATGATGATGATGATGTGTTTGACAGGAACACTGTTATCACAAAATATCAACTGGCAACACTGCCACGCCACGTCATATTATTTCTTCTGAAGTTTGTTTTCGTTTCAGACATATTGTCTTACGCCTGGTATTTTCATTTGCGGCGTGTTAGCAGTTGTCGCTCGTTATTTAAGGTATCTCTGAGTTCTTCTGTCAACATTTTACAGTTTGATTGATGCAGCGAGAACTGATTACAAAAGCAAAAATCTCAACCAAGGAACTATATGTTCGAGTGCTTAAGAATATATGTTCCTTGAACGGTGCAGAAACATCAACTGAATTTGTCTCTGAAATGAATGAACGAGTTTGTTCGTAGGTGTAATGCAGTTATCCCGTTTTTGACACCATAACCTCATTATACACAGCCGAAAAAAAGGTGCCAAGACCACAGCGTTTGGTAAAACAGAAGCAGAGAAGACTGAGGGAATAGAAATGATGAAGAAATATCTGCAGACTGCAATCTTTGGAAACACACTCTAATGCTCCAACTGAAAGAAAAATCAGACAGATTCATAGAAAAAGAGAATATACGGCAAAAGAAAAGAAAATAATACTATTTCTAGGAGTGCTGCAAAATCCAGTCAACTATGACTAACGGAGGCTACTACTAGTAGAGTGGACTAGAAATGGCGTGTTCAGTCAATTATTGTGACTTTAACTTGCTATAATGAAATTAACACACTCCCAACTTACGCCATGAATAGAAATAAGCAATTATCTTTAAAATGATTTTCTTTGAAAGCAAGAAACAAGTCTCTTCTGTTACTGTGATCACACAATCTTATTTTGATACATATTATTACCGTTGTTTAGCCATGGTGGACACGTCACCTAAAAGAAGAATAATTTAACACACGTCCAGCTAGTAAAGATTCGTCAACTACTTTCCCCGTCAGCTACTTTCCCCGTCAACTACTTTCCCCGTCAACTACTTTCTCCGTCAACTACTTTCTCCGTCAACTACTTTCCCCGTCAACTACTTTCCCCTGTGACTAATTAAAAAATAAGTTCAGTCTTGAATGGAAGTTCAAGGAAAATCGAAGGCTAAGGAATCAGTCCCGTACAGATATGCATGCTGAATCGGATGTACTGGACCACAAGAATGAAGTCATGCTGTAACGCTTTCCGCTGTTAAACCAACGAAGAAGAAAGATATTCAAACATTCGTTATAGAACATTAATTGGAACGGTGAAAAAGGGAAGCACGATGCACGTGCAATATCTCTCGCTCACATAGTACTCGGTTTAAATCCTGAGTGTCGAGCGATCGTCTTTATTTCACAAGTGCTTCCATAATCTAGTCTTGATGTGGTGGAGTGGATAGCGCTATTAGAGATAAACATTGCGCTTTGGTATCTTCGAAACCTCCCTTCTTCTCCTCCCACTTATTGAAACTAAGTTACTACAAAAAACACTTATCAGTTAAAATTCTTAAAGAGAAGTCTGTATGTCGATGCCCGGACAAAACATAGATTTGTACCTGCCAAGCTCAGTATCTTCCAATTAAATTTTTCTACCCACATTTTTTTAGCCTAATATTTGAGATGTTCTACCCTTTGACTCCTTATATAAATATATCAATTCTTCTATGAACGATTCAAATCGTTTACATGAAGGTATAGCCAATGATAATGATTGATTACAAACTCTTTATACAGAGCTTCGCAGCAGAAGGCAATCTGATTATCAAAAGCAGTACCCTCGACGCGTAAGCCTTTCAGCCCTTTAGGTTCTTGACTTTCTAGGGAGGGATGCGGCCCTGCAATATGTTGCGCATACGAGAGAAGAGACTTTGATCTAAACAAAGCTACTGCCAGGATCTACTCTCCATTTAAAGGAAATCTATAATGGAGAAATACATATTTTATGCCAGGAATTGTCACATTTTTCATTAACCAGAATTTTAAAAACTGTCTTATTTTATTTAGACTGTTAAAATGTCACCAAGAGCAAAATAGTTTAAATTATAAAATTTAAATTTTTGGGACGGTGACACAAATTGGGACAATTTCTGTAGAATATCAAGCTAAAGAATGAAGAGAATGTACGAGTAGCAGACCCAAGATATCTTCACCCACAAATACTGCCACACTTGTAGAACTGTATTTAATATACCACATGGCTGATAAAACAAGCAGCTGTGTTCTACGTGCTATCAGTAATATTCTTTGAAAGAAAAATAAACCTGATGGGACAGGAAACCTACAAACTGGCTATTAAAACACTGCGTTTCATTGGAAACAAGGACCACACACATCGGTAGGTTAAAAACTAACATAAAAACAAAGAGAATAGTAACGATTTAACTGTACTCTAGATAAACCATAGATGAGAGAGCATATGAATACAATTTCTCTTTATTGCGGAAGCGAGAACAAGAAAACAATATTTTTGATAACTTCCGCTCCAAAATGCTCACTAATTCATTAATTTAGACACAACGATTTACATTGGTCGTCTATAATGTCTCCATAACAAGAACCAGTTATGTATATATGGTCGGGAAGTACATCAGAAAGTACATCGGAAACAGTAATTGCCTTGTAACAGTCAGAATTTGTAACAGTCAGAATTTGTAACAGTTAGAATTTGTAACAGTTAGAATTTGTAACAGTCAGAATTTGTAACAGTCAGAATTTGTAACAGTCAGAATTTGTAACAGTCAGAATTTGTAACAGTCAGAATTTGTAACAGTCAGAATTTGTAACAGTCAAGCGTTTGGCGTTCAAGAATCTGAAGTCGATATCGACATAAATGATGAAATCTTTTAGCGGAAAGTAATTTATGAGTTTCAGTTAGAATGTAGAAGAATAGAGAAACTGAAACCAAAAGGTAATCTCTTGTCCTCTGTAGACCAGTTTCACTAACCACTGCTCCACTGAGGCGTCCAATAGTAAAAATGGCAGAGAAACTAGTAGTCGGAAACTAATGAAAGTTGTAGTAGCAGCAGTACAATGTATGGCAGATATGTCGTAGTAATGGTCTTCTTCTACCTTTCATCTCCCTGTGGAGCATAGGTCTTCAACAAACACTTTCCAAGCAGTTCTGTTTCTTGCCATTCTTTTAAGATCGTTCCATGTCTTCCCAATCATCTTCATAATTGCTTCAATCTGTCGTCTCTAATAATTCATTGGTCCTCCTCTTTGTCTTTTGCCCTGGGGATTTCAAAAAGGGCCTGCTGTGTAATACTCTTAGTCGGCTTCCACAGAGTGTGTCCTATCCAGCGTCATCGTCTTCGCTGTATCTCTTTATCCACTGGTATTTGACTGGTATTTTTCCATAATTCTATATTAGTGATTTTGTCCTGCTATTTCCATCCTCTTATTCTGCGTTAGCATCCATTAAGGAATGTCTGTAGTAATGGTAATGGGGAGTTAATGTGACTGAAATAGAGAGTAGTTAGAAAAATAGGGAGTTAAAAGTGGCTGAAATAGAGAGTAGTTAGTGTAATAGGAAGTTAAAAGTGGCTGAAATAGAAGAAATATGTCGTAGTTAGTGTACTGTTGAGTCAAATTGGCTGAAGTAGAAGAAATATGTTGTAATTAGTGTGCTAGTGAGCTAAAGTGGTTGGAGCAAAAGAGATAAATCCTAGT
This sequence comes from Megaustenia siamemsis, assembly GCA_032433765.1. Taxonomy (NCBI): domain Eukaryota; kingdom Metazoa; phylum Mollusca; class Gastropoda; order Stylommatophora; family Ariophantidae; genus Megaustenia; species Megaustenia siamemsis. Next base: position 38,764,992 of record JAVIAB010000139.1, on the reverse strand, counting down.
TAGTGTACTGGTAAGTTAAAGTGGCTGAAGAAAAGAGACCAATCGTGGTTAGTGTACTAGGTTTCTCAACAGACGACTCAGGGAGTGTACTAGGTTTCCCAACAGACGACTCAAGGAGTGTGCTAAATTTCTCAACAGACGACTCAAATAGTGTGCTAACTTTCTCAACAGACGACTCAAATAGTGTGCTAAATTTCTCAACAGACGACTCAAATAGTGTGCTAAATTTCTCAACAGACGACTCAAATAGTGTGCTAAATTTCTCAACAGACGACTCAAATAGTGTGCTAGATTTCTCAACAGACGACTCAAATAGTGTGCTAAATTTCTCAACAGACGACTCAAATAGTGTGCTAAATTTCTCAACAGACGACTCAAATAATGTGCTAAATTTCTCAACAGACGACTCAAAAAGTGTGCTAAATTTCTCAACAGACGACTCAAATAGTGTGCTAAATTTCTCAACAGACGACTCAAATAGTGTGCTAGATTTCTCAACAGACGACTCAAGGAGTGTGCTAAATTTCTCAACAGACGACTCAAATAGTGTGCTAGATTTCTCAACAGACGACTCAAGGAGTGTGCTAAATTTCTCAACAGACAACTCAGGGAGTGTGCTAGATTTCTCAATAGACAACTCAGGGAGTGTGCTAGATTTCTCAACAGACGACTCAGGAAGTGTGCAAGATTTCTCAACAGACTACTCAGGGAGTGTGCTAGATTTCTCAACAGACAACTCAGGGAGTGTGCTAGATTTCTCAATAGACAACTCAGGGAGTGTGCTAGATTTCTCAATAGACAACTCAGGGAGTGTGCTAGATTTCTCAATAGACGACTCAGTGAGTGTGCTAGATTTCTCAATAGACAACAGACAACTCAGGGAGTGTGATAGATTTCTCAACAGACAACTCAGGGAGTGTGCTAGATTTCTCAACAGACAACTCAGGGAGTGTACTATATTTCTCAAATAGACGACTCAGGGATTGTGCTAGATTTCTCAACAGACAACAGACAACTCAGGGAGTGTGCTAGATTTCAAAACAGACAACTCAGGGAGTGTGCTAGATTTCTCAACAGACAACTCAAGGAGTGTGCTAGATTTCTCAACAGACTACTCAAGGAGTGTGCTAAATTTCTCAACAGACAACTCAGGGAGTGTGCTAGATTTCTCAATAGACAACTCAGGGAGTGTGCTAGATTTCTCAATAGACAACTCAGGGAGTGTGCTAGATTTCTCAATAGACAACTCAGGGAGTGTGCTAGATTTCTCAACAGACAACAGACAACTCAGGGAGTGTGCTAGATTTCTCAACAGACAACAGACAACTCAGGGAGTGTGCTAGATTTCAAAACAGACAACTCAGGGAGTGTGTTATGTTTTTCAACAGACGACTCAGGGAGTGTGCTAGATTTCTCAACAGACGACTCAGGGAGTGTGCTATATTTTTCAACAGACGACTCAGGGAGTGTGCTAGGTTTTTCAACAGACGACTCAGGGAGTGTGCTATATTTCTCAACAGACGACTCAGGGAGTGTGCTATATTTTTCAACAGACGACTCAGGGAGTGTGCTAGATTTCTCAACAGACGACTCAGGGAGTGTGCTATATTTTTCAACAGACAACTCAGGGAGTGTGCTATATTTCTAAACAGACAACTCAGGGAGTGTGCTAGATTTCTCAACAGACGACTCAAATAGTGTGCTAAATTTCTCAACAGACGACTCAAATAGTGTGCTAAATTTCTCAACAGACGACTCAAATAATGTGCTAAATTTCTCAACAGACGACTCAAATAGTGTGCTAAATTTCTCAACAGACGACTCAAATAGTGTGCTAAATTTCTCAACAGACGACTCAAATAGTGTGCTAGATTTCTCAACAGACGACTCAAGGAGTGTGCTAAATTTCTCAACAGACGACTCAAATAGTGTGCTAGATTTCTCAACAGACGACTCAAGGAGTGTGCTAAATTTCTCAACAGACAACTCAGGGAGTGTGCTAGATTTCTCAACAGACGACTCAGGAAGTGTGCAAGATTTCTCAACAGACTACTCAGGGAGTGTGCTAGATTTCTCAACAGACAACTCAGGGAGTGTGCTAGATTTCTCAATAGACAACTCAGGGAGTGTGCTAGATTTCTCAATAGACAACTCAGGGAGTGTGCTAGATTTCTCAATAGACGACTCAGTGAGTGTGCTAGATTTCTCAATAGACAACAGACAACTCAGGGAGTGTGATAGATTTCTCAACAGACAACTCAGGGAGTGTGCTAGATTTCTTAACAGACAACAGACAACTCAGGGAGTGTGCTAGATTTCAAAACAGACAACTCAGGGAGTGTGCTAGATTTCTCAACAGACAACTCAAGGAGTGTGCTAGATTTCTCAACAGACTACTCAAGGAGTGTGCTAAATTTCTCAACAGACAACTCAGGGAGTGTGCTAGATTTCTCAATAGACGACTCAGGGAGTGTGCTAGATTTCTCAACAGACAACAGACAACTCAGGGAGTGTGCTAGATTTCTCAACAGACAACAGACAACTCAGGGAGTGTGCTAGATTTCAAAACAGACAACTCAGGGAGTGTGCTATATTTTTCAACAGACGAATCAGGGAGTGTGCTATGTTTTTCAACAGACGACTCAGGGAGTGTGCTAGATTTCTCAACAGACGACTCAGGGAGTGTGCTATATTTTTCAACAGACGACTCAGGGAGTGTGCTAGGTTTTTCAACAGACGACTCAGGGAGTGTGCTATATTTTTCAACAGACAACTCAGGGAGTGTGCTAGATTTCTCAACAGACGACTCAGGGAGTGTGCTATATTTTTCAACAGACGACTCAGGGAGTGTGCTAGATTTCTCAACAGACGACTCAGGGAGTGTGCTATATTTTTCAACAGACAACTCAGGGAGTGTGCTATATTTCTAAACAGACAACTCAGGGAGTGTGCTAGATTTCTCAACAGACGACTCAGGGAGTGTGCTATATTTCTCAACAGACGGATTAGGGCTAATTTCCAAACATGAGAGATTTTATTTTTAATTCGATATTGCTTCGTTGCTCAACCAACTTATGAGAGCCAGTGCTGTAGATTTAAATGGGAAAGTGAGGCAGCTTATGGGTATAATTATGAACAATGAGATTACTAAACACGATATGGGGATGATTATGAACAATGAGATCACTAAACACGATATGGGGATGATTATGAACAATGAGATCACTAAACATGATATGAAGATGATTATGAACAATGAGATGACTAAACATGATATGGGGATGATTATGAACAATGAGATTACTAAACACGATATGGGGATGATTATAAACAATGAGATCACTAAACACAATATGGGGATAATTATGAATAATGAGATCACTAAACACGATATGGAGATAATTATGAACAATGAGATTACTAAACACGATATGGAGATAATTATGAACAATGAGATTAATAAACACAATATGGGGATAATTATGAACAATGAGATCACTAAACACGATATGGAGATAATTATGAACAATGAGATCACTAAACACGATATGGAGATAATTATGAACAATGAGATTACTAAACACGACATGGGGATAATTATGAACAATGAGATCACTAAACACAATATGGGGATAATTATGAACAATGAGATCACTAAACACGATATGGAGATAATTATGAACAATGAGATCACTAAACACGACATGGGGATAATTATGAACAATGAGATCACTAAACACAATATGGGGATGATTCTGAACAATGAGATCACTAAAAACAATATGGAGATAATTATGAACAATGTGATCACTAAACACGATATGGAGATAATTATGAACAATGATATCACTAAACACGATATGGGGATAATTATGAACAATGAGATCACTAAACACGATATTCTCTATGTATCAGAAATAGTTACAGGTAGCCTCATTAGTTTGAGTCAAAGGTGGACACACCGACTATATTCTCGAGAATGCACTAGTTTATTAACCACATCACCGTAACGTCGTGATCCCAAGATAGCACAAAATAGACGTGTATCTTTACAGAAGCAGTTATCATACATCACGCATTACTTCAATCTGTAATGCGCATGCCTTCAAAGAACAAAATCTGTTACTAATCTCGGCTGGGTTATCTTAAAAACATGTATCATTACGTAACATGAAAATTTCGTCAACGAAAAATACGATGTTGCGATAATTATTTTAACGACCAACACAGCGTTCATTATATAAAATGCAGGATCTGGGGGAAAAAAACGAAGACATCAAGATCATTGGTGCACATTTTTTTGAATGAAATGGCCGCTAAATTTAACCCTGATGTACGATAATAAACGTTGTGATGAAAGGAGAGCAAGAAAAATCGTTACCTTTAGATTCACCCCAAACCAGGGCGGTAGATAAGATTTAATTATAGTAGAAAAGACGGTGATGTCATATTTTTAATTATTTGATACCATTAGTATGATCATCATCATCATCAAGTACCGGGCCTGCTGGCGTAGGTGATCATGTCTCTCCACAACTTTCGATCTCGACAGCTATTTATCATTTCTGTTGTTGACCTTCTGCCAAGCCATTCTCTTAAGCTGTCTGGTATTTTTTCTCTTTGCTTCCCTCTATCTCTTCGTCCCTCAATTTTTCCAGTTGTTACAATACATTCCAGTTGTTCTCTTCTCATTCATCATTATCATCATCATCAAGTACCGGGCCTACTGGCGTAGGTCATCATGTCTCTTCACAACTTTCGATCTCAGCAGCTATTTATCATTTATGTTGTTGACCTTCTGCCAAGCCATTCTCTTAAGCTGTCTGTTATTTTTTCTCTTTGCTTCCCTCTATCTCTTCGTCCCTCAATTTTTCCAGTTGTTACAATACATTCCAGTTGTTCTATTCTCATTACATGGCCAAAAAATGATGATTGTTTCTTCCTAATATTTGAAAGTAGCTGTCGTTTTGCTTTGACCTCTTGCAGAACGTTTTCATTACTCTTCTTAGCTGTCCATGGTATTCTCAACATTCTTCTGTAAAACCACATTTCTACAGGTTCCAGTGATTTGCTTGCCTGTTCTCCTATGGTCCATGATTCATATCCATATGTTAATACTGGCTCTACATAACATCTAAGAACTCTTTTTCTTGTAATAGTATGATTAGAGATTGATAACATGAGAATAAAATCTATTGATGGGGAGTATATTCTCAATGTATAAATATTTGTTTCTTTAAAGGTTTCTGAATGGGGTGGTCTGTACAGGATAATGTAGAAGTGGTCTGTAGGTCTTACAAGGTCGCCGAGGGTGAAATGTGTTCTGTTTATAATAATGTAGATGTCTTTACGTCTTACAAGGTCTGTTTAGATTATTGTGGAAGTCTTTAGGTCTTTACAAGGTCGCCAAGGGTGAAATGTGTTCTCTTTAGATTAATGTAAACGTCTTTAGGTCCTAACAAGCTCGCTGAAGGTGAAAGGTGTTCTGTTAGGTTAATGTACACCTCTTTAGGTCTTACAATGTCGCTGAGGGTGAAAGGTGTTCTCTTTAGGTTAATGTAGACGTCTTTAGGTCTTAACAAGCTCGCTGAAGGTGAAATGTGTTTCAGCAACACTATAGGAAAAGTTAGAAGTCTTTAGGTTTTTGAAAAGTCACTGAACGGCGAAGCATCGTTCTGTTTTTTCAGGCTAATTTCAAAGTCATTGTGTCTATGAAGGTTGATGAGTGCAGCTTTCTATGCACGCTAATGTAACAGTTTTAGGGTCTCTGCTCTGATTTTGTGAATGCGTTTTGCCTACACTAATGTAGATGAATGTGAAGAGTTCCTGAGACTACGTTCCATTTATGCTAATAATGAAAGTCTTTAAAGATCATTGAGAAGGCGCTCAGTGTACGATATTACATCAATCTCCGAAAGTTAAGAGAACTCACTCTCTATATTCCAAGGGAAGGGTCTTTTAAACGTCTCCAAAAAAAATCTCAAGTATCCTGTTCAATGAGGTTAGCTGTTGGTGCATTCTATGAAAGTTTCTGTTGATGTATTCTGTGAAGGTTTCTGCATAATGCATTATATGAAGATTGTTTTTGATGTATTTTATGAAGGTTGCTGTTGATGTATTTTATGAAGGTTGCTGTTGATGTATTTATTATATGAAAGTTACTGTTGATGTATTATATGAAAGTTGCTGTTGATGTATTATATGAAAGTTACTGTTGATGTATGATATGAAAGTTACTGTTGATGTATTATATGAAAGTTACTGTTGATGTATTATTTTAAAGTTGCTGTTGATGTACTTTATGAAAGTTGCTGTTGATGTATTATATGAAAGTTACTGTTGATGTATTATATGAAAGTTGCTGTTGATGTATTATATGAAAGTTGCTGTTGATGTATTATATGAAAGTTGCTGTTGATGTATTATATGAAAGTTGCTGTTGATGTATTATATGAAAGTTACTGTTGATGTATTATATGATAGTTGCTGTTGATGTATTATATGATAGTTACTGTTGATGTATTATATGAAGGTTGCTGTTGATGTATTATATGAAGGTTGCTGTTGATGTATTATATGAAGGTTGCTGTTGATGTATTATATGAAAGTTACTGTTGATGTATTATATGAAGGTTACTGTTGATGTATTATATGAAAGTTACTGTTGATGTATTATATGAAGGTTGCTATTGATGTATTATATGAAAGTTACTGTTGATGTATTATATGAAGGTTGCTGTTGATGTATTATATGAAAGTTACTGTTGATGTATTATATGAAAGTTACTGTTGATGTATTATATGAAGGTTACTGTTGATGTATTATATGAAGGTTGCTGTTGATGTATTATATGAAAGTTAGTGTTGATGTATTATATGAAGGTTGCTGTTCATGTATTATATGAAAGTTACTGTTGATGTATTGTATGAAAGTTGCTGTTGATGTATTATATGAAAGTTGCTGTTGATGTATTATATGAAAGTTACTGTTGATGTATTGTATAAAGGTTGCTGTTCATGTATTTTATGAAAGATGATGTTGATGTATTATATGAAAGTTACTGTTGATGTATTATATAAAGGTTGCTGTTCATGTATTATATGAAAGTTACTGTTGATGTATTATATGAAAGTTACTGTTGATGTATTATATGAAGGTTACTGTTGATGTATTATATGAAGGTTACTGTTGATGTATTATATGAAGGTTGCTGTTTTGATGTATTATATGAAAGTTACTGTTAATGCATTATATCAAGATTGTTTTTGATGTATTTTATGAAGGTTGCTGTTGATGTATTTTATGAAGGTTGCTGTTGATGTATTTATTATATGAAAGTTACTGTTGATGTATTATATGAAAGTTGCTGTTGATGTATTATATGAAAGCTACTGTTGATGTATGATATGAAAGTTACTGTTGATGTATTATATGAAAGTTACTGTTGATGTATTATATGAAAGTTACTGTTGATGTATTATATTAAAGTTGCTGTTGATGTACTATATGAAAGTTGCTGTTGATGTATTATATGAAAGTTACTGTTGATGTATTATATGAAATTTGCTGTTGATGTATTATATGAAAGTTGCTGTTGATGTATTATATGAAAGTTGCTGTTGATGTATTATATGAAAGTTGCTGTTGATGTATTATATGAAAGTTACTGTTGATGTATTATATGAAAGTTGATGTTGATGTATTATATGATAGTTACTGTTGATGTATTGTATGAAGGTTGCTGTTGATGTATTATATGAAGGTTGCTGTTGATGTATTATATGAAAGTTACTGTTGATGTATTATATGAAGGTTGTTGTTGATGTATTATATGAAAGTTGCTGTTGATGTATTATATGATAGTTACTGTTGATGTATTATATAAAGGTTACTGTTGATGTATTATATGAAGGTTGCTGTTGAGGTATTATATGAAAGTTACTGTTGATGTATTATATGAAGGTTACTGTTGATGTATTATATAAAGGTTACTGTTGATGTATTATATGAAGGTTGCTGTTGAGGTATTATATGAAAGTTACTGTTGATGTATTATATGAAGGTTGCTGTTGATGTATTATATGAAAGTTACTGTTGATGTATTATATGAAAGTTACTGTTGATGTATTATATAAAAGTTACTGTTGATGTATTATATGAAGGTTGCTGTTGATATATTATATGAAAGTTCCTTTTGATGTATTATATGAAGGTTGCTGTTGATGTATTATATGAAAGTTACTGTTGATGTATTGTATGAAAGTTGCTGTTGATGTATTATATGAAATTTGCTGTTGATGTATTATATGAAGGTTGCTGTTGATGTATTATATGAAGGCTGCTGTTGATGTATTATATGAAAGTTACTGTTGATGTATTATATGAAGGTTACTGTTGATGTATTATATGAAAGTTACTGTTGATGTATTATATGAAGGTTGCTATTGATGTATTATATGAAAGTTACTGTTGATGTATTATATGAAGGTTCCTGTTGATGTATTATATGAAAGTTACTGTTGATGTATTATATGAAAGTTACTGTTTATGTATTATATGAAGGTTACTGTTGATGTATTATATGAAGGTTGCTGTTGATGTATTATATGAAAGTTAGTGTTGATGTATTATATGAAGGTTGCTGTTGATGTATTATATGAAAGTTACTGTTGATGTATTGTATGAAAGGTGCTGTTGATGTATTATATGACAGTTGCTGTTGATGTATTATATGAAAGTTACAGTTGATGTATTGTATAAAGGTTGCTGTTCATGTATTTTATGAAAGATGATGTTGATGTATTATATGAAAGTTACTGTTGATGTATTATATGAAGGTTGCTGTTCATGTATTATATGAAAGTTACTGTTGATGTATTATATGAAAGTTACTGTTGATGTATTATATGAAGGTTACTGTTGATGTATTATATGAAGGTTGCTGTTGATGTATTATATGAAAATTGCTGTTGATGTATTATATGAAAGTTGCTGTTGATGTATTATATGAAAGTTGCTGTTGATGTATTATATGAAAGTTACTGTTGATGTATTATATGAAGGTTTCTGCATAATGCATTATATTAAGATTGTTTTTGATGTATTTTATGAAGGTTGCTGTTGATGTATTTTATGAAGGTTGCTGTTGATGTATTTATTATATGAAAGTTACTGTTGATGTATTATATGAAAGTTGCTGTTGATGTATTATATGAAATCTACTGTTGATGTATGATATGAAAGTTACTGTTGATGTATTATATGAAAGTTACTGTTGATGTATTATATTAAAGTTGCTGTTGATGTACTATATGAAAGTTGCTGTTGATGTATTATATGAAAGTTACTGTTGATGTATTATATGAAATTTGCTGTTGATGTATTATATGAAAGTTGCTGTTGATGTATTATATGAAAGTTGCTTTTGATGTATTATATGAAAGTTGCTGTTGATGTATTATATGAAAGTTACTGTTGATGTATTATATGAAAGTTGCTGTTGATGTATTATATGATAGTTACTGTTGATGTATTGTATGAAGGTTGCTGTTGATGTATTATATGAAGGTTACTGTTGATGTATTATATGAAGGTTGCTGTTGATGTATTATATGAAAGTTACTGTTGATGTATTATATAAAGGTTACTGTTGATGTATTATATGAAGGTTGCTGTTGATGTATTATATGAAAGTTACTTTGATGTATTATATGAAGGTTGTTGTTGATGTATTATATGAAAGTTACTGTTGATGTATTATATTAAGGTTGCTGTTGATGTATTATATGAAAGTTACTGTTGATGTATTATATGAAAGTTACTGTTGATGTATTATATGAAGGTTACTGTTGGTGTATTATATGAAGGTTGCTGTTGATGTATTATATGAAAGTTACTTTTGATGTATTATATGAAGGTTGCTGTTGATGTATTATATGAAAGTTACTGTTGATGTATTGTATGAAAGTTGCTGTTGATGTATTATATGAAAGTTGCTGTTGATGTATTATATGAAAGTTACTGTTTATGTATTGTATAAATGTTGCTGTTCATGTATTTTCTGAAAGACGATGTTGATGTATTATATGAAAGTTACTGTTGATGTATTATATGAAAGTTACTGTTGATGTATTATATGAAGGTTACTGTTGATGTATTATATGAAAGTTACTGTTGATGTATTGTATAAAGGTTGCTGTTCATGTATTTTATGAAAGATGATGTTGATGTATTATATGAAAGTTACTGTTGATGTATTATATAAAGGTTGCTGTTCATGTATTATATGAAAGTTACTGTTGATGTATTATATGAAAGTTACTGTTGATGTATTATATGAAGGTTACTGTTGATGTATTATATGAAGGTTACTGTTGATGTATTATATGAAGGTTACTGTTTTGATGTATTATATGAAAGTTACTGTTAATGCATTATATCAAGATTGTTTTTGATGTATTTTATGAAGGTTGCTGTTGATGTATTTTATGAAGGTTGCTGTTGATGTATTTATTATATGAAAGTTACTGTTGATGTATTATATGAAAGTTGCTGTTGATGTATTATATGAAAGCTACTGTTGATGTATGATATGAAAGTTACTGTTGATGTATTATATGAAAGTTACTGTTGATGTATTATATGAAAGTTACTGTTGATGTATTATATTAAAGTTGCTGTTGATGTACTATATGAAAGTTGCTGTTGATGTATTATATGAAAGTTACTGCTGATGTATTATATGAAATTTGCTGTTGATGTATTATATGAAAGTTGCTGTTGATGTATTATATGAAAGTTGCTGTTGATGTATTGTATAAAGTTTGCTGTTGATGTATTATATGAAAGTTACTGTTGATGTATTATATGAAAGTTGCTGTTGATGTATTATATGATAGTTACTGTTGATGTATTGTATGAAGGTTGCTGTTGATGTATTATATGAAGGTTGCTGTTGATGTATTATATGAAAGTTACTGATGATGTATTATATGAAGGTTGTTGTTGATGTATTATATGAAAGTTGCTGTTGATGTATTATATGATAGTTACTGTTGATGTATTATATAAAGGTTACTGTTGATGTATTATATGAAGGTTGCTGTTGAGGTATTATATGAAAGTTACTGTTGATGTATTATATGAAGGTTGTTGTTGATGCATTATATGAAAGTTACTGTTTATGTATTATATTAAGGTTGCTGTTGATGTATTATATGAAAGTTACTGTTGATGTATTATATGAAAGTTACTGTTGATGTATTATATAAAGGTTACTGTTGATGTATTATATGAAGGTTGCTGTTGATATATTATATGAAAGTTACTTTTGATGTATTATATGAAGGTTGCTGTTGATGTATTATATGAAAGTTACTGTTGATGTATTGTATGAAAGTTGCTGTTGATGTATTATATGAAATTTGCTGTTGATGTATTATATGAAGGTTGCTGTTGATGTATTATATGAAGGCTGCTGTTGATGTATTATATGAAAGTTACTGTTGATGTATTATATGAAGGTTACTGTTGATGTATTATATGAAAGTTACTGTTGATGTATTATATGAAGGTTGCTATTGATGTATTATATGAAAGTTACTGTTGATGTATTATATGAAGGTTCCTGTTGATGTATTATATGAAAGTTACTGTTGATGTATTATATGAAAGTTACTGTTTATGTATTATATGAAGGTTACTGTTGATGTATTATATGAAGGTTGCTGTTGATGTATTATATGAAAGTTAGTGTTGATGTATTATATGAAGGTTGCTGTTGATGTATTATATGAAAGTTACTGTTGATGTATTGTATGAAAGTTGCTGTTGATGTATTATATGAAAGTTGCTGTTGATGTATTATATGAAAGTTACTGTTGATGTATTGTATAAAGGTTGCTGTTCATGTATTTTGTGAAAGATGATGTTGATGTATTATATGAAAGTTACTGTTGATGTATTATATGAAGGTTGCTGTTCATGTATTATATGAAAGTTACTGTTGATGTATTATATGAAAGTTACTGTTGATGTATTATATGAAGGTTACTGTTGATGTATTATATGAAGGTTGCTGTTGATGTATTATATGAAAATTGCTGTTGATGTATTATATGAAAGTTGCTGTTGATGTATTATATGAAAGTTGCTGTTGATGTATTATATGAAAGTTACTGTTGATGTATTATATGAAGGTTTCTGCATAATGCATTATATTAAGATTGTTTTTGATGTATTTTATGAAGGTTGCTGTTGATGTATTTTATGAAGGTTGCTGTTGATGTATTTATTATATGAAAGTTACTGTTGATGTATTATATGAAAGTTGCTGTTGATGTATTATATGAAATCTACTGTTGATGTATGATATGAAAGTTACTGTTGATGTATTATATGAAAGTTACTGTTGATGTATTATATGAAAGTTACTGTTGATGTATTATATTAAAGTTGCTGTTGATGTACTATATGAAAGTTGCTGCTTATGTATTATATGAAAGTTACTGTTGATGTATTATATGAAATTTGCTGTTGATGTATTATATGAAAGTTGCTGTTGATGTATTATATGAAAGTTGCTTTTGATGTATTATATGAAAGTTGCTGTTGATGTATTATATGAAAGTTACTGTTGATGTATTATATGAAAGTTGCTGTTGATGTATTATATGATAGTTACTGTTGATGTATTGTATGAAGGTTGCTGTTGATGTATTATATGAAGGTTACTGTTGATGTATTATATGAAGGTTGCTGTTGATGTATTATATGAAAGTTACTGTTGACGTATTATATAAAGGTTACTGTTGATGTATTATATGAAGGTTGCTGTTGATGTATTATATGAAAGTTACTTTGATGTATTATATGAAGGTTGTTGTTGACGTATTATATGAAAGTTACTGTTGATGTATTATATTAAGGTTGCTGTTGATGTATTATATGAAAGTTACTGTTGATGTATTATATTAAGGTTGCTGTTGATGTATTATATGAAAGTTACTGTTGATGTATTATATGAAAGTTACTGTTGATGTATTATATGAAGGTTACTGTTGGTGTATTATATGAAGGTTGCTGTTGATGTATTATATGAAAGTTACTTTTGATGTATTATATGAAGGTTGCTGTTGATGTATTATATGAAAGTTACTGTTGATGTATTGTATGAAAGTTGCTGTTGATGTATTATATGAAAGTTGCTGTTGATGTATTATATGAAAGTTACTGTTTATGTATTGTATAAATGTTGCTGTTCATGTATTTTCTGAAAGACGATGTTGATGTATTATATGAAAGTTACTGTTGATGTATTATATGAAAGTTACTGTTGATGTATTATATGAAGGTTACTGTTGATGTATTATATGAAGGTTGCTTTTTTGATGTATTATATGAAAGTTACTGTTGATGTAAGTAGTATAGCAGGAAGGATTTGGGTCGAATTTAGGCGCTAAATTAACAAAGATATATAGTAGGCGCGCGGCGCGCCTAATGTACTGTAGGCGCAGGGGGAGTTAACCGTGACCGCTGGTCCCAGTGACCCCGGAAGTGACCTGTTTATGTCTGGTGTGTGCTGACTTTGGAGCGCTTGGTGTACTTGAGCGATAGTGATAGGTTAGTAGATTATACAACATCAGGTTTCTCATAATGAGGTTTCTTCTGGGCGCCTAATGTACTGTAGGCGCAGGGGGAGTTAACTGTGACATTTCGTGTCGGGATGTTGACTGAGGGTGTCTGTCGGCGTGACCTCGGCGCTTCGTATTTTAAAAATTCCGAATTATTTTTTAACTGTGACATTTCGTGTCGGGATGTTGACTGGGGGTGTCTGTCGGCGTGACCTCGGCGCTCCGTATTTTAAAAATTCCGAATTATTTTAAAAAAAACAGTCTCCATCTGATTTCGAACACGGGTCTACGGCGTGCCAGGCCAGACACTTACCACTATGCTACAGGCGATCACAGAATTAGAGGCTGAATGAGACAGGTGAATCGTGATGCTTTTGTTGGTACCTGACAGCTAGCTAGTAGTAGAGAAAGATTGACCCGCATTTAGGCGCTAAATTAACGAAGATATATAGGGCGGCGCCCCGCGCGCATAACGCGTGCGGCGCAGGGGGAGTTAACCGTGACATTTCATGTCGGGATCCCCGGTGACCTCTCGTTGACCTCTCGGGTGACCGCTCGTGGCGGCGTCGAGTGACCTCTCGGGTGACCTCTCGTGGCGGCGGTGGTGTTGTGAAGGGGTGGTGAAGTGGTGACCGCCCGCGGTGGTATCATAACTTTCACATTCTTTCTTTGTATGGTCGCTCAAATGTCTTGACCAATATAACTTATTGAAGACAACTTTTAACGTGTATCTAACATTTTCTTTACAACTACAGGTAACAACTTAGTCCGTTACACATGTCTTGCTATAGACAGGATGGCGTGCTAATGACTTTAACAGCTAAATGGTAGATGAATATTTAGGCTAACTTGCGAGTCGTGGCGATCTCTCGGCGCCATGGTCGGGGTGAACTCTCGCAGTGTTATGATCCTGTTATGATCAAAGACCCTATTTCTCTGTGAAATTTCTCACTTGGGTAACTTAAGCTGGTCTAGCCGTCTAACAGAGAGACAGTAAATTAATGTACTTTTGATATTCTATTACTGTTGTGTTTTTTTTTTGTAGTGGTTGTAGTAGTAGTAGTTAAAGTCGTTATTGAAGTTGTACAACTAGTGTGACTTGTAAAGATGACAGCTTTCAATGACTGTTTACATGCAAGGTCATTGTAGCAGTCATGTATGTCATGTCGAGGTAGTAGACACGTATGTCATGTCATTGTAACAGTCATGTCAATGTAACAGTCATTTCGTTGTAATAGTCATCTCGTTGTAACAGTCACGTGTGTCATGTCGTTTTATCAGAGACGTATGGTATGTCGTTGTAACAGTCATTTCGTTGTAATAGGCATCTCGTTGTAACAGTCACGTATGGCATGTCGTTTTATCAGACACGTATGGTATGTCATTGTAACAGACATGTTGTTGTATCAGTCATGTCGATGTAGTAGACACGTATGTCATGTCATTGTAACAGTCATGTCAATGTAACAGTCATGTCAATGTAACAGGCATTTCGTTGTAATAGTCATCTCGTTGTAACAGTCACGTATGTCATGTCGTTTTATCAGACACGTATGGCATGTCGTTGTAACAGACATGTCGTTGTATCAGTCATGTCGATGTAGTAGACACGTATGTCATGTAATTGTAACAGTCATGTCAATGTAACAGTCATGTCAATGTAACAGTCATTTCGTTGTAATAGTCATCTCGTTGTAACAGTCACGTATGTCATGTCGTTTTATCAGAGACGTATGGTATGTCGTTGTAACAGACATGTCGTTGCATCAGTCATGTCGATGTAGTAGACACGTATGTCATGTCGTTGCAACAGACACGTATGTATGTCGTTGTAACAGACATGTCGTTGTATCAGGCATGTCGATGTAGTAGAAACTTATGTCATGTCATTGTAACAGTCATGTCAATGTAACAGTCATGACAATGTAACAGGCATTTCGTTGTAATAGTCATCTCGTTGTAACAGTCACGTATGTCATGTCGTTTTATCAGACACGTATGGTATATCGTTGTAACAGACATGTCGTTGTATCAGTCATTTCGATGTAGTAGACATGTATGGCATATCAATGTAACAGTCATGTCAATGTAACAGTCATGTCAATGTAACAGTCATTTCGTTGTAATAGTCATCTCGTTGTAACAGGCACGTATGTCATGTTGTTTTATCAGAGACGTATGGTATGTCGTTGTAGCAGACATGTCGTTGTATCAGGCATGTCGATGTAGTAGACACGTATGTCATGTCATTGTAACAGTCATGTCAATGTAACAGTCATTTCGTTGTAATAGTCATCTCTTTGTAACAGACACGTATGTCATGTCGTTTTATCAGACACGTATGGTATGTCGTTGTAACAGACATGTCGTTGTATCAGTCATGTCGATGTAGTAGACACGTATGTCATGTCATTGTAACAGTCATGTCAATGTAACAGTCATGACAATTTAACAGTCATTTCGTTGTAATAGTCATCTCGTTGTAACAGTCACAGATGTCATGTCGTTTTATCCGACACGTATGGTATGTCGTTGTAACAGACATGTCGTTGTATCAGTCATGTCGATGTAGTAGATACGTATGGCATGTCATTGTAACAGTCATGTCAATGTAACAGTCTTGTCAATGTAACAGTCATTTCGTTGTAATAGTCATCTCGTTGTAACAGGCACGTATGTCATGTCGTTGTAGCAGACACGTATGGTATGTCGTTGTAACAGACATGTCGTTGTATCAGGCATGTTGATGTAGTAGACACGTATGTCATGTCATTGTAACAGTCATGTCAATGTAACAGTCATGACAATGTAACAGGCATTTCGTTGTAATAGTCATCTCGTTGTAACAGTCACGTATGTCATGTCGTTTTATCAGACACGTATGGCATGTCGTTGTAACAGACATGTCGTTGTATCAGTCATGTCGACGTAGTAGACACGTATGTCATGTCATTGTAACAGTCATGTCAATGTAACAGTCATGTCAATGTAACAGTCATTTCGTTGTAATAGTCATCTCGTTGTAACAGTCACGTATGTCATGTCGTTTTATCAGAGACGTATGGTTTGTCGTTGTAACAGTCATGTCGTTGCATCAGTCATGTCGATGTAGTAGACACGTATGTCATGTCGTTGTAACAGACACGTATGGTATGTCGTTGTAACAGACATGTCGTTGTATCAGTCATGTCGATGTAGTAGACACGTATGTCATGTCATTGTAACAGTCATGTCAATGTAACAGTCATGACAATGTAACAGGCATTTCGTTGTAATAGTCATCTCGTTGTAACAGTCACGTATGTCATGTTGTTTTATCAGACACGTATGGCATGTCGTTGTAACATACAGGTCGTTGTATCAGTCATGTCGATGTAGTAGACACGTATGTCATGTCATTGTAACAGGCATGTCAATGTAACAGTCATGACAATGTAACAGGCATTTCGTTGTAATAGTCATCTCGTTGTAACAGTCACGTATGTCATGTCGTTTTATCAGAGACGTATGGTATGTCGTTGTAACAGACATGTCGTTGCATCAGTCATGTCAATGTAGTAGACACGTATGTCATGTCGTTGTAACAGACACGTATGGTATGTCGTTGTAACAGACATGTCGTTGTATCAGGCATGTCGATGTAGTAGACACCTATGTCATGTCATTGTAACAGGCATGTCAATGTAACAGTCATGACAATGTAACAGCATTTCGTTGTAATAGTCATCTCGTTGTAACAGTCACGTATGTCATGTCGTTTTATCAGACACGTATGGTATATCGTTGTAACAGACATATCGTTGTATCAGTCATGTCGATGTAGTAGACACATATGGCATGTCATTATAACAGTCATGTCAATGTAACAGTCATTTCGTTGTAATAGTAATCTCGTTGTAACAGTCACGTATGTCATGTTGTTTTATCAGAGACGTATGGTATGTCGTTGTAACAGACATGTTGTTGTATCAGGCATGTCGATGTAGTAGACACGTATGTCATGTCATTGTAACAGTCATGTCAATGTAACAGCCATTTCGTTGTAATAGTCAATCTCGTTGTCATTGTTCCAGCATTGAAATCTGAAATTTTCACAAAAAGAGATGGTGTTACTCAGTTCCCCTATAATGGGGATGTTGAGTTACTAAAAATAGATTTTGATCTCTGATGCAATACCTGATTAGTTACTAAAAATAGATTGTGACCTATGATCCAATAACAGAATACTCCTTGTACTGGTGACCAACGTGTCTGTTACAACGAGACGACTATTACAACGAAATGACTGTTACATTGACATGACTGTTACAATGACATGCCATACGTGTCTACTACATCGACATGACTGATACAACGACATGTCTGTTACAACGACATACCATACGTCTCTGATAAAACGACATGACATACGTGACTGTTACAACGAGATGACTATTACAGCGAAATGACTGTTATATTGACATGACTGTTACATTGACATGACTGTTACAATGACATGACATACGTGTCTACTACATCAACATGACTGATACAACGACATGTCTGTTACAACGACATACCATACGTGTCTGATAAAACGACATGACATACGTGACTGTTACAACGAGATGACTATTACAACGAAATGACTGTTACATTGACATGACTGTTACATTGACATGACTGTTACAATGGCATGACATACGTGTCTACTACATCGACATGACTGATACAACGACATGTCTGTTACAATGACATACCATACGTGTCTGATAAAACGACATGACATACGTGTCTGTTACAACGAGATGACTATTACAACGAAATGGCTGTTACATTGACATGACTGTTACAATGACATGACATACGTGTCTACTACATCGACATGCCTGATACAACAACATGTCTGTTACAACGACATACCATACGTCTCTGATAAAACAACATGACATACGTGACTGTTACAACGAGATTACTATTACAACGAAATGACTGTTACATTGACATGACTGTTATAATGACATGCCATATGTGTCTACTACATCGACATGACTGATACAACGATATGTCTGTTACAACGATATACCATACGTGTCTGATAAAACGACATGACATACGTGACTGTTACAACGAGATGACTATTACAACGAAATGCCTGTTACATTGTCATGACTGTTACATTGACATGCCTGTTACAATGACATGACATAGGTGTCTACTACATCGACATGCCTGATACAACGACATGTCTGTTACAACGACATACCATACGTGTCTGTTACAACGACATGACATACGTGTCTACTACATCGACATGACTGATGCAACGACATGTCTGTTACAACGACATACCATACGTCTCTGATAAAACGACATGACATACGTGACTGTTACAACGAGATGACTATTACAACGAAATGCCTGTTACATTGTCATGACTGTTACATTGACATGCCTGTTACAATGACATGACATACGTGTCTACTACATCGACATGACTGATACAACGACCTGTATGTTACAACGACATGCCATACGTGTCTGATAAAACGACATGACATACGTGACTGTTACAACGAGATGACTATTACAAAGAAATGCCTGTTACATTGTCATGACTGTTACATTGACATGACTGTTACAATGACATGACATACGTGTCTACTACATCGACATGACTGATACAACGACATGTCTGTTACAACGACATACCATACGTGTCTGTTACAACGACATGACATACGTGTCTACTACATCGACATGACTGATGCAACGACATGACTGTTACAACGACAAACCATACGTCTCTGATAAAACGACATGACATACGTGACTGTTACAACGAGATGACTATTACAACGAAATGACTGTTACATTGACATGACTGTTACATTGACATGACTGTTACAATGACATGACATACGTGTCTACTACGTCGACATGACTGATACAACGACATGTCTGTTACAACGACATGCCATACGTGTCTGATAAAACGACATGACATACGTGACTGTTACAACGAGATGACTATTACAACGAAATGCCTGTTACATTGTCATGACTGTTACATTGACATGACTGTTACAATGACATGACATACGTGTCTACTACATCAACATGCCTGATACAACGACATGTCTGTTACAACGACATACCATACGTGTCTGCTACAACGACATGACATACGTGCCTGTTACAACGAGATGACTATTACAACGAAATGACTGTTACATTGACAAGACTGTTACATTGACATGACTGTTACAATGACATGCCATACGTATCTACTACATCGACATGACTGATACAACGACATGTCTGTTACAACGACATACCATACGTGTCTGATAAAACGACATGACATCTGTGACTGTTACAACGAGATGACTATTACAACGAAATGGCTGTTAAATTGTCATGACTGTTACATTGACATGACTGTTACAATGACATGACATACGTGTCTACTACATCGACATGACTGATACAACGACATGTCTGTTACAACGACATACCATACGTGTCTGATAAAACGACATGACATACGTGTCTGTTACAAAGAGATGACTATTACAACGAAATGACTGTTACATTGACATGACTGTTACAATGATATGAAATACGTGTCTACTACATCGACATGCCTGATACAACGACATGTCTGCTACAACGACATACCATACGTCTCTGATAAAACAACATGACATACGTGACTGTTACAACGAGATGACTATTACAACGAAATGACTGTTACATTGACATGACTGTTACATTGACATGACTGTTACATTGATATGCCATACATGTCTACTACATCGACATGACTGATACAACGACATGTCTGTTACAACGATATACCATACGTGTCTGATAAAACGACATGACATACGTGACTGTTACAACGAGATGACTATTACAACGAAATGCCTGTTACATTGTCATGACTGTTACATTGACATGACTGTTACAATGACATGACATACGTGTCTACTACATCAACATGCCTGATACAACGACATGTCTGTTACAACGACATACCATACGTGTCTGCTACAACGACATGACATACGTGTCTACTACATCGACATGACTGATGCAACGACATGTCTGTTACAACGACATACCATACGTCTCTGATAAAACGACATGACATACGTGACTGTTACAGCGAGATGACTATTACAACGAAATGACTGTTACATTGACATGACTGTTACATTGACATGACTGTTACAATGACATGACATACGTGTCTACTACATTGACATGACTGATACAACGACATGTATGTTACAACGACATGCCATACGTGTCTGATAAAACGACATGACATACGTGACTGTTACAACGAGATGACTATTACAACGAAATGTCTGTTACATTGTCATGACTGTTACATTGACATGACTGTTACAATGACATGACATAAGTGTCTACTACATCGACATGCCTGATACAACGACATGTCTGTTACAACGACATACCATACGTGTCTGTTACAACGACATGACATACGTGTCTACTACATCGACATGACTGATGCAACGACATGTCTGTTACAACGACATACCATACGTCTCTGATAAAACGACATGACATACGTGACTGTTACAACGAGATGACTATTACAACGAAATGACTGTTACATTGACATGACTGTTACATTGACATGACTGTTACAATTACATGACATACGTGTCTACTACATCGACATGACTGATACAACGACATGTCTGTTACAACGACATGCCCTACGTGTCTGATAAAACGACATGACATACGTGACTGTTACAACGAGATGACTATTACAACGAAATGCCTGTTACATTGACATGACTGTTACATTGACATGACTGTTACAATGACATGACATACGTGTCTACTACATCGACATGACTGATACAACAACATGTCTTTTACAATGACATACCATACGTGTCTGATAAAACGACATGCCATACGTGACTGTTACAACGAGATGCCTATTACAACGAAATGACTGTTACAACGACATACCATACGTCTCTGATAAAACGACATGACACACGTGACTGTTACAACGAGATGACTATTACAACGAAATGACTGTTACATTGACATGACTGTTACAATGACATGACATACGTGTCTACTACCTCGACATGACATACATGACTGCTACAATGACCTAGCATGTAAACAGTCATTGAAAGCTGTCATCTTTACAAGTCACACTAGTTGTACAACTTCAATAACGACTTTAACTACTACTACTACAACCACTACAAAAAAATACACAACAGTAATAGAATATCAAAAGTACATTAATTTACTGTCTCTCTGTTAGACGGCTAGACCAGCTTAAGTTACCCAAGTGAGAAATTTCACAGAGAAATAGGGTCTTTGATCATAACAGGATCATAACACTGCGAGAGTTCACCCCGACCATGGCGCCGAGAGATCGCCACGACTCGCAAGTTAGCCTAAATATTCATCTACCATTTAGCTGTTAAAGTCATTAGCACGCCATCCTGTCTATAGCAAGACATGTGTAACGGACTAAGTTGTTACCTGTAGTTGTAAAGAAAATGTTAGATACACGTTAAAAGTTGTCTTCAATAAGTTATATTGGTCAAGACATTTGAGCGACCATACAAAGAAAGAATGTGAAAGTTATGATACCACCGCGGGCGGTCACCACTTCACCACCCCTTCACAACACCACCGCCGCCACGAGAGGTCACCCGAGAGGTCACTCGACGCCGCCACGAGCGGTCACCCGAGAGGTCAACGAGAGGTCACCGGGGATCCCGACATGAAATGTCACGGTTAACTCCCCCTGCGCCGCACGCGTTATGCGCGCGGGGCGCCGCCCTATATATCTTCGTTAATTTAGCGCCTAAATGCGGGTCAATCTTTCTCTACTACTAGCTAGCTGTCAGGTACCAACAAAAGCATCACGATTCACCTGTCTCATTCAGCCTCTAATTCTGTGATATCCTGTAGCATAGTGGTAAGTGTCTGGCCTGGCACGCCGTAGACCCGTGTTCGAAATCAGATGGAGACTGTTATTTTTAAAATAATTCGGAATTTTTAAAATACGGAGCGCCGAGGTCACGCCGACAGACACCCCCAGTCAACATCCCGACACGAAATGTCACAGTTAAAAAATAATTCGGAATTTTTAAAATACGAAGCGCCGAGGTCACGCCGACAGACACCCTCAGTCAACATCCCGACACGAAATGTCACAGTTAACTCCCCCTGCGCCTACAGTACATTAGGCGCCCAGAAGAAACCTCATTATGAGAAACCTGATGTTGTATAATCTACTAACCTATCACTATCGCTCAAGTACACCAAGCGCTCCAAAGTCAGCACACACCAGACATAAACAGGTCACTTCCGGGGTCACTGGGACCAGCGGTCACGGTTAACTCCCCCTGCGCCTACAGTACATTAGGCGCGCCGCGCGCCTACTATATATCTTTGTTAATTTAGCGCCTAAATTCGACCCAAATCCTTCCTGCTATACTACTGATGTATTATATGAAGGTTGCTGTTGATGTATTATATGAAATTTACTATTGATGTATTATATGAAAGTTGCTGTTGATGTATTATATGAAAGTTGCTGTTGATGTATTATATGAAAGTTACTGTTGATGTATTGTATAAAGTTTGCTGTTCATGTATTTTATTAAAGATGATGTTGATGTATTATATGAAAGTTGCTGTTGATGTATTATATGAAAGTTGCTGTTGATGTATTATATGAAAGATGCTGTTGATGTATTATATGAAAGTTGCTGTTGATGTATTATATGAAGGTGTGCTGTTGATGACTTCTGCGATGTTTGAGGTTGATGTGTTTCATGAAAGTTGATGCGAATATATTTTTCGGAGCTGGATGCTGATACATTGTTTAAAGTTGCTTTTAATATGCATATAACCAGAAAGTCAAAAGTGTCAAGTTTTAATCAAATTTTAAATGTAACAGTTTTTCCTTTCCTTTTCCAAAGCAACATGGATCTCATCTATAGGTGAGAAGTAATTCTTATTCCTGTCTGATGCGAAAGATAAACCGTAAGTACACTCTTCGTGTGGAATTCATTATAGAAGCTTTACAGTTGAAAAATATAATATAAGCGGAATGTCACAGTCAGGGCAACATTTTAATAAAAACGGAAATCCCAACCATTATTGAAATGGCAGAATATGGCAACTTAACATGCTAGCTTTGGCTAATTATTGACAGTGTAACAGAAAGATTCTTTCTATGGATCGTGGAGCAGTGGAGAACGCTGTGCTGATTTATGAATAGATAATACATTTACTACAGGGGCACTATTTTTCAACATAAACGTCTTTCACAAAACAACGTGGACATCACCAACCAAATCGACCTCATCGCAGTGCGAAGAAATTGGATAAGATCACTGTATAGTAAGATCACTGCATAGTAAGATCACTGTATAGTAAGATCACTGTATAGTAAGATCACTGTATAGTAAGATCACTGTATAGTAAGATCACTGCATAGTAAGATCACTGTATAGTAAGATCACTGCATAGTAAGATCACTGTATAGTAAGATCACTGCATAGTAAGATCACTGTATAGTAAGATCACTGCATAGTAAGATCACTGTATAGTAAGATCACTGTATAGTAAGATCACTGCATAGTAAGATCACTGTATAGTAAGATCACTGTATAGTAAGATCACTGCATAGTAAGATCACTGTATAGTAAGATCACTGCATAGTAAGATCACTGTATAGTAAGATCAATGTATAGTAAGATCACTGCATAGTAAGATCACTGTATAGTAAGATCACTGCATAGTAAGATCACTGTATAGTAAGATCACTGCATAGTAAGATCACTGCATAGTAAGATCACTGCATAGTAAGATCACTTTATAGTGAGATCACTTTATAGTAAGATCACTGCATAGTAAGATCACTGTATAGTAAGATCACTGCATAGTAAGATCACTGTATAGTAAGATCACTGCATAGTAAGATCACTGTATAGTAAGATCACTGCATAGTAAGATCACTGCATAGTGAGATCACTGCATAGTGAGATCACTGCATAGTAAGATCACTTTATAGTGAGATCACTGCATAGTAAGATCACTGTATAGTAAGATCACTGCATAGTAAGATCACTGCTTAAGACACCCATGTGTTACTGGGACCTCAATGTGAGGGAAGTAAGAATAGTGACACTCTGATCTTCCGGGCATGTCGTAAGAGGCTACAAAGGAGGTTGATGGATAACTCGATAAGCTGTCATTGTAAAAGTATTGTTATGGAAACAGAACCATAGATTTTAAAAGCATTGATGTCTGCAATATGTGCCATTTTGGCACGGAGGTTTCTGTTTTTTAGATTGTGGCCCTGCCCTATGTGCTGCCTTCGGCTCGAAAGGACAAAGATAGATAGATACGTCAAGGCAATCAGAGACGCAGATGCCGGAAGCGATCACAGTGTGCTGCTATGCAAAAAAAAAAAGTTAAAATTGAAAAAGACACAAGACAAAGCCAATAGTAGATACTTGATTCACAGCGGTTGGCTGATAACGCAATCAAGTCCTAGATCATGATAAATATTTCTAACAGATTCCAAGATTCCTTAGTCGCTTATTCAGAATATACCAGAAGAAGAAGAGGTATTGGAACAGTTTTATCAGATACATCATAATATGGAGATGTTAGTTATGAAGTCCTTGGACATCGTCCTAGGGTAAGAAGGGACTAGATTACACAAGCTTCATGGAACCTTGTTTAAGAATGAAAGACTACCAAACAATTAATGAAAACATTTAGGGAGAATGATAAAGCCAAGCTAATAAAAGATTGTAGAGATGAAAATAATCTAGTCAAGAAGAATATGAGGAAAGATAAAAGACAGTATATTGAGACTCTGGGAACAGAAGCTCAGGAAACATTAGAGGAAGGTGAAAGTAGAACTGTTTACAAGGTCACAAAGATTCTCTCTGGTGGCTTCAAGAATAGTACCACCATTGTACGAATTAAAAATGGAAAACCATTTGCCAAGAAAAATGAAAAATTGAAAAGATGGGAAAAAAACTTTAAAGAAACTCTCGAAAGACCAGATCCAGTAAGTGAAGTTTCCACCTCCACCCCACCTGCCCAGTTTTGAATGAAGAAATGGAAGATTCCATGCCACAAAATTGAAACTGCCATCAAACAGACCAAAAGTAACAAAGCACCTGGTGAAGATAGAACTTCTGCAGACATGTTATAGGCAGGTCCAGGACTGAATGCAAAAGTTTTAGAAAAAATTATTCGATAAAATATTGGAAGATTAAAACGTGCCATAAACGATACAAAGGATTGTTATTGTTAAAATCTCCAAGAAAGGGAACATCAGCCGCTGTGAACATTGGAGAGGTGTAAATCTGCTGCCAATACCTGGGAATACATTTTCTCCAGTGCTTCTCAAACGCATAAAAAAAGAGCGTGGAACGAAAGCTCAAAGAAAAGTAGGTAGGCTTAGAAATTGGAGATGGTGTACTGATCAAATCTTTTGCGAACCATTGTAGCGCAGTCACTTGAATCCTAATACGAGTATATCGTATATATCCTTATATATAAATATTTTGGACTTTGAGAAGGCATTCGATAGCATCTACCAACCATCGCTTTGGAAAATCCTATATGCGTGCGACTTCCCAGAAAAGATGTCAATATTCTAAAGGACATGTAAGACGACTACCAGTGCTGTATAAGACATGAATGATAGCAGACAGTTTGATTCAGAGCCATAACGGGAGTTAGACAGGCATGTATCCTGCCACCAATACTTTTCCTTGTGATCATGCACTATTTTATGCAATCGCGTGTTGCCGACAGACCAAGAGGAATTACATGGGGTCTTCCTGGATGTCTTGAAGAAACTGACTTAGCAGATGATGTTGTTGGACAGTTTTCTCACTGCCACCAAGGTATACGAGAAAGCAGAAAGAGTAGATCAATTTTCTAACTCAGTAGGACTGAAAATAAATATAGAGACAACTAAGACTAAGAGGGTAAATGCTAAAATTACAAAGAAAGTTACTTATAAAGGAGTGCGGCTAGAAGAAGTGGATCACTTTACATACAAGCTATATTTAATTAAATAGCGACAGTGGGTGGGAACACTCTACTTGAGTACTGACTTCTTTAGTTCAGAATTGGCAGTAAAAATCCAATAAAAACAAAACAAGAAAATACAGTAAAATAAACAAACATTGTATCAGCTACACGAATTTAATTCCCATGAGCTATCTGATGACAGCCATTAGTCAAAAGAAATAAAATTTGGCCAGAGTCGACCAAAAGTTAACCAATGTTTCTACATTGGATTGGTTAAAAAGAAAATCCTGCTGATGCAGATGTTTGGAATCAGTGACTAATGTAAATTGAAGTAGATTTACCGTGCCCCTCTTCCACACGAAGTCTTCCAGAGTTCACGCTTCCTCTCAAGCAGGTTTAAAACAAAAAGACTGACCTAGTTTCACAGGCGTCTGTAGACTGTAAGCCCTCGCCACGTGGCTCCCGTTTTTGAGTTCAGAAAATATTCCTCATCGTAAGCTTGTCGTGTTGTCTTGTTTCTTTTTATTATATATATATATGTATACTGTTTTCTTGGTTTTGTGTGTGTGTGTGTTTACACTCTAACTCTGTGACTTCGCTCATTTAAGGCCAGACAGTATGTTGTACTGCAGAATGCGGTATAAGCTCACGACTTCTGGTTAAGTGAATGCTGCAACCATATCTTAGTCGTAACTATCACAATTACTCTAAACAGGATACGGCGTGAAACATTTTTTAACTTTTTAATATATTTTTTTATTTGACAATCTAGGGTGGGAGTATGGGAGGAGGCGGCAGTAAAATTGTATCACAAAGAGAAGAGGGAGGTACAAAGAAAAAGAAAAAAAGAGGACAAAAATAAAGCAAAGGAAGTAAAAGGAAATATCCGCTTCTGGAGTACATTATTTTAAGTTCTTGCCGGTCTAATGCATCTTGTTTCAGCACTCATTTATGTCAAGAATTTTACCTTCACGATAATTTCCTTTTTATCACAAAAAATGTCGAGATCAGGACATGAAACTCTTCTAAAAGAATATTTTGCACTGACACTCTTTTCTTCAGAGTGTCTATATCTACCAAAAACTCCAACTTCTATTGTCGAAAGGATGTTTTTATCATGTGCTGAAGGTCTGTAAAATGTATGGTCACTAACACTATATTTCCTACACGCCACTTGGCGTGACGAGGAGCCGCGATAGCTCAGTGGTTAGTGAACTGGACTACAAAGGACATGGGGTAGGGTTAGATCCCAACCGACGGCTTCCAGGTTAACCCAGCCTTAAATGGGTACCGGATTTTTTTCTGGGAAAGTAAAGCAGCACGGGCGTAATACCGACCACATTACCCCAAAAATCATGTGCTGAAGGTCTGTAAAATATAGGGTCACTAACACCATATTTCCCTATACGCCACTTGGCGTGACGGGGGTACTTTACTTTTTATTACTGTTTAAAAAAGTTGTATCTCTTTGACAGACAGTATCATTTAAGGACAATATCATTTCTTGAACTAAAATATAACATAAAAATACCCGTATATCATAGTAAAGCAGTCACATATATTTACCCGTTTCTGGGAAAATAAGAAAATTCCGTTACAAAAAAAGCAAAGAAAATAAGTCTCAAAGAATATGTACAAATCACAGTTCGGTAGTTTCTTTCAGAGACGAATTGGCTCTTGTGGTAGCACAATCTCTTTTAGGGGAAAAAAAGTTGAGTTGGGTGTTGGCAAGCTAGTAGCCTCCGTCAGTCGAAATTGACTATGGATTTTTCAGCGCCCCTAGAAACGTTTTTTTTTCTTTCCTTTCCTTTCGCCGTGTGTTTTCTTTTTCTATGAATCTATCTGCTTCTTGTTTGAGGTGGACCTTTAGAGTGTGTTTCCAGATATTGCGGTCTGCAGTTATTTCTTCCCAGGCTGCAGGGTTTATGTTCAAAGTCTTCATGTCGCGTTTACATCCAGAAAGATGGTAGAAAGTGACCGATGAGATCAAATCTGCACCAACAACATAGGAAATCAAGGATTAAAAAAAGCAAACGGCTGCGTTGTGCTCTAGACAGTAAAAAAAGGAGTAAAGAGCCCCGTCACGCCAAGTGGCGTATAAGGAATATGGTGTTAGTGACCATAATTTTTATAGACCATCGGCACATGATTTTCGGGGTAATGCGGTCAGTATTACTCCCGTGCCGCTTTACTTTCCCAGAGAAAGATCCGGTACCCATTTAAAGCTGGGTGAACCTGGAAGCCGTCGATCAGGATCGAACCCAACACATGTTCTTTGTAGTCTAGTTCACTAACCACTGAGCTATGGCAGCTCCTGTGGTCTAGACAGCGCCAATAGTAATAATCACTTTTATGAAACTACGTGATATATATATATATATATATATATATATATATATATATATATATATATATAAACTGATTTCTTCAGTTGTCTGCTGGCTAAACACGCTTCCCATACAGTGGCGTATACTGGTTTTCGGGTCTGGGCTACCGCTGACATAATAAATAGAAACATACATTATATTCAGTAGGCTGGCATAAAGTAATATTTTCTAATGACATCACTACATTTTAAATTACTTACTTATTTATATGTTAATTATATCCGTCTATTTTTGGGACGAAAATGTCTTGATGACTTTGTCATTGAAAGTACTGTTGGGTTGGTTTCTAAGTTTCTGAGGGAATGATCAATGGACGTTAATGCCAAAACCAGAAAAGCGTTCGTGTGTCTGAGTTGAGCGACAATAAGATTTGATTCTCTTGAGCGCAGAAAAGAGTTCTTTCTACAGATGCTGATGCGTATAACGTAGTTATAAATAGCTAAGGAAGTTCCGGTAATCAGACATAGTTTTTAACTTTTAGCTACTAATTGGCTAGAGCTAAAAAATAACCCATGAAACCGCATTCCTCTAGCGGTAGCTCCCGCTATATTATTTTCACTCCCATTTTTGAATGTCAAGGTCGTTAATATTAGGTCCGAATAGAGGAAAAATGTACCGCTAGCTACTAGAGGTTTCAATGTAGAGTAGTTTCAGTTTCATTAAGAAACATTATAGTGGCCAGAGGAAAACCTTGCTTTAATAAATATAAATCAAAGCAAATAAATCATATTGGCCTACGAAATGTGTAATAGAATTTTAGAAAATTTGTAATATAATTATAAAAAAATAAAATAAATTATCGCTTCCTTTTGTAATTCGTTAATATGTTCAAGACTACCGGTGGTAGCTGCGGAAACATAGAGAATACGCCACTGTTCCAATATTACTATACCCTTCCGCAGTATCAAATAAACAGTACAATTAATGGCCATACTCTCATCTTAATAAATTACCTTATTGACATTTGTTTCCATAAACAAATTAAGCATTTAAAAAATACTATAACCTCCACAGTACGCGCGGACTGCACTAGTCATGCAGCCTTTGTTCCTAAGCTTCACAGAAAAAGCTCGAAAAACATTTCAAAATGTGGGAAACACCGTATCATCAAAGTTTCCGAGACAATTAATAAACTCTGAGACCACGAATTTCTGAACGAACTATAGATACTTGTCTAGTTAATAGTTTCCATGTTACGTTGTTAGATTCCTCCTAATTTCATACGCAGCAGTTAATGCATGTGCATTGTTCCGTGTTTTAAAAAGACGGGTTTTCACATAAAATGGGCTAAAAATAAAGTTTATTTCAAACGCACAATGATTGAGAATATATACTGTTCATTAAATTTGAATATGTGACAGTTCAAACACGGTCTTACGCCATATTTAGTTTTTTTAAATATTTTTTTTTAATCAAGCCATACAACCAGAAATGATCAAGAGCCGGTATAACCACCAGGTTAACGGAGACGATCGGCTGGAGGCGTCAAGATTCGGGGGCACATTCTTAATAGTAAATATAGAAAGTAACATTTTTTCCGATTGTTTTTAAATCTAGCAAAATACTGTTTAAATTAGTATTAAATAAGGATTAACTAAATATTGTACATAAATAAATATACTTAGAATTTGAAAGAACGTATTCTCAGAAAAAAATAATAAAAATCAACTAAAATGTTATGATTATATACATATATACATATATATATATATATATATATATATATATATATATATATATATATATATTAGTAAAGAGCCACGTCACGGCAAGTGACATATAGGGAATATGGCGTTAGTGACCATAAATTTTACAGACCTTCAGCATATGATTTTGGGGGTAATATAGTAGGTATTACGGCCGTGCCGCTTTACTTTCCCAGAAAAATCCGGTACCCATTTAAGGCTGGGTAAACCCGGAAGCCGCCGATCAGGATCGAACCGGACTTCTTGTCTTTTGTAGTCCAGTTTACTAACCACTGAGCTATCGCGGCTCCCTTATATATATACATATACATATATGTGTGAGGGTGTAACTATTACATTTTAGTACATATATGTACACACACACACACGAATTTTTAATTTTTTAGGCAATGTATGAAGGCACCAATGCTTTCTTTACCCATAGGGGCATGACATTTATGTACTGGATTGAATCTAAACATATTTCCTAAACATCTCTAAATGCTTCATATAATATTATCATCATGTCTTTAACATCGCAACACCAGTCCTCAGACCATAGCGTTTTGAAATTAAAT
Organism: Megaustenia siamemsis; assembly: GCA_032433765.1. Classification (NCBI taxonomy): domain Eukaryota; kingdom Metazoa; phylum Mollusca; class Gastropoda; order Stylommatophora; family Ariophantidae; genus Megaustenia; species Megaustenia siamemsis. The sequence continues at coordinate 38,733,642 of JAVIAB010000139.1, read as the reverse complement.
TTCAAAGTAAATCAGAATGAAGATCTCTTCAAATCCTATAAAGATAGATAATCACAGATAACAGATTGAAGTTAATCATAAATGATAGATTACTGCGGTGAAGTCACATCCTATATTTAAACAGCCGTAAATGCGTGGGCTTCAATGAAATACCGTAACCAACGTAAAAATAGTTTTAATTTTTTTTCGTAAATTATATCAGAATATGAAAAGATGAATACGTGTTGAAACGAACTATATGTAAGAGAGACGAGAAAACTAGAATTTAGTTAATCATGCGGACGAAAAAACTAGAGCTTTGTCACACGGACGAGACAACTAGAGTTTAGTTAATCACACGGATAAGAGTTTAGTTAATCACACTGATGAGAGAAGTAGAGTTTAGTTAATCACATTGATGAGAGAAGTAGAGTTTAGTTAATCACACGGATAAGAGTTTACTTAAACACACTGATGAGAGAAGTAGAGTTTAGTTAATCAGACTGATGAGAGCCGTAGAGTTTAGTTAATCACACTGATGAGAGAACTAGAATTTAGTTAACGACACAGACGAGACAACTAGAGCTTAGTCAGTCACACGGAGGAGAGAACTAGAATTTAGTTAATCACATAAACGGGAGAACTATAATTTAGTTAACAACACGGACGTGAGAACTAAAATATTGCTATTCACGCTGAAAAAGCAAATTAGAGTATAGTTAATCACACAGACAAAAAAAAGCTAGGATATGACTGTCACACAGACGATGGAACACAGACAGACAGAAAACACAAAGAACAATTTTTTTATGAGAAGATGGACATGAAAAATATAGGTGAGTAGATAATACATGAACAAATAAAGAAAGAAGGGAGTAATTTCGATAATGACAGAGTTAGAAATAAAAAATAAAAGAGGGTAGGTAATGCGATAGTAAAAGATAGGGAGGCAAGAATGGGAATACATTTTCACTTGCATTGAAACGAACTATATGTAGTGTCCCTGCCTCTCATGTTTTTTTGTTATTGTTTACATCTGAAGGGACATTAAAAACAGACACAACACTCACTCCGTACCCTACCCTACCCTACCCTACCCAAACAAACAACCGCACTCCTCAATATTAGAAACATATGCACGAACTAGCTGCATACAAGATAAGCGTTGATATCAGCTGCCATGTCTGGAATTCAAGCATAATTCACTTCAAAGAACAGTGATAAAAATGGCGTAGTTAAAAGTTTTACATGGGTGAGTGACAAACATAAAACTAAACGACGTTGCGGCTCGGTAGACCTTCAGCCGGAACAATGGACAAAACACAATAATATGTATACAAAGAAAACCACATCGAGATTAGATAATAAAATATCTAAATATATTTTTAAAATATTATAGGTGGCTTTTCTGTGAGTTACCAAGAGAGATACAAACCACCAAATGACCGCCGACGAGATCCTGTTTTCATTCTGAACAATTTTACTGCAACTTCTCATTTTTAATGTTTTGATCACCTTTGCAATACACTTTACTAGTCTAATATTGAATCATGGGCAGCAGACAAACAAATGAAAAGACGGTTAGAGGCCACAGAGATGGGATTTCTCAGAAGAATGTTGAAAGTTCCCTGGACAGATAAAAAGACCAATGAGGAAGTTCTCAAAGAGGCCAACACAAAAAGGGAGCTCTTAAAAAAAACATCAGAAAGAAGCAATCAACATTTTTCGGGCACATCATGAGAAGAGGAAAGTTGGAATACTTGGTTACAACTGGCAAAATAAAAGGAAAGAGAGATCGCGGACGACAAAGGGAGAAAATACTGGATAGCTTGGTGTCATGGCATGGAAAACAGTCAACAACAGAACTGATACGATGCACTGTGGATGGAAGATTGTAGAGGGACATGATCGCCTACGCCAGCCGGCAGGGTACATGATGATGAGTCTAATATAACAATGTCGGAACGAAACAGTGATTATACTTACAAGCTCTAATTTTCCTTAACCACAGTTCTCTTTCTCTCTTTTTCTTTTTCTCTTTCTGTTTTTGTTTCTATATTTCAGTTTATTTTATTATTTCTCAAAGGATGGTCATTTATTACGTTCATTTTGCTGCATAGTAAAAGTAAAGTAAAGTACCCCCGTCACGCCAAGTGGCGTATAGGGAATATGGTGTTAGTGACCATAATTTTTATAGACCTTCGACACATGATTTTTGGGGCAATGTGGTCGGTATTACGCCCGTGCCGCTTCACTTTCCCAGAAAAAAAATCCGGTACCCATTAAAGGCTGGGTGAGCCCGGAAGCCATCGTTTGGGATCGAACCCTACCCCTTGTCCTTTGTAGTCTAGTTCACTAACCACTGAGCTATCGCGGCTCCCTATTTTGCTGCATCAACCTGTCTTTAATTCTCGTGTGCCATGACAATCTACAGACTAACGGTACTAACATTTCAATATTACTTCGTCTAAATATTATTATCGATTATTAATCACTATTTTTAGAATGTGAAACACTATTTTTGTAATTTAATAACGTTTTAATTAGGAAAACAATTTATACAAGAGTTTAAGATTCATGGCATTAGTAAATTAACAATTTCCATTTAGATAATTATGCGTTAATAGAGTTTAAAATGACACGGTTACAGTTGTACAGTGATCCAAAACGGCATAAACGATCTGATGTTACGACTAACACATGTCTTCTACTAGGACAAACAATCAGGTGTTGCGACTAACATATGTCTTCTACTAGGACAAACAATCAGGTGTTGCGACTAACATATGTCTTCTACTAGGACAAACAATCAGGTGTTGCGACTAACACATGTCTTCTACTAGGACAAACAATCAGGTGTTGCGACTAACATATGTCTTCTACTAGGACAAACAATCAGGTGTTGCGACTAACATATGTCTTCTACTAGGACAAACAATCAGGTGTTGCGACTAACATATGTCTTCTACTAGGACAAACAATCAGGTGTTGCGACTAACATATGTCTTCTACTAGGACAAACAATCAGGTGTTGCGACTAACATATGTCTTCTACTAATACAAACAATCAGGTGTTGCGACTAACATATGTCTTCTACTAGGACAAACAATCAGGTGTTGCGACTAACATATGTCTTCTACTAGGACAAACAATCAGGTGTTGCGACTAACATATGTCTTCTACTAGGACAAACAATCAGGTGTTACGACTAACATATGTCTTCTACTAGGACAAACAATCAGGTGTTCCGACTAACATATGTCTTCTACTAGGACAAACAATCAGGTGTTGCGACTAACATATGTCTTCTACTAGGACAAACAATCAGGTGTTGCGACTAACATATGTCTTCTACTAGGACAAACAATCAGGTGTTACGACTAACATATGTCTTCTACTAGGACAAACAATCAGGTGTTGCGACTAACATATGTCTTCTACTAGGACAAACAATCAGGTGTTGCGACTAACATATGTCTTCTACTAGGACAAACAGTCCGGTGTTGTAACTAACACATGTCTTCTACTAGGACAAACAATCCGGTGTTGTGACTAACACATGCCTTCTACAAGGACAAACAGTCCGGTGTTGCGACTAACACATGTCTTCTACTAGGACAAACAGTCCGGTGTTGCGACTAGCACATTTCTACTAGGACAAACAATCCGGTGTTGCGACTAACACATGTCTTCTACTAGGACAAACAATCCAGTGTTGCGACTAACACATGTCTTCTACTAGGACAAACAATCCGGTGTTGCGACTAACACATTTCTACTAGGACAAACAATCCGGTGTTGCGACTAACACATGTCTTCTACTAGGACAAACTATCCGGTGTTGCGACTAACACATGTCTTCTACTAGGACAAACAATCAGGTGTTGCGACTAACACATTTCTACTAGGACAAACAATCCGGTGTTGCGACTAACACATGTCTTCTACTAGGACAAACAATCCGGTGTTGCGACTAACTCATGTCTTCTACTAGGACAAACAATCAGGTGTTGCGACTAACACATTTCTACTAGGACAAACAATCCGGTGTTGCGACTAACACATGTCTTCTACTAGGACAAACAATCCGGTGTTGCGACTAACACATGTCTTCTACTAGGACAAACAATCCGGTGTTGCGACTAACACATGTCTTCTACCAGGACAAACAATCCGGTGTTGCGACTAACACATGCCTTCTACTAGGACAAACAATCAGTTGTTGCGACTAACACGTGTCTTCTACCAGGACAAACAGTCCGGTGTTGCGCCTAACACATTTCTACTAGGACAAACAATCAGTTGTTGCGACTAACACGTGTCTTCTACCAGGACAAACAGTCCGGTGTTGCGCCTAACACATTTCTACTAGGACAAATAAAAAAAAATTGAAAAAACAAGGTATGGTTAAAGCTTTACGTAATAAGTGGACGACGAAGATTAGAACAACGTTTGGGCTCAAACAGGAGGAAAACATTCAGCAGGAATTAATATACAACACACACACACAGATATGTATTTAAAATGGAAAAAAAAATTAATAATAATTAATAGACATAGAGACCACGACACCAAATTGTGATTGTTAAACTGGCCAGATCAGATATATTTGACATGTCTAATTTGTAATTTTCTATCGTAATTTACTAATTTTTTAACTTTACCCTTTATCTTTCGCTATTTTGCTTCTGTTTTATCTATGCAGAGGTTTAGTGTATAACCCGCAAACTTTGATTTCTTTTTCTATTCTCCCGCTGGCCAGCTTTTGCACTGTCTCGCTTACCTATGCTAACACTTCTTCTCTCCAAATAATTCTGTCAAAACCAGGAACATATTTCTGGAGTGAATAAGATAATGTTAATTATGCTTCTCAAGTACATAGTCTCGTTTATCACAGCTTTCATTTCTTGCGTCTTAGATAGGCACCCCTGTTTAACATTCTTCTTCTACTTTCCTTCCTCATCAGCCTTTCAGCGTTGAGGGGAGATATAATTTGCGGTTTTTTGCTCTTCTGTTCGCCTCTGCTGCTGTTATGTTTCCTAGTGCTTCTAATATTCCATAGATCCATCTTTTTCGTGGTCGACCCTTGGGTCTGGTGTTCTCACAACATTTGTTGAAGGCTCGTTGTGTTGTGTTTTGATCTTTCTGCCTTGTCACGTGGCCAAACCATTTTATCTGTTGTTTCCTTATATATTCTATGGCGGGGGCTATTCCTAGCTTTGCTCTCAGTTCTTAATTTCTGATCTTATCTCTCAGACTGTTTTCTGTCATTCGTCTAACACATTTAATCTCTGTAGAGGTTATTTATCTTATTGTTCTTGCATCTAAGGTCCAGGTCTGGCATTGGTGGCACAACGTTGGAATGAAGATTGTATTGTATAGTGCTCGTTTTGCCTTCAGAGTTATTTCCTTGTTGTACAATAGTGATGATCTTCTTGACTTTCCAACCACGGATGACAGAATCAAAATTTGGAGAGCCCGAGCATACCTGAAAATTAGTACAGATAAAAAGAATCCAATGCACCACGTGCTCAACACAGGGAAAGGTGCCAGGCTAAAAAGAGGCAAATCATGGGTGGGCCGAGCAGAAGATGTTATCAAACAGGTCTGTGGGCTTACCAATATCAGCGTTGGTGAGGAGTGGATACCGGTGCCTACGTCATTCAAGGGGACTTTCTCGTGTATTGTCACACTCGACAGGAAAAGTAGGGAACAGAACCCGGTCGTAGTTAATGCCGAGGTCAACGGTCTCATCTGCGATAACACCGATGAGAAAGATGCAGTCATCTATACAGACGGATCTGTAAGACGACACCAAAGAAGTGCATGGGCATTTACAGCACGCTCGACAGGCAGAATAGTCAAAGAAGACAGTGGTGCATACGCCATGACCACGAGTAGCATGACAAAGGAGGTGATGGCAGTGACCAAGGCATTCAAATGGTTAGAGTCACAAGACTACACCCACGCATGTATACTGAGTGATTCAATGAGCATGATAAAAAAAAAAGTGGAGGCGGGCTCTGTACGCATGCAATGTGTAGAGTCGTTGCAGAAGTCCAAATTACATAAGTCTAATAACCTTTGTCTATGTCCCTGGACATGCGGGAGTACAGGGAAATGAAAGAGCGGACATGTTAGCTAGCTGCGCTGTCGTTGAGGACGGGCAACCAATGTATCGGGCGGACATCATCAATGCCCTCCGAGATGTGGGAAGAGCACATGACTTCGACAAACACAGATCCACGTCACTTTTTCGAATGATGGAAATGGGAGTTAAGATGGGCACAGCCAGAAATGAGAAACTTAATGGCCGTGTAAGAAGACTTATTAACCAACATAGAACTGGAGTCGTCAGTCGCTGGACACTAAGGGAATTGCTGAGGAGGGGATCTGAGCACCTATGGACATGTTCGGAGTGCAATGATGATGACCCGCAAATAACTCAATAACAATAGTGGTGATAACAAGCTTTGTTGCATCTTGATTCTGTCTCTGCTGTTTGGGGATTATCGTTTGTCATTAGACTTCCTAGGTATTTGAATTCCTCTACTTGTTTTAGTTGTCTCAAATCTATAGTTATGTTGATGTTCTGTTTATTTTTGGCGACATTCACGACTTCTATTTTGTTGATGTTGATTTTCATGTATTTTGTGCCTGAGCTGTTGAGTTTGTTTAAGTGTTCTTGTAGGTTTTCTATTGTTTCATGTATTAGTGCCTGATCGTCTGCAAATAAAATTTCGTTGATCTCCTCTGTCTCTGATGGGTTGGCTAGCTTGCATATATAGTCCATGCATGTAATAAACAGTAGGGGGGATAGTATGCACCCCTGTCTTACACTTTATCTAACTTCGAAGTGGTCTGTGTAGCCTGCTGCTGTTCTGACCCTGCAGCTACTGTTGATGTAGAGACTTTTAATTAGGTTGGTTAGATGTTGGCTTACTCCGTATGTTGTTAGTATCTCCCACAGTTCTCTGTTTACTCTGTCGAATCTGTTTAACATTGATACTACCAAAATGAAAAGAATACGTTATTTATCATTTGTTATTTTAGTGATCATTTTGATATGTGGGTTATTTCAATATTGACTACAACTGATACACAGTTAAATGATCTGACTTCTTGTTTCAGTTGCTCGTGTTTAAAATGTAAACGTGTACAACTCTTCGATCTCTAGCGATTAACGTTTGCTTATTAGGACGATTTTTATTAAATGTCACTTTAGTTATGTAAGTTATCATCATCATCAAGTATCGGGCCAGCTGGCGTATGTGATCATGTCTCTCCACAACTTTAGATCACGATAGTTATTTATCATTTCTGAAATTGACATTCTGCCAAGCTTTTCTCTTTGCTTCCCTATCTATTCATAAAACCAAGTGGAGCAATATTAAAACAGGTAAATTAATTTTAAAATGTGGGAACATTGTTAACCTCAGACGGAAGATTTACAACAGATGTGACATGCAGAATGGCTCAGGCAAAAGCAGATTTCCAAAAAATGAGGTAGATACTATAAAATCCATTTTTGGCAACAGAAACACGAAAAAGAGTTCTTAAGTGTAAGTTATAGCCGAGTTGAATGAGTTAAACCTCACAGTTACTGCACTCACAAATAAATGAGCCAATTCTCGTTGCGCCGATAGGTGTCTTCATTCATTAAGCCCTGAATTAGTTTGCTGCTTTCAGAGAATTGACTTGAATTTTTTTTTTCTAGACTGCATATAGTCCATGGAGAACGGGTGGCCGAATCGATAACTTGTCAGGCCCCCAAATCAGGAGAACGTGGGTTCGAATCCCGGTATGGTAAAAATTTTTCCTATCGGAGTGAATTTAAAACACAGACCCGAATTCCGCGTAGCGACTGCACCAGAAAAGCGGCCCCTCCAGTCCTACAATTTCCATCGGCAGACCACGTGGTAGTAGAAAGAGATGGATCAAGGGAATACTAGAGTCACTAGGAGGGATAACACCAGAAGAAGCCAAAAGAAGAGCAAAGAATCGCAGATTGTATCTCCCCTCCACGCCAAAGGCAATGGAGAAAGGATAGAAGAAGAAGAACCCGGTAATAGGAAAATGTAAAAATATGTTGTTGTTTTTAAATCCATATGTTAAAATTGTATGTTAACATATTGTTACTGGTTAAAACTTGATAAAACTTGCTCCTGGTAAATTTGTCAAAATGAAGTGAGAGGGTTTCACTGTGGCCACCGATATCTTTTAACCTGCCCGCTAAGGAGGGATTTTCCGAAAACATCCCAATACTTTTGACGTTTCGAGCTATATGAGCATTAGACAGTTGACCTCATTTTACACACAACAGCTCCTGCTCACAATACTGAAAACGTCACAACTATTGGTCGATTTCCTCCTCAGCGGGCAGGCTCAGAGATATAAATGGCGATGGTTTCACAATATAAAAATACACTTAACATTTTTCTTCTTCTACCTTTTAGCTCCCAGTGGAGCATAGGTCTTCAACAAACACTTTCCAAGTCGTTCTGTTTCCTGCCATTCTTTTAAGATCATTCCATGTCTTCCCCATCATCTTCACCTCTGCTTCTATCTGTCTTCTCCAAGAATTCCTTGGTCTTCCTCTTTGTCTTTTCCCCCTGGGGATTCCAAAAAAGGGCCTGTTGTGTAATATTGGCTTCCGCAGTGTGTTTTCTATCCAGCGCCATCGTCTTCGCTGTATTTCTTTATGCACTGGAATTTGACTGGTACATTTCCATAATTCTATATTAGTGAATTTGTCCTGCCATTTCCATCCTTTTATTCTGCGTAAGCATCAATAACGAAAGTCTGTATCTTCATGACTGTCAATTTTGTTGTTCTCCATGTTTCATCATTATTATCATGTGCCATACCGGTTGGCGTAGGCGATCATGTCCCTCCACAATCTTCTATCTACATTGCATCGTATCAATTCTGTTGTTGACTGTTTTCCATGCCATGACACCAAGCTATCCAGTAATTTCTCTCTTTGTCGTTCGCGATCTCTCTTTCCTTTTATTTTGCCAGTTGTAACCAAGTATTCCAACTTTCCTCTTCTCAACATGTGCCCGAAAAATTTTGATTGCTTCTTTCTGATGTTTTTTAAGAGCTCCCTTTTTATGTTGGCCTCTTTGAGAACTTCCTCATTGTTAGCTTTCCAGGGAACTTTCAACATTCTTCTGAGAAATCCCATCTCTGTGGCCTCTAATCGACTTTTCATTTGTTTGTCTATTGTCCATGATTCGCTTCCATAGGTCAGAATTGGTTCTATATAGCACCGATGAACTCTCTTTCCATGTTTCACAGCTAAATAAAGGGGACTGACTTAACCTTGGAGTTGAACATTTTTATTTTTGTATTTAACCTAATTTCTTTGGACTTCCATAATTTTCCCAGTGCAAAAAAAAGCTCCTCTTGCTTTTGATATCCTTATTTTGGTATCATTTTCTGTTCCTCCCTACTCTTAACATGATATAACAATATGGACTAAAGTGACATGATACTATCTAAACACTGCACTTTCGAACCGACATATATGTGACTTTGGAGTGGAAAAAGCTCTCGCCGCCATCGGGGTGGAAATTAGTGAAGCTATATCAACAATAGGGTGTTATCGATGAACAAACTATAGATAGTGAAGGCAATACTTTCTTTTTTATTTGTGATTTGTATTATTTTAATTATAATTACTTTTTGGTCTAAACTTTTTTCCGATGCTAGAAAACGGACACTAAAAATAGCCCGTGCGGCTATTGGGTCTCTGACCATGGTCAGGGAGGAACCATTGCTACATGAGGTTAAAAGACGACTAAGCAGGATAGGGTTGAGGTCTTCGTCGGTGTCACGGAGTTCATACATCAGAGCCTAAACATTTCATTTTTACTCGACGCTGAAAAGCTGCACAGACAGAGACAAGTCAAGTAAGCAAAATATCAAAGACAACAGCTAAGATGTTTCAGTTTTGTGAATAAGACAAACAATATAATAATCAACGTTTCGACAGAAATGTCTTCGCTGTAGCAGGAACATACAAAACAGAATATAGATCGTTAAAAATCAAAAGAAACTATAGCCTAAACTTTTACCAGAGCCATCTCGTAAGTCGACACAAAAATGAGACCTCATTTAGGTAGAAACATTCATTATTCCTTTGATTTTGTTATGTTCGCAAAGCTGAAGTATCGAGGCTGTTGTCTTTTATTGAATATGATCCAGTTTTTGTTGCGGCCATGCATAGTCTTCCTTGCGTATTCCAATGAGCATTGCAAACCCTAAAAGAAAAGACAAACTAATAATTGTATCAAAAATAGCCAAAATGAAATTGACCATTCTTCTCCGTCATTACATCACATCTCACGTATGTCCACTGTTAGATTGCATTCCTCCTGACAAAGTGATAACCTACTGTGTTCAGATATCATTTGCGTACATTCTAATATACATCGTGTCACACACACCTCACTTGTTTGACTACATCATTGCACATCATTCTGTGAGATCTCTATTTCTGCGTGTTTATTTACCAGCCCCTCACCACGCAAACCAAGATAATCTAATGAGCACCGAGGCCACTGAATCTCGCAGACATAATATTTCCATATGTCGGCCAGATAAGACAATCTGTGCCACCTTCTCTGCAACGAAAGCATTTCTACTGGTAATTATTCCAACTTGGCAACAGCACTAAAGGTGCAATTCACAACTTTTTTCTAAGTGAAATATTACCTCCTTCATCGACTAGCATTACTTTAGCTTTATCTGCTGTGTTATGTAACCGTAATATGCGGAACTGATAACACACTCGTACAAGTATGATACTAGGTAAAGGTAAACCCACAGTTTATAATTCCTTAAAATGTGTTGATGCCTTCCTGTATTATATAATAGAGAGATGTGAACACAAAATGCACATTGAGTAAAGTTTTACTGGTCTTAAAATAAGACAAAAACAAAATTATCTCAAAACTTAAAATGTAAAAAAATGTAAAAGAGAGAGCATGATACATCTCGTGATTGGGGAGGGAAAAAAGGCAGTTTTTAAAAAAGGTGAACGGTGAAACAAGAAGTGATGAAAGAAGAAAATATTCAAGCAACGGAAATACTCGCAGTTGTGTCTTATAAAGAGGCATAAGACGTGTAGACCATTAACGTTTTGTGGGTCCGTAGTTGTGCTCTATACTGAGACACAGGGCCTGCGGTAATATATCTTGTTGGTCCGTGGATGTGTCCTAAAAGAGACACGGGGCCGTTAGAAATATATTATTTTGTAGGTCCGTAGATGTGTCCTATAAAGAGACGCAATGCCGATAGAAATATAATATGTTGTGGGTCCGTGGATGTGTCCTATAAAGAGACGCAGGGCCGTTAGAAATATATTGTTTTGTGGGTCCGTAGATGTGTCCTATAAAGAGACTCAATGCCGATAGAAATATGGTTTTGTTGCTCCGTAGATGTGTCCTATAAAGAGACGCAATGCCGATACAAATATATTGTTTTGTGGGTCCGTAGTTATTGATCAATACTTGCCTGTTAGAATTTACAAGTACAAAATTAACATCCGTTATAATTAGTTGTTAGATTATTATTTTTTTTCGAAACTCCACATAGCAATATCCTTAACAAGTTGTATCGTTTCGGAGCAAAGAAGATCGCACGCTTCAATGTTATTTTATGGACACACCTTCCGAGCCTCTATTCCACAGACACAACCTTTAATATTTCTATTGAGTAGGCAAATTCTCATTGTTTGTATTTCAGAATCCAAATATCTCTATTTCTCTAGATAAATCGTTGATGTCAATATTTTATAGACATATTTTTAATGTCTTTTCTTTGAGGTCAAATCTTATGTGCCCACATCATGAACAGATCTCATGTTAAACTTAATAGAGGGACATTTAATGATTCTGTTTAATGTGCACATCTTCTTTTCTATTTAGTGATCAAATCTTATATATATTTAATGGCCCGAACTTTAAGGCCGCCAAAATCATATATAAATCTTCAATATTTCTATTTAAAAGTAATATGTATATATATATATATATATATATATATATATATATATATATATATATATATATGTATATATATATATATTATATATATATTATATTATATTATATTATATTATATTATATTATATTATATTATATTATATTATATATATTATATTATATTATATTATATTATATTATATTATATTATATTATATTATATTATATTATATTATATTATATTATATTATATTATATTATATTATATTATATTATATTATATTATATTATATTATATTATATTATATTATATTATATTATATTATATTATATTATATTATATTATATTATATTATATTATATTATATTATATTATATTATATTATATTATATTATATTATATTATATTATATTATATTATATTATATTATATTATATTATATTATATTATATTATATTATATTATATTATATTATATTATATTATATTATATTATATTATATTATATTATATTATATTATATTATATTATATTATATATAATATCTAATTTAGATTTTACACACAAAAAAACTATTTTATAGAGAAAAAAAATAATTTGTATTTTCTGAACCTTCAAAATGTACAAAATCTGACAGTGTCTGGACATATTTACATAACAGTGCTGCAAAATGTAGACAATTGTAGCTAGTTGTAAACCACAACATAACGTGACGACGCCCTTTTAAAATCTCTGTAACGACTGGCTGCGACATACTCATGTCTGACTAAGGACGCAACATACTCATGTCTGACTAAGGACGCGACATACTCATGTCTGACTAAGGACGCAACATACTCATGTCTGACTAAGGACGCGACATACTCATGTCTGACTAAGGACGCAACATACTCATGTCTGACTAAGGACGCGACATACTCATGTCTGACTAAGGACGCGACATACTCATGTCTGACTAAGGACGCGACATACTCATGTCTGACTAAGGACGCGACATACTCATGTCTGACTAAGGGCGCGACATACTCATGTCTGACTAAGGACGCAACATACTCATGTCTGACTAAGGACGCAACATACTCATGTCTGACTAAGGACGCAACATACTCATGTCTGACTAAGGACGCAACATACTCATGTCTGACTAAGGACGCAACATACTCATGTCTGACTAAGGACGCAACATACTCATGTCTGACTAAGGACGCGACATACTCATGTCTGACTAAGGACGCAACATACTCATGTCTGACTAAGGACGCAACATACTCATGTCTGACTAAGGACGCAACATACTCATGTCTGATTAAGGACGCAACATACTCATGTCTGACTAAGGACGCAACATACTCATGTCTGACTAAGGACGCAACAGAAGAAGACGATTAATGGAAGTTCGAAGGAGTAACAGAAGGGAAGCTAGAGACACCCTGCTTGTCGTCGCTTTCCATCATTTGAACCGACAGCTTTGCCAAAGAAAAACTACAGAAACAGCTGCCTGCAACTCATGTCAAACCACAACCATTTTAATGGACTAGCAACGTGCTATGTTAATAAGCTTAGCTCATGGTAATTATGGTAGGCGATTGTGTATGTCTTTTCGCATTCCAGTTTTTATTTTTTCCCCCCACTTCTGGTAATGGTTTTCACTTGTGTTGCGTTCTTGGACTAGCTTCTGCCATGACGTTTCCGTCCTTCCATTTGTCAAATGTCAGTCCCTATCAAATCACGCTACTCAAAACAACATATGTATTTATGATTAGCAAGACATAACAAATATGTTGTATGTAAGTATCAGCAAACAGTTGTTGCAAATTTGTGTCCAACGCGTTTGTTGCGTGTCACTTTTATAATGCGTGGTGCATATGTGTAATTCCCAAGTAACTTGTTTGTTGCCATACGTGGCCATGTAACTTAGTGTCTGCACAATTGTGTATATCTCTGATGTTCATTCCTCCTGTTCCGTTTTCCTGAGGTGTCTAGTATACTTTCCATGAGTTTCTCTCTATCTCTTCATTCCTCGATTTTCCCAGTGGACACTATATTTCCGAGCCACATGGAGATGTCTGTTTGTACATAATGTCACCAGTTCATGAGTTTTATAGTAATTTAGTGCTATTTCCTTGTTTGTTTTTTTTATCTCACGCATATTTACATACTACATATTTATTTACAGAACCGACGCCATTGCGGCCGTCCAGGCACACCGACAGGAGCTCAGACCTTAACTCTTTTAGTACGGAAGATTTAATCAATTTAGTAATAGAGATCGAAGAGACAAAATTTATCATGTTTTTGAATATCATTTTACATGTTTATATTTATCCAACCCTTAATATATTATATACGAATTTTTAGATAATTAAGCAAGTAATTATATTTCACCAATACCAAGATGATACAAGACATATAAAAAGAATATGATTTGGTGAGTTTACACTAATCAAATTGAGAGTGACGCACTGTGCGGCTAAACGTACGGAAAGAGTTAATGAATGTTAAGTACACATAATAATACATCTGTACCTCACTAGCTACACGAGCTCTTGGATCATTCTTACAGTCCAAACTTTACCTTATCTAATTTCAGGAGCGGCTGAACAGTGTCATCAGTCGCCGTGAAACTTCAAGGACAAAGACTAAAGTGCTAACTACTGGACACTTCATGGCATGCTTTATATAACACTCTATTGTTGTTAACTTCTGAGTGACAGAACAGAAAAAAAAAAACAAGAAATTCTTCAAGACGAAATTTCTTTATCACTCGTGATAGAGTCATTTATTTTGAAACTTGCTGTTATCCAAAAAACAAAACAGGACATTTAATACGCGTGTTTTATTTTATTCTGTCAAGTATTATTTATGTCTATGTTCAAGACACATGTACAATAGGAAAGAAAATAGAGAACAATTATGAGTCTGTGAGTCTTTCTTATATTAGTATATTCACTTAAGCTAACAATAATGCCACACTTGCACCTTTCATCTGAGGCGATTTCTTAATGATTTCTTTCCACATACACGGCTTTTGCACATACACGGCTGTTGCACATACCAGGCTCTAGACAGGAACTAGACGTTTCTGTCTGGTAGAGTAGGACACATAGCGTAATGTCAAATGTAAACAACAGTAATCGTCAAATCACGTCACTGGACGTATAGAGAATACGGTGTTAGTGCCCATATTCTTTTTATAGACCTTCGGCATATTATTTATGGGTTATATTGCCAGTACACCCGTGAAGTCTTAACATTCATTGAAAACCTTCAGTACCCATTTAAAGTTGAGTAAACCTGGGAGCCTGATCAGGATTGAACTCGATCTCTTGTCCCTAGTAGCCCAGTTCACTAACCACTGAACTATCGTGGCTCCGTGGTGATTACGTCACCTGTAAATGTGTCTGTGGTTCTTAAAACAAATTTCTGACACTAACAAAATATTCTCTGTATGTCAATTAGGTGTCAAGAAGTTTACTCCCCCCCCCCCCTTTTTCGTAATGAAACAGGTTTCAAAAACAGGAAGTGATTATCTCGGAGATTGTGATTCCCATAAACCATAATACATCCAGTGAGTTGTAAATCGGATCCATCCAACAGCACCTATATCAAAAGTTGAATGTTACACAAAACAAATCTGACAATTATGGATAAGCAAAAAGTCCAACACAGAAAAAATGACGGAAAGAACATGCCTAGAAGTGCCAGGATTCAGTGGGACGACACTTTCAGACTCTCATGACTTCAGGGTTTAAGCATGGCGGCCTGGTATGACACTGTCCATATACCCACAACATTCTTCGTTATGCATTAAACAATATGTGCAAAATAATATTTCCATACACTTTAAGACGTGGTGAGAATCCTCCGTTTATATTTTACTCATCATATCTAGTTATATTTGAGGAATACAGTGTACATGCCAGTGTTTTCGAACTTTCAATGGCCCATTTGTGAGTATAGTATCACGCAATGTCGCATTGCTTTTTTCGAAATGAAATAAAAGAAATAATCTGGTATCTATTTTAAGGAACTTGGTGAAACCCATAGCTGTGAAACTCCGTAAAGGAGGTGTTTGCCACATTTGGGAATCCAACCCAGACACAAACTGTAAGTAGCCATACAGACTAAATACATCGCTACCTAGGCTTCTACAGGACGGAAGTGTAAATTAATATATGAGTAAGATTCCTCGGATCAAAGTGAGCAAAAGTCACAACCAAACCATAAAAATTCAAACAAAGTTGCATGCAATGTTTTCAGACAGATTGCACATGCAACAAAATAATAAATACAATGAACAAATATATTTGTGAACTAATTAGTTCAGAAGTGATCTGAGAATGTACTGGAACTACAAAATAATAGGGAGATTCTTAATGACGTCACGTAAACACAGACTGTTCCTGAACACGCATCAGAGTTAACTCTTTCTGCACGCTTCACCGCACAGTGCGTCACTCCCAATTTGGTTAGTGTGAATCATAATCAAGCCATATTCTTTTTTTTTTTACATGTCTTGTATCATTTTTGTAATGGTTATATCGAAGAAACAATCACCACCATCATGCAGCATAAAAATAAACGAGACAAATCTGAAACAAGTGCAACGTTTGAAATACTGGGCACAATAATAACATCAGATGGGAGATGCAACACAGAAATAAAAAGCAGAATAGCTCAGGCCAAAATGGCATTTCAGAAAATGAAAAATATCTTATGCAACAAATCTATGTCAATAAAAATGAGAAAGAGATTTCCTCGGTGTTATATAGAACCAATTCTGACCTATGGAAGCGAATCATGGACAGTAGACAAACAAATGAAAAGACGATTAGAGGCCATAGAGATGGGATTTCTCAGAAGAATGTTGAAAGTTCCCTGGACAGCTAAAAAGACCAATGAGGAAGTTCTCAAAGAGACAACACAAAAAGGGAGCTCTTAAAAAATATCAGAAAGAAGCAATCAACATTTTTCGGGCACATCATGAGAAAAGGAAAGTTTGAATACTTGGTTACAACTGGCAAAATAAAAGGAAAGAGAGATCGCGGGCGACAAAGAGAGAAAATACTGGATAGCTTGGTGTCATGGCATGGAAAACAGTCAACAGAACTGATACGATGCACTGTAGATAGAAGATTGTGGAGGGACATGATCACCTACGCCAACCGGTATGGCACATGATGATGATGTATCATTTTGGTATTGATGAAAATTAATACCTTGTTAAATTATCTAAACATTCAAATATAATATGTTATATGTTCGATAAATATAAATATGTAGATTGATTATTAAAACTATGAAAATTATGTCCCTGAAATATATTCCATTGCATCGATAAAAAGTTGCTTCCGTACAGAAAGAGCTAAGCAATCACAATTTATCTGAAATTGATTTGAAAACAAAATGCCTAAACACAGCGACAACTGGCAAAATACAAGAAAAAAAAAAGAGGTAGTGGAAGTCAGAACTAGACAAAGTAGTGGGCAATTTGATGATGCCGAAAGGTTGATTGTTATCCATCAACGGAATGAATCAACACTTCATAAAGGTGATTGCGGAAATACATAATAGCTGACGTCAACCAGCACTGAGCTAATTAGAATAACTTTTATTTTAAAAAACAGCATAACATACAAATGAAAAGAAGTAACTAATTCGCTTAATATTTACACAACCACTCAGTATAAAAGGAGGGCGGAACTGATTCGTTTACAGTTCATACCAACAGCGAGATTTATAAAGAAGTAAGAAATAATTTATTATATATATATATATATATATATATATATATATATATAATGGGAGCGCGATAGCTCAGTGGTTAAGAGAACTGGGCTACAAAGGACAAGGGTAAGGTTCGATCCCAACCGACGGCTTCCGGGTTCAGCTAGCCTTTAATGGGTACTGGATTTTTTTTTTTCTGGGAAAGTAAAGCAGCACGGGCGTAATACCGACCACAATACCCCAAAAATCATGTGCTGAAGGTCTGTAAAATATAGGGTCACTAACACCATATTCCCCTATACGCCACTTAGCGTGACGGGGGTACTTTACTTTTTTTTACTTTATATATATATATATATATATATATATATATATATACAACCGAACGGCAATAATGAATTTAAAAAACTAATACACAGAATATTTATATAACCTACGCGACACATAAAGTAAGAAGAACGATCACTCACAACATTTATATAACCCACACAACACATCAAGTCAGAACACACACTCATAATATTTACATAACTCATACAACACATAAAGTAAGAAGGAAAAACACTCACAATATTTAAATAAATAGCTTGAAGCATAAAGCAAAAAGAGAGAAGTAACTTACACAATAATTATACAACCCACACGGAACATAAAAAAAAAGAGCCAACTTTAACAATATTTACTAAACCAAAGCAACATATAAAGAGATAACTAACTCATCCAATAACATCAGCCACTTCTTAAACATAAAAAAAAAAAACACATAGTAACGGAACCGGAAGCATTTATTTCACTCCTGCTATTTGCAAAATTACACAAGTCTTTAGTCAAGATGTGATAAAGGAAGGACAGATTAACAGATAATTTTTGTTACTTTAAAAAAAGTTTCTCGCAAATCAAAAATAAGTGTTCAGCGGCTTTTAGGCAAGAGATTCGTTTAGGAATTATGCTGACTCGTCTATATATATATATATATATATATATATATATATATATATATATATAATTTATCCACCAACGGTGGATAAATACTCGTCTATATATTATATATATGTACAATTTATCCACCTACTAAGGACGATTTTAGTGTTTTCATATGAATTCAAGTTTCTATTTCTAATGATGAATTCATTCAAATGTATATTTCTAATGATGAATTCACAGGACATCCAGGAATAGTGGGAAAAGCTCAAGCAATCGATTCAACAAACATCAAAAGAAGTAATACCAGTGGCTAAAAGAATCAACAAAAAGAAATTGATGACAGAAGAAATATTACAACTAATGGACGAAAGAAGAAAACATAAGTAAGAAGAATGGACATACAAAATATTGCACAAAGATATAAAAAAAATGCAGAGAAGCAAAGGAAAGATGGTTAAAATAGAAATGTGAAGAAATGGAAAAACAACAAAAGAAAGACTCAAAATTTATGCACAATCAGTTAAATGAATTAACAGGAAGAAAAGAAGTCAAAGTTTCAAGATGTGTGAAATCAAAGGAAGGAAATATAATAATGGAACAGGAGAAGACAATGGAAAGATGGACAGAATATATCAGTCAACTCTATGATGATGAAAGACCAGAATTAAACAATTCAAATGAAGACACAGGACCACCAATAATGCGGAGTGAAGTGGAGGACGCAATTCAACACATGAAAAGAGGCAAAGCTCCAGGTCCCGACAATATAACAATCAAAGAGATAAATGCATTAGGAGAGCTGGGAGTACAAGTCATAACAAAACTACTCAATGACATATATAACACTGGACACATACCTGAAGATCTACTAAAATCTATCTTTGCAGCCATACCGAAGAAGTCAGGCGCCACTGATTGTGAAGACCATCGCACTATTAGTCTCACGACCCATATGACTAAAATATTACTTAGAATCATCATGAGACGTGTAAGGAACAAAAAAAAAAAGAAATAAGTGATGAACAATGTGGATTTGTGGAAGGAAAGGGCACCAATAATGCAATATACATGTTAAGAACATTGATAGAAAGATCTATAGAGGTAAAGAAAGATCTATAGAGGTAAAGAAAGATCTATATATGTGCTTTATAGCTGAACACGAAAGCATTTGACAAAGTAAAGCATGTGGAAATAATAAATATGCTGAGAAATTAAACATTGATGGCAAGGATATGCAAATCATAAAAAACATGTACTGGCAACAAACAGCAGTTATACGAATTAACAACCAAACAGGACAATTTCAATTTATAAAACAAGGAGTCTGACAAGGGTGTGTTCTGTCGCCGGATTTGTTTTCACTTTACAGCGGACATATTATGAGAGCAATAGTAGACAAAAAAAGGAATTGAAGTCAACGGTCACAACATAAATAATTTACGATATGCGGATGACACAGTCTAAATAGCAGAGACAGAGAATGAGCTACAAGAAATGATAGATATAATAGTAAAAGAAAGCAACAAGAAAAATCTGAGTTTGAATAGTAAGAAAACAGAAGTAATGGTTATATCGAAGAAACAATCATGACCATCATGTAGCATAAAAATAATCGAGACAAATCTGAAACAAGTGCGACGTTTGAAATACTTGGGCACAGTGATAACATCAGATGGGAGATGCAACACAGAAATAAAAAGCAGAATAGCTGAGTTCAAAATAGCATTTCAGAACATGAAAAATATCTTATGCAACAAATCTATGTCAATAGAAATGAGAAAGAGAGTTCATCGATGCTATATAGAACCAATTCTGACCTATGGAAGCGAATCATGGACAATAGACAAACAAATGAAAAGACGATTAGAGGCCACAGAGAGGAGATTTCTCAGAAGAATGTTGAAAGTTCCCTGGACAGCTAAAAAGACCAATGAGAAAGTTCTCAAAGAGGCCAACACAAAAAGGGAGCTCTTTAAAAATATCAGAAAGAAGCAATCAACATTTTTCGGGCCCATCATGAGAAAAGGAAAGTTGGAATACTTGGTTACAACTGGCAAAATAAAAGGAAAGAGAGATAACGGACGACAAAGAGAGAAAATATTGGATAGCTTGGTGTCATGGCATGGAAAACAGTCAACAACAGAACTGATACGATGCACTGTGGATAGAGGATTGTGGAAGGACATGATCGCCAACGTCAACCGATACGGCACATGCTGATGATGATGATGAATTAATCCAAATTTCTATTTTGAACAATGATTTCGATTTCTACTTTTAATGGTGTAATTGGCATTGCTGGATAATTAGATCAAACCATCAAAATAACCCCGTTAAAATGGAACAAATAAGTGCACTTGTTAACTTAGCATTTATCTGTGTTGAAAACATATATGATTACAAATGTTGGTTTAATAAAACTTATTGACCACAACTTGCAATGCTATTCAATAATGATATGAAAGATTATAATATAACCTAGGTTTGAAATGGCACGAACGTAATACCGACCACATTACCGCAAAAATCATGTGCCGCAGGTCTGTAAAATTTATGGTCACTAACACCATATTCTTTTTACGCCACTTGGCGTAAGTACCATGGTACTTTACTTACTTTTGGTTTGAAATAATATTTGATAGTTTTATTTCACAAAATAAAAGAAGGGTACCTGTCTCGTTCATGGTGTTTGGTAATATGGTCTTAATGTTCACAACACATAACTTTTCATGATTGTTGACGTGTTGCGGGTGGTGGGATCACGTCGCCCTGTTTTTATCTCTCTATTGTCCTTTTGAGCTAATGACGACATATTGAGCAGACGTTCTCATTTGTCTATGTCTGACGTTCGTAGTTGTTACGTCAATGATTTTTAACGAAAACCGCAATGTATCTCGCACAAGTCTCTGTCCTTGGCGAGCGTCTCAAACTCGGCAAGGGAACTGGATGTCTGGTGTTGTTGTTGCTTCCCGCCTCAGTATTCTAATTTATTGTTTCTCCATTTCGGTCTTTTTTTTCTTTTACCTTCTAGTTCCTCATTTGAGAGATTGCATTTCCCCAGAAAAAAATCTATGGTACCCATTTTCAGAATGTGGGTGAAATATGAAGTCATGTCTACCGGGGGGGGGGGGGGCGCGAAGTGATCGTAAAAGCTGATTATTGAGCTTGAACCATTTCATCAGACGAGTGCACTGACTACCTGGCCGCTACTCAGACGAGTGCACTGACTACCTGGCCACTACTCAGACGAGTGCACTGACTACCTGGCCGCTACTCAGACGAGTGCACTGACTACCTGGCCACTACTCAGACGAGTGCACTGACTACCTGGCCACTACTCAGACGAGTGCACTGACTACCTGGCCACTGTGCTCGACAATGTTTTGTCTATTTCCAAAAAAAACAAATACATATAAAAAAAAAATATTACAAACATTTACTGCACAATTATCAACTGGAGAGTTGAACATTGAAAATCTTACTGGCAACAATTCCTGAATCAATATCTGAATGTATTTCTTGCTTGCGAGGTAATTAAGTACGACCACGTGTTTGAACAACATCCTCTTGCCCTCATTCCAACCCCACACTTCTACACTACACAATTTAAGTGGATGGTGGGGGTGGGGAGGAAATATATGAGTTGGCTAGTCAGAAGCATGACCTGACATGAAAGAATCCGATTTCAGTTAAAACAGAAAACAAGGTGCTGATAGCAGCAAACACATCAGCATGCCTTGGAGGTATTGTAAAAGTAGATAGTAGAACAAGTGATTTCATCAAATGTATAAATAAATAAAACTAGAGTAGCGTCTGTTAGTGTAAACAACGTTTAAAGGTTTATACAGTACACAAAAAGGAAGAAATGACATATGAATGTTGTGTACTTTCGGATTTCTTTTTTGTTTTGTTTTTATAGATGTATTTGATGTTAAACAGCGGACAATGATATGACAAGACTGTTATCGTTTCACACAACGTGCTCAAAAAATGATCAGAATATTTTTTTTTTTAAAATCAGGAACCATGAAAAATGACCAATGAGAACAGTCAAATGGTGGTACTGAATCTAACGTCACGTTAAGTTATGTATTTAGAAGAGACCAAGAGAACACAATGAGAACAGTCAAATGATGGAACTGAATCTAACGTCACGTTAGGTTATGTACTAGAAGAGACCAAGAGAACACAATGAGAACAGTCAAGTAATGGGACTGAATTTAACGTCACGTTAAGTTATGTACTTAGAAGAGACCAACAAGCAACCACAAGTTCTAGATGGAAGGTGAGAAAGAAACAGAGCAGAGACACACACACTCTCTCTCTCTCTCTCTCTTTCTTCGCTTCCTATTTTAAACTTTCGGTTGTCGAAGGCGATACAACGTTCTAGTCCTGGACCTCCTGGCAAACCGCGACCATTATACCAAAAATGATGTTGTTGTAGCGTTTCTCATCTTACGCTGCACCTACCACGGCTTCTGCTTCCATCTATTTTTTCAATTTACGTTTTGGATGATTTTTTGTGAAAGAGATCGGAGTTAAGATGGACACAACCAGAAACGAGAAACTTAGTGGCCGTGTTTAAGAAGTCTTTTAAACTAACACAGAACTGGAGTCGTCAGTCGCTGGACACTGCGGGAATTGATGGGGAGGGGATCTGAGCACCTATGGACATGTTCCGAGTGCAATGATGGTGACCGCAAAAAACTTAATGTTTTGTTTGTTTTATAATGTCGTGGTATTCTTTCTAGATGAGCAAATCATTTCATTTGTTGTCTTTGTCAGAACTTTTCATTCCCCATTCTCTCTCTTACTGTCGCCCCAAGCGCTTTTATTAAACGTCTCATCTCTGTGATGATTAACCTCATTTTATGTTCATTTGTGAGACCATTTTTGTCCTGATAGCACAAGTTGGCAGCGAATATGTGTTATTTGTGATGGTAGATACTGTTTTGTGTCGATGTATGGGGGCAAGCTGTCCTAATATTTATTTTGCTTTGTTACAACTTACATCGAATGTCTAAAACCAGAGACTTTCTCGCGAATCACAACGGAAGCAGAGATGAACTGTCTGAACCAGACATCGAGTAACCTGAAAGGAATTGTCATGGATCGCACGAGATGGTAAATTTTAGTTCTTGCATCTCATGGTGACATAAGTCATGCCAGCCAATTATTGCTGTATCGGTCTAGGATCAATAAATGAAGAAGAAGAAGAAAAAGAAGTGGCTAGTGCTCCTCTACTATCATTTATAACTGACATGCTGAATGTTTTTTTTTTCGTTCGTCAGCAGAAGTCCCTAAAGACTAGGAACTGAATTTTGCGTGTTAATCCATATTTCCCTGGCAGCCGTGTGCACAGGGGCCCCCCGCCGCACAGGCAGATAACTCCGACTTCAGAGGTACTCACATTTTTTTCCGTCCATGAGTAATTGATGTTTCAAGCCGGGCCTCGCTGCTGAGATCAGGGGTGGTTGCTGGAGAGAGAAATCATTAATAAAAATCCGGTGTAACCGGGATTTGAACCCACAACCTCTCTGTCTCGAGGCCGGCATCTTGCCTCAAGACCAACCAGTGGTTGGTCTCGAGGCAAGACGCCAGCCTCCAGACAGAGAAGTTGTGGGTTCAAATCCAGGCGCACCAGTTGGGATTTTTATTTATGATTTTTCTCTGCGGCAACAACCCTGGTCTCAGCAGCGAGGCCGGCTTGAAACATCAATTACTCATGGACGGAAAAAAATATGAGTACCTCTGAAGTCGGAGTTATCTGCCTGTGCGATGGACCTCCGTGGACACGGCTGTCAGGAAAAAACGGATTAACACGCAAAATTCAGTTCCTAGTCTCTAGGGACTTCGTCAGAGGTCAAGCTGGCGAACGAAATAAAAATACCATATATATGGAGCGAATTTTAACAAAAATAACACTATTACTTCAATCTAAACAATTGTAATTAAGATAAACCGACATTCAGTTGGAAAAATACTTATGGGATTGGAAATAAAAACACTCTCGTTAAAATCAGCAAACCAACAAGAAATATCACATTTGTTCTGCAATTTTTGTACACTAACCTACCATATTCCAAGCTATCCTATCCTACACTATCTTATCATAATCTCTCCTATTCAACCCCATCCTACCCTAATCAACAGTATATTTAATAATCATATCCTGCACAATCCTAATCTATTCTATCCCACCATATCGTAATCTATCGTATACTAATTTATCCTATTCTACCCTGTGTGTAATGAATTCGATAATAAATAATAACGAAGAAAATCACTGCTTCCCCAAATGTTCACTCTTACATACTGTCTCCTGGTACATCATCATCATCCCATAATGCCGGAGTGTCGTTAGTGCACCACTGACAGACTTCCTCTACGTTCTCCATTTCTCTATATCTTCAGTCATTCTTTGCGACACTGCAAAGTCGAGGTCTGTCCATTCCTTGATGTTATCCCCTCATCATTTTCTTTACTTACCTATCCCAGTTAATTAAGTTTATTTAATTATGCTTAATACTTCACTTCACTACCACATTAAAATACGTCACACCAAGTCAATATCTACTGGGAAATTCTCAAACAACTATAAAGCAGAAACTGAAGCCCTCAAAGAAGCTGCAAAACTGGCTATACAACACAAAATTAACATGCACAAGAAACTGGTGCTACTAGCTAATACACTGTCAGATTAACAGGTCTAAAAAACCCCAGGAACAGAGAGCTAGATGACTTGATAACAACCCTAGACCAACTGTGCCATAACTTCCAAAGTTTGGTCATCCAGTTGATACCATCACACTGTAACATACACAGACAACGAACGCGCAGACATACGCTAAAGAGGGAGGGAGATTACCACAAGAGAACCATCTGGTCAGCTACGATGAAGCCAAATCCATCATCTCAACGACCAGTTCCATGAAAAATGGAAACAAGAACATCCAAAGCATAACGAGAGGGATGGACACCTCCAACTATCAAGGCGGGATAAATTCATCATATTTCGCCTACGTGGTGGCCACAGCAGAATGAGAAACCACATGTTCACCAAACTCAAAATAGGAACTACCAGCCTATGTCACTGTACCCTGGATAACATGACAACAAAACATGTTCTACACGATTGCCCCAGTACACGGACCTGAGAAGGACAATGTGGTCCACACCCACCTTCCTGGAAGAGAAACTATACGGGGCAACCGAATCACTTAAACAGACAGCTGCCTTCATAAGAGAGTCCGGAATCCTAGTCTGATTGAGCCATGATCGTAGAAGGAGATACTATGTCACGGGCATTTTTTACTTGTAACACATTTGGATATTTTGTTTCTTTTATATCCGCATGAGAGTGACAATGGCTGAAGAACCATTGTCACTCTACAAAACCGATGAAAGCGTGTCCATCCTAGATACTGTAAAAGTGTTTTTTTTTCTAACTTGTTTAAAGGAAACAATATTAAACTGTATAATCTGAAAACCTTGTTTGGTATTTTATTACTAATGTTGCTTTTAATCTATATCTTCACAGACTCCTCTCCATCTTTTTATTTATGCAGACCCCAGAAATGTGAAAAATGTCACATTTCTCCTTTTAATTTATTCATTCATAGATGCAACAAAGATTATCAAATTATTGGACAGCTATCATCACTATTGTCCAACAAGTAAATAACTCTAGAGGCAAAACGGACACTCTACAATACAATTTTCACCCCAACGTTGTGTTTCCGATGCCAGACCTGGACCCTAGATGCAAGAGCAATAAGAAAAATAACCTATACTGAGATGAAATGTATTAGACGATTGACAAGAAACAGTCTGAGGGATACGATCAGAAATGAAGAACTGAGAAGAAACTATGAGTAATTCTCGCCATAGAGTACATAAAGAAACAAAAGATAAATGGTTTGAGAACGTGATAATGCACAAAGATCAAAACACAACACAACGAGCCTTCAATAAACGTTGCGAGGACACCAAACCCAAAGATCGATCACGAAAAAGGTTTCACGGAATATTAGAAACACTAGGAAGCATAACAGTAGCAGAGGCAAACAGAAGAGCAAAGGATCGCATATTATATCTACCATCGACGCTGAAAGGTAAATGAGGAAGGAAAGAAGAAGAAGTAGAGGATTCATAAATTTAAATCTTTTTCTGTAAACCAGAACTCTGTTATCGCATCCACCAAAACCAGAACTCTGTTACCACATCCACCAAAACCAGAACTCTGTTACCACATCCACCAAAACCAGAACTGTTACCACATCCACCAAAACCAGAACTCTGTTACCACATCCACCAAAACCAGAACTCTGTTACCACATCCACCAAAACCAGAACTCTGTTACCACATCCACCAAAACCAGAACTCTGTTACCACATCCACCAAAACCAGAACTGTTACCACATCCACCAAAACCAGAACTCTGTTACCACATCCACCAAAACCAGAAAATCATGATATATCATACCTCTGAATCTCTGTGTCACAGAAATAAAAAGCAGAATAGCTCAGGCCAAAATAGCATTTCAGAAAATTAAAAAAAAACGTCTTATGCAACAAATCTATGTCAATAGAAGTGAGAAAAAGAGTTTATCAGTGCTATGTAGAACCAATTCTGACCTATGGAAGCGAATCATGGACAGCAGACTAACAAATGAAAAGACGATAAGAGGTTACAGAGATGGGATTTCTCAGAAGCAGGTTGAAAGTTCCCTGGACAGCTAAAAAGACCAATGAGGAAATTCTCAAAGAGGCCATCACAAAAAGCGAGCTCATAAAACACATCTGAAAGAAAGAAATCAACATTTTTTCGGGCACATCATGAGAAGAGGAAAGTTGGAATACTTGATTACAACTGGCAAAATAAAAAGAAAGAGAGATCGCGGATGACAAAGAGAGAATACTGGATAGCTTGGTGTCATGGCCTGGAAAACAGTCAACAACAGAATTGATACGATGCACTGTAGATAGAACATTGTGGAAGGATATAACCGCCTACGCCAATCGGTATGGCACATTATGATGCTAAAACACTGTGTGCATTCCTTTATTGTGTTTAATATTGATGAAATTAAAGTGCATTGTTTTATTATTTATTGACTTATTTAATGGTATCCGTGTCTCTTCTTTAAACAGAAGATTATTTTTCAACTATCGTTTCTAGCTGTCATTAACAAAAAATTGTAGAATCAAGATTACGATGCACATTTTTTTATCGATTGTTACTCTCATCTCGGAAATCAACGCTTAAAAGTTTAAATCTTCAACTGCTGGCAGAACTTTCGGATAAAAACGGCCCTTTTCCTTTTCATGTATCAAATAGCCCAACCCAGGAAGCGAGGATTGACGTGTAGGAAGAGCTCTTTTTCAAGTCGAAGATCAAAAGGTAACTGCAAATTGGTCGGCATCCAGGGAGTGTAGATCACACAACAACAGCGCCAAGTAACTTATCTTTACTACAAATATGCATCAATGCCAACTGCTAATTATAAATAACAAGAGCTGCTTTTTAAAAGAATACGAGTCCGGCAAACATGGTTTTCAACTACTTTAAAATATTTAGCTCAGGATCGTTAAAATCATAAGTTTTCTGGAACGCGTTTGGGTGCGTTTCAGCTGAAAAACGCACACAGACACACACAAATTTACACACACACACTCACATACAGCATAGATACACACATATATATATATATATATATATATATATATGTACATATATATATATATATATATATATTGGAGCAAAGCATTCATTTTATGAGAGATAAAATTACAGCCAGTTAGAGAACAATGTTTCAGCAGTTGGCATAAGCCAGCACTGAAGATCACTCCCATGACCTGTAAGATCTGACACCATGTAACTGTATAACTCAACAGATGACGTTACTCTCAAATTGGGTTTTATGCATTGAAATATGGCCAGTATAGCTCATGCAATTTGTAGATAACAAGCCATGTAATAGAGTTAGTGCACGTAGGTCACGGTTCTTCCCAGAGGTTCTAAAATAGAGGATAGGAGCATTCTATAGGCGTAATCGAGGTGCAATGTTGACGATCCTAGAATAACGTAAATGAACATTTGTAAGGTAAAGTCAAAGTGTCGACACACGATGTTGCGTTTCCCTCTAAAAATTCAATATTTTTAGTGACACGCTTAAAAAAAAAATGTTAAATAGTTAATTTGAGCGTCGGCACCTGCCCTTCTTCAAAGAAGTAAACTAGAGTATTGAGCGATGAGTGAGATTAGACTGCAAACTATATGATGATGATCTGCCAACACCTAACGTTGCAGGGGAGTGAAGTAATATTTTTTATCGAGAAAGGTCATAATATCCCTCGCTCTAAATACCTTTCTGCACTGGTAATCCCTCCCTCGCTGTTTTAAATCCCTTTTCGCACAGTTTTAAATCCTCCCCTCGATGTTTTAAATCCTTTTCTTACAGTTTTAAATCCTCCCCTCGATGTTTTAAATCCTTTTCTCACAGTTTAAAATCCTTCCCTAGCTGTTAAATCCTTTTATCAGGGTTTTAAATTATTTGCTCGCTATTTTAAATCCTTTTCTCACCGTTTTAAATCCGTCCCTCCCTGTTAATACCTGTCCTTACTCTAAGTACCCGCTTCCTGTTAATACATCCCCTTGTTATTAATACCTCCTTTCTGTTAATACATTATTTCGCTGTTAATGTCCTCCGTCTTGCTTTTAATACATCCGATCGCTGTTAATACCTCCCCTCCCTGTTAATACCTCCCCTCCCTGTTAATACCTTCCATCGCTATTAATACCTCCCCTCCCTGTTAATACCTCCCCTCCCTGTTAATACATTCCATCGCTGTTAATACCCTCTCTCCCTGTCCCTGTTAATACCGTCTCTCCCTCTTAATACCTCTCCCTGTCCCTGTTAATACATCTCCTCCCTTTTAATGACTACCCTCCCTGTTAATAACTATTCTCCTTGTTAATACCTCCCCTCCCTGTTAATACATTCCATCGCTGTTAATACCCTCTCTCGCTGTTAATACCTCTCCTCCCTTTTAATGACTACCCTCCCTGTTAATAACTATTCTCCTTGTTAATACCTCCCCCCCCAGTTAATACCCCACCCCTATCAATACCTTTCCTGGCTGTTAATACATTCCTACCTGTTAATATCTCCCCCCCCCCTGTTAGTACCCTCCTCTCTGTTAATACATTCCTACCTGTTAATATCTCCCTCCATGTTAGTACCCTGCTCTCTGTTAATATCCCCTCTCTGTTAACATCATCCTCCCTGTTAATACCGTGCTTTCTGTCAAATACCCTCCCTCCCTGCTTAAAATCATATTCTCCCTGTTAATACCCCCTCCCTGCTAATCTATCTATCTATTGACCTTTCGAGCCGTAACCGGCCCATAGGGCGTAGACCAAGATACACCTTCTCCTATATGAATTTTTGTTCTAGCAGTTTTCTTTTAAAGATATTTTATCAAATCTCGCCATCTGTCTCTGTTCTGTGCAAGCAGTTCTATCTCATTGAGGGAGCCGATTCCTGCTGCTCTTGCCTCTCTCATCAATGTTCTTCTCAGTGTCTCCCTGGGTCTTCCTCTTTTTCTTTTACCTGTTGTTTCCCATATGAGGGCTTGCTTTGCTATTCGATTATTATCTCTTCTCATCACATGTCCAACGTATGACCATCGTCTTTTCTTTATTACTGAAGATATTAGTGGTTGATTGGCGATTTCTCTAATTTCCTCGTTTGTTTTGAATTCGTTCCATTCTATACCAAGTATTTTCCTTGCTAATACTGTCTTTTTTTTTTTAAATGATTTCCCTGGTCACCAATCCTTAAAAAAAATTGTACCATAAATTTTTCTGCGAAGTAAAGGCGACCTGACGTGATACCGACCACATCACCCGGAAATGTGCCCCAGTCATAGAAAAATATTATCACTAACACTGTATTTCCAATAAGCGTATCAAAGCGTTGTGGCAAACATTACTTACATTGGACAGGCGTCAAATATTTATAATTTATTTTCACTACTTTAGGGAGCCGCGATAGCTCAGTGGTTAGTGAACTGGACTACAAAGGACAAGGGGTAGGACTCGATCCCAACCGACGGCTTCCGGGTTCACCCAGCCTTAAATGGGTACCGGATTTTTTTCTGGGAAAGTAAAGCAGCACGGGCGTAATACCGACCACATTACCCCAAAAATCGTGTGCTGAAGATCCGTAAAATATAGGGTCACTAACACCATATTTCCCTATACGCCACTTGGCGTGAAGGGGGGTACTTTACTTACTATTTTCACTACTTTATTTCCAACTTGTTGAAAAGTACACATACACGTTGTTATCAGTATTGTTGATAATCGCCTGTACGATCCTAACGATTTGCAAAGTGCAGTTTTTAGTCTATTATTGGTAATATACACAAATTAGTATCAGTAACTGTAACTATATTTGCCGGTATCAGATTCAGTAGACTATTTCAGTTGCATTAGATTTTGACATAATTTGAAAAATCTAGAACTTTGCTTTCAAAATTTGAATTCGTGGCACTTCTGTTTTATTGTCATTTCATGATATATGTATGTTTCGAGTACCTAAAATTCAGTTTTTTTTTCTTTGTATATACAAGCTGGGAAAATGTTGACACTTTTTATAGGTTTTTCGTTTTAAATTGTTACATTATATTTTTTTTTCGAGGGACCAGTTTAGTTAATTTATCATGTTTTAATTGTACATGCTTTTCCCTTTGAACACCTAAACGAGTGATATCTATAACAAGTCATCGTGATTTGGGAGAAGCATACATGAAAATACATGAATACATCAGCAATACATGAAAAGCAATCATTGTCCAGCCATAGTTAAAACAAATCATTGTCCAACCATAGTTAAAACAAATCAGTGTCCAGCCATAGTTAAAATAAATCATCGTCCAGCCATAGTTAAAACAAATCATTGTCCAGCCATAGTTAAAATAAATCATCGTCTAGCCATAGTTAAAATAAATCATTGTCCAGCCATAGTTAAAATAAATCATTGTCCAGCCATAGTTAAAATAAATCATTGTCCAGCCATAGTTAAAACAAATCATTGGGCAGCCATAGTTAAAATAAATCATTGGCCAGTCATATTGAAAAGAAAACATTGTCTAGTCATATTGAAAAGAAAACTTTGTCCAGTTATATTGAAAAGAAAACTTTGTCCAGTTATATTGAAAAGAAAACATTGTCCAGTTATATTGAAAAGAAAACTTTTTCCAGTTATATTGAAAAGAAAACATTGTCCAGTTATATTGAAAAGAAAACTTTGTCCAGTTATATTGAAAAGAAAACTGTGTCCAGTTATATTGAAAAGAGAACATTGTCCAGTTATATTGAAAAGAAAACATTGTCCAGTTATATTGAAAAGAAAACTTTGTCCAGTTATATTGACAGAGACAACATTGTCCAGTTATATTGAAAAGAAAACTTTGTCCAGTTATATTGAAAAGAAAACTTTGTCCAGTTATATTGAAAAGAAAACTTTGTCCAGTTATATTGAAAAGAAAACATTGTTCAGTTATATTGAAAAGAAAACTTTGTCCAGTTATACTGACAGAGAAAATGTTGTCCAGTCATATTGACAGAGAAAATGTTGTCCAGTTATATTGACAGAGAAAACATTGTCCAGTTATATTGACAGAGAAAACATTGTCCAGTTATATTGACAGAGAAAATGTTGTCCAGTTATATTGACAGAGAAAATGTTGTCCAGTTATATTGACAGAGAAAACATTGTCCAGTGATATTGAAAAGAAAACATTGTCCAGTTATATTGAAAAGAAAACATTGTCCAGTTATATTGAAAAGAAAACATTGTCCAGTTATATTGAAAAGAAAACTTTGTCCAGTTATATTGACAGAGAAAACATTGTCCAGTTATATTGACAGAGAAAATGTTGTCCAGTTATATTGACAGAGAAAATGTTGTCCAGTTATATTGACAGAGAAAACGTTGTCCAGTTATATTGACAGAGAAAACATTGTCCAGTTATATTGAAAAGAAAACTTTGTCCAGTTATATTGACAGAGAAAATGTTGTCCAGTTATATTGACAGAGAAAATGTTGTCCAGTTATTTTGACAGAGAAAACTTTGTCCAGTTATATTGACAGAGAAAACTTTGTCCAGTTATATTGACAGAGAAAATGTTGTCCAGTTATATTGACAGAGAAAATGTTGTCCAGTTATATTGAAAAGAAAAGCTACGTCAAGTTAAGTAAAATTATAAAGTTAAGCAATATTCAAAAGTTGAACATGAAAAAGGTAATCAATAAAAAAAAAGCTAAGCTATTTAAAGAAATAAGCAATATAAAAATGAACTTACTGTTCGGCCATCTGAACCAGGTTGTCCCCTAGGACCTTCAGGTCCTCTAGATCCGGGCTGGCCCTGGTAATAGACATACCGAACAACACTTGAGGAGGGGCATATCAATACACAAGTGCAAATACACAAACAAATGACAGCACGGGGCAACGTTGATACTATGGCAACGGCAGCACCATTCATGCTCTTATATCAAAATGAGCTCCCTTAACCTGACTATTCATGTCTGAATTCTTATAATCTCAACGAAATCAAGCCATCCACATACATAACATTCTGTTTTCATGGAAGTTGTGTAATCCCAAAATGTACGGGTTATTTTAATTAGCGAAACCAATTTTTGACAGAAATAATCTAACACTTGATCTACTTCTTATAATAATCACAGAATGTAGATTGTATTATTATGAACAAGGAAGCTTTCGGAAAAGTGTTACAGCGGAACTGTAAATGTTACAGTTTTTTTTTCTTTTAACAATTTTGTAAAATATGTTATCATATAATTATAAAAATATGCTATTTTTTATTGTAAAAAGGGACACAATTTACGTTTTACTTCCAATAACAGCTTGGTGTTACTGTAAACACTCAACTTGTCAAACGAACACACGTTCATATAGAAATGATGTACTAATGATATCCAGCGAGCACGCAATGGAGAAAAATAATAGCGTATGTACGAGACTTGTGAATATAAGGTTTTCAATTTTAAAAACTAAATAATGACGAAACAGCAGGTGACCATAAAACTGGCCATTTTAGATTTATTATTGACGTGAACGCATAGCTTAAGCACAGCACGTTGCTTCATCAAGTTTATCTAAATAAAAAGAACAGAACATCCTATCCAGAACAGAACATCCTTCTCCGTGTTTCTCGTTAATACGGTAACACTAATATGCCGCGAAAAAAAAAAATCCAGAAATTCTTTTTTAAATAAACTTCCAACTTCTTATTTTTGGAATCTTTTGTTCTGTAGCCAACCAGCAGACATGTGATAACAGCAGTATTTTTTTTTTTTGTTTACTTCACGGTTTTTAAAATCTCCCCAAAATATCAGGTTTCCGGTCTAGCCTCCTTCCACGTGGACAGGTTAGTGATTGCTTAAGCGAGGGCTCAGCCTCGTTGCATGCGTACCGTGAACCTGTTCTGTTGACGAAAGGCACTCGGGTTATTCTACGGTTTGTTAATGGGGTGGATGGGTTGTTCGTTCGAGGACGGGTAGCGAGGTTTGGAATTGGAAGACGCGGACGTGGGAATAGGAACATTTTTGTTTCAGCAAATGGAAGAAGGAATAAAGAAATACTGCTGTGTAAGGAATCATAATGTATCGTAGTAAAAGTAGTAAAGAGCCCTCGTCACGCCAAAGTGGCGTATAGGAAATTTGGTGTTTGTGACCATGCATTTTACCGACCTTTTGCACATAATTTTGGGGTAATGTGGTCGGTATTACGCCCGTGCCGCTTTACTTTCCCAGAAAAAAAATCCGGTACCCATTTAAGGATGGATGAACCCGGAACCCGTCGATTGTGATCCAACCCTACCCCTTGTCCTCTGTAGTCTAGTTTACTAACCACAGAGCTATCGCGGCTCCCTATAATGTATCATGTCCCAATTTCCTCTTTCATTTGCTGAAACAAGAATACTCCTATTCCCACGTTCGCGTCTTCCACTTAAAAAACCCTCGCCATCCGTCCTCGAACGAACAACCCGTGTGTATATATGAATACGTTACCATAACACCAGCCGATCAAGAAAAAGAGGGATTAATGGACTTTTAGATACACTAGTTAGCATAACAGCAACAGAGATCAACAGAAGAGCAAAAGGCTGCACATAATTTCATCCTCGACGCTGCAAGGCAAATGAGGAAGGAAAGAAAACGAAGCAGAAAAAAAGGAAGATGAACAAGAAGAGGGGGAATCAGAGTTCTGGAGAACGCGGGTTTGAATCACGGAGGGATCAAAAGTTTTTTTTTTTCCTGTTTTTTTTAAACTGTCGGGATTAAATAAAATCTCTGAACTGAATACCTCGTGAAGACTGCACTGGTGATGCAGCCTTTAATATCCGTTCTTATAAGATACCCCCCCCCCCCCTTTTTTTTTCCCCGGGGCGGGGGGGCAAGGCAGACCACATAGGTGGGGTAATACCATAAAGATAGTTTGTTTTGTATACCTGGGGAATATATTTGTTTTGGGAAAGGTGGCGAGATTGTTTCACAATTGAAGAATACCTGAGAAGCAGAGGGATTGTTCTTAACAAATAAACATAGACTATTCTCTCTCTCTGCGATCAGGACTCAGTCAAAGTAGGATTCCAGACTCTCACATGAAGTCAGCTGTCAGGTTAAGTGTGTTGATCGCCCATACAGACAGAACATCGCATTTAGAGTCTGCCAGATCCACTCTGACTGCACACCCGTTAATACGTTGCACTGTGTTCTGCGCCAGTGGCCCAGTGCATCCGATGTCAGCCAGCATTTTATTCAGGTTCGCTTTCCTTAGCCTTTGATTGTCCCCAATCTTCCTGCAAGGCAGCAGATTGTCTTTTCTGTAGGGGGAACCCCCCCTTAGATGGTCTGCCCTCCCAGGTTTACAAGCACCATCTGCCCGAGTCACTATATGTGACTAACACAGACATGCACACACAAAGATATGAGATGTGACTAACACAGACATGCACACACAAAGATATGAGATGTGACTAACACAGACATGCACACAGCGATACGTGACATGACTAACACCGACACACATCAAGATATATGACACATAAAGATATGAGATATGACTGACATAGACATGCACACACAAAAATATGACACATACCTAACATAGACATGCACACAAAGATAAGAGATATGACTAACATAGGCGTGCACACACAAAGATATGAGATATGACTAACATAAACATGCACACAAAGATATGAGATATCCCTAACCCAGACTTGCACACACAAAGATATGACACATGACTAACACAGATACACACTAAGTTATGAGATATTACTAAACTCAGACGCACATGAAGATATGAGACAAGATTAACACGGACACACCAAGATATGAGATATGACTAGCATGACACACACCTAGATATCAGCCATGGCTAGCACGCACACACATACACACAAGCTAAGATTTGAGCCATGGCTAGCACAGAAACACATCAAGAGATGAGCCAAGACTAGCACAGAAACACATCAAGATATGTGTCATGGCTTCACGGAAAAACACCAAGAAATGAACCAACTCTAGCACATAAACACATTGAGGTATCCATATGCTTGGGTTAGTCTGCAGATTCTTCTTAACGTGTGAATCATCGACATACGAGATACAGGCCCCGAATAACTGTTCACAGGTTTCGTTCAAACAGTTGTCCGGAGATTTGAGAGCAGTCTGACCCATAGAACGTTCCGTTGCATGCACAATTCCCGGTTGACTGTTCACAGTATGTTTCCTAGTATGTTTCAAAACAAGTACTTTGGCTGTTCTATTACATGCAATAATATACACTTATTCGCAAGGAATTTTTATATATATATATATATATATATATATATATATATATATATATATATATATATATATATATATATATATGCACACATACACACACCCATACACACACAGACGTTCTTTATGAAAGAAATAGAAGAGGTGTTAAATTTTAAATGAAAAAGAAAACAATCAGCTATTTCGAAGAATATGGTTGGTTGGTTGGTTGGTTGCGTTCGCCCGATGACTAAAGTATTCTAGAGTATCGTGATAGACTAGAATATTCCTCTTCATCATCTGCCCTTACAAGGACGTAGTGGACGTGTCTGCGTTGTGTTGTGGTTTGCAATATAACTGTTATATTTGCGCCTTTCTGCCCAACACATACGACTTCAGCACGACATTTTTGGGTACCGGGTTGTCTTCCCTCTTCGATCCCTGCACGCTTGGCCAAACTAGCCAGACTAGACAGGTTAGTCTGTTACTGGAGGCACCGCGGAGAGGTGGAGCAGGGTCTGGTTTGTTTTGTTCACCTATCCTGGCGCAAGCCATCAGCTGTAGGTCGCTGACAACTTCCAGCTCTGGTGCTGGTAGGCGCGCCTTTGCCTCTTTCGAAGAATATAAAAATATTACATAGTAAAGACTAAAGAGTAGACAAAACATTTATCGGAAAAGAAATTTATAAACCATTACGTTTGGGATCGGAAAAAAAAGTACTCTTAACGCCTTGAAGTAGTGCATTCGCAATGTAATGTTAGTGCCAGCCTTTTCAGTGACAATTAACACATTTGTGGTCAGCAATACGTCATGTCGCTCTACAGAGAAATACATATCTTTTATACCTATTTTCAGAGATTGAGTAAATCTCAAAACAGCTAGATCAAGCGGACAAAAAGTAGCGACATTTGAAAATTTAGCCTAGACATTTCTGGTCAGGTGAGGAGCACGCTAATAACCGTGCTACCGCGATTAATTTGTTTCCTTAATGGAGAGTATAGATTTTTATAGAGAAGTGGTAATGTTTATTGGGAGATACGTGTCACGTTACTTGGAAAATAGTCAAGATGAATAATTCATTAAATTATCCGCAAATGTATTCTTCTTTGTGTCGTGTGTTAGCAGTTCGACAGGCTAACACATAGTTCGACAACAATGACGCCGGCCGAGTTTGTTCAACCCGAATGTGAAAAGTCTTGACGGTAGATGGGGTAGAAAAATCAGAAATGATCACCGGCCCAGAAAGCGAAAACAGCAAAGTGTGTGGTACACATGAGGCATATTCAGGACACGAAAGACGAATATGGCAGACCACCGTTTAAGGGATCGGAGCCTCATCACGTAACACTCCAAAGAAAGCCATGGAGAGAAATTCTAACTATTGTTTTAGAAACGAACTAGCAAGTCAACATATGATAATCTGCACCCTCAAAGCAAGAGACTGAGTGGAATGGCGCTCCATGGTAGCCAACCTTCGATGCGGAGACGGCACTCAATGATGATCCGCAAAGAGGAAGTAAAAGAAATATTGTCGCAGATAAACAAGTTATAGAAAAGTTACTTTCTATTGTTGGTGCAAGTAGGTATCCGGCCAATAAATGGAGTGCTGCGGTAAAGCTGGACGCAAGGGCTCAGTAGTGGGGTGTAACGTACACTCCTATAAGGTATGGTGATGGCTTTACATAAAAGGGAACACAACACAATACTAACGTTTCGGCCTACGGTCTTCTTCAGAGAACGAGGACAACGATAACAAACGATGAGGCACAGATAAGTGCTGCTACATCTAGGATGATAAGAACTGGTAGATGAAGAATAAGTGGACAGAGGGATAAGAGATGAGATGGTGATACGAGATATATATATATATATATATATATATATATATATATATATATAGAGAGAGAGAGAGAGAGAGATAGAGAGAGAGAGAGAGATATGATGTGTTACAAGTTGGAGGATATATAAAATGTAGAGATATATAGGAATAAGTAAAACAAAATGGTAATACATAAGGAAATAGACTTAGCTGGTAGAATCCGTCACACTCACAATGAAGGAAGTCTCACAAATACCAGCTAGAAGCCACGTCTAGGAGCAAGTGGTAAGGTGTGACGTATACTCCTACTAGGTATGGTGACAGCTTTAGAAAAAAAATACCCCACCACTTGATCCTTGCTACCAGCTTTACAGCTGCCCTGCATTTTTTTGCCTCTTCCCTACATTCTATTCTATTCTATTCTATTCTATTCTATTCTATTCTATTCTATTCTATTCACACAGTTAGCTATCAACAAGAGCTCTTCAATCATTTATGTCCTTCATTGCATTTTCTAATCTTTTCCAGATGTAATTTATCAATATCTCAAGGGTTTATTTTAATGAGATCAAGGTTTTCATTGTTTCATCTTTCCATGTGAGTTCCAGGAGTGAGTTTGTCTTGTATGCTTGTAGTTGCCTTTCCAAGCTTAATCTATTCTTACCGTCTATTCTTTCCTACTGCGAGTTGATATAATCGTTGTCCATAGTTTATGTTTTATAACGGCATCTTCCCATCGAAAATATCCTCCTTAGTCAGCTATTATTAATAAGTGTCTGTAGTTTCGTATATTCCTTGCGCGATAAGTGCATATTACGTATCCACGCAATAGAATAGCCAAAGTACTTGTTTCGAATAATCTAAGTTAAACTTAGCTTTGCTCCTCATGTATTCTTCAATTGTGAAACAATCTCACCACCTTTCCCAAAACAAATATATTGCCCAGGGTATATTAAAGAAACTATCTTTATGGTATTACCCCATTTATGTGGTCTGCCTTGGCGGGGGAAAAGGGAGGGGGGGGGGTATCTTATAAGAACGGATAATAAAGGCTGCATCACCAGTGCAGTCTTCACCAGGTGTTCAGTTCAGAGATTTTACTTCATCCTCGACAGCAAAAAAAAAAGAAAGAAAAAACTTTTGATCCATTCAAACTCGCGTTCTCCAGAACTGTGATTCCCCCTCTTCTTGTTCACCCTTCTCTTTTTCTGCTTCGTTTTCTTTCCTTCCTAATTTGCCTTGCAGCGCCGAGGATGATATAATGTGCAGCTTTTTGCTCTTCTTTTGATCTCTGCTGCTGTTATTCTACCTAGTGTATCTAAAAGTACATTAATCCATCTTTTTCTGGATTGGCTGGTGTTATCGAAACGTTTATTAAATGTTCATTTTGTTGTGGCCGAACCATCTGTTACTTCTTTATGTATTCTATGGCCGAATTATTCCAGGATTTTTTTCTCAGTTCATCGTTTCTGATTTTATTATCTCCAGAACGCAAGCTTCAAATACGGTAAGGTCAAACGTTGATTAATTTTGTTGTTGATATGGTTTGGTGCAATAGTTAGCATAGGATATATTAAATATAGTATCGCCATTTCAGAAATGTAACGGCACAATTAAAGAAACAAAGAGAAACATTTTCTAGCTACAATATATATATATATATATATATATATATATATATATATATATATATATATATATATATATATATATATATATATATTATTTGCACAAATAAATGAACAAAATATTTATCTATATGAAATAGAAGAGATTTTGTCTTTTTCAGGAATATGCGGAAATGTTTATATAATGAAAGTTATGAATATTTGTCTGAGCATGTATAACAAATATTCTTCTGTAGAACAAAAATAGTATTTCTTAATGAATAAATTAATCTGTGATTCTGTACAGTGAACATATTGTGAGGAAGGAAGTAAGTCACTGATGCTTGTCTACTCGTGCACAACATGATGGATGTTTGTCCAAGGACAGGTAGCGACAGGTGAAAGTGAAGAGTGGGCAGAAGGAAGTTCTGGTTTGTGGAAGACGTAGAAAGGACCCAAATTGATTACCATCAAAGGTCATTTAAAAATAGCGCTAAGTAAAGAAAAATAGAAATAGTTGTCTGAATGAAATATAAATAAATTATTACTCTGCAAGCAGTAACCGAGGGAATTATTATATGGAAAGAATGTAAGAAAATTGTGTGTATAAGGTTTAGGGAAATAATTGTTTAGAGGGAAAATAATACAGTATTGATATAAATGGGAGCAGCGATAGCTCAGTGGTTAGTGAACTGGACTACAAAGTACAAGAGGTATAGTTCGATCCCAATCGACGGCTCCTGGTTCACCCAGCCTGTAATGGATACCGGATTTTTTCTGGGAAAGTAAAGCGGCACAGGAGTAATACCGACCACACTACCCCAAAAATCATATGCCGAGGATCTGTAAAATATATGGTCACTAACACCTTATTCCCTATACGCCACTTGGCGTGATGGGGGCACTTTACTTTTTTTTATTTTTACTTATTGATATAAATGATATAATAAAAATATTGCTTTAAAAGGGAATAGAGAAAATTAAACAAAATTAAAATACAAGTAGGGGCCACAGAGATTTCTCAGAAGAATGTTGGAAGCTCACTGGACAGATAAAAAGACATTCCCTGGACAGCTTAAAAAGCCAAAGAGGAAATTCTCAAAGAGGCCAACACAAAAAGGGACCTCCAAAGAAATATCAGAAAGAAATATTCAAAATTTTTTCGGGCACATCATGAGAAGATAAAAGTTTGGAATACTTGGTTACAACTGGCACAACACAGGGATAACAATGAGAGAACATTCTAGACAGATTGGTGTCATGGCATGGAAATGAGTCAAAAACAGAATTGATACGATGCAGGGTGGATAGAAGATTGTGGAAGGACAGGATCGCCTATACCAATCGGTATGGCACATGATGATGATGATGAGAGAAAATGGCAACCACGGAAGGAAGTGATGGAATTCTTTTGTGAATAGAAATATAGAAAGACCATAATCTGGAGGGATAAGAATACTTTTTTACAAACGACAAAACTCTTGAAAATCATCACTAATTAGTCCGTATGAAGAGCTTCTTAAATCGGCAACGAACAGATAGGACTTTACAGGTGTAAAGATTTACCTTAGTAGATAACGAGACTGCATTGCAGGAAAGAGTGAAGATGGAGGTAGAGAGAGAAAGAAGAAACACCAAGGCGCTTCATGCCAAATAGTATATATGAAGCGTCCAAAGTATTGCTCTTTGATAATATCTTCATTTTATTATGAGAAACATTTTCTTTTCTTACGAGACATCAATGACTGGATGGGAAACAAAACGTTATAACAATGTACTTGCAAAATATTGGAAGAACGAATCAAAATATTGGAAGAACGAATTAAAATATTGGAAGAACGAATCAAAATATTGGAAGCAGGAATCAAAATATTGGAAGAACGAATCAAAATATTGGAAGAACGAATTAAAATATTGGAAGAACGAATCAAAATATTGGAAGCAGGAATCAAAATATTGGAAGAACGAATCAAAATATTGGAAGCAGGAATCAAAATATTGGAAGAACGAATCAAAATAATGGAAGAACGAATCAAAATATTGGAAGAACGAATCAAAATATTGGAAGAACGAATCAAAATAATGGAAGAACGAATCAAAATAATGGAAGAACGAATCAAATATTGGAAGAACGAATCAAAATATTGGACGAACGAATCAAAATATTGGAAGAACGAATCAAAATATTGGACGAACGAATCAAAATAATGGAAGAACGAATCAAAATATTGGAAGAACGAATCAAAATATTGGACGAACGAATCAAAATATTGGACGAACGAATCAAAATATTGGACGAACGAATCAAAATAATGGAAGAACGAATCAAAATATTGGAAGAACGAAACACAATATTGGAAGAACGAATCAAAATATTGGACGAACGAATCAAAATATTGGACGAACGAATCAAAATATTGGACGAACGAATCAAAATATTGGACGAACGAATCAAAATATTGGACGAACGAATCAAAATAATGGAAGAACGAATCAAAATATTGGAAGAACGAAACACAATATTGGAAGAACGAATCAAAATATTGGAAGAACGAATCAAAATATTGGACGAACGAATCAAAATAATGGAAGAACGAATCAAAATAATGGAAGAACGAATCAAAATATTGGAAGAACGAAACAAAATATTGGACGAACGAATCAAAATACCGGAAGAACGAATCAAAATATTGGAAGAACGAAACAAAATACCGGAAGAACGAATCAAAATATTGGAAGAACGAATCAAAATAGTGGAAGAACGAATCAAAATAATGGAAGAACGAATCAAAATAGTGGAAGAACGAATCAAAATAATGGAAGAACGAAACAACATTTTGGAAGAACGAATCAAAATAGTGGAAGAACGAATCAAAATAGTGGAAGAACGAAACAAAATTTTGGAAGAACGAATCAAAATAGTGGAAGAACAAAATATATTGGAAGAACGAATCAAAATATTGGACGAACGAATCAAAATACCGGAAGAACGAATCAAAATATTGGAAGAACGAATCAAAATAGTGGAAGAACGAATCAAAATAATGGAAGAACGAAACAAAATTTTGGAAGAA
This sequence comes from Megaustenia siamemsis, assembly GCA_032433765.1. Taxonomy (NCBI): domain Eukaryota; kingdom Metazoa; phylum Mollusca; class Gastropoda; order Stylommatophora; family Ariophantidae; genus Megaustenia; species Megaustenia siamemsis. The sequence goes on along the minus strand of JAVIAB010000139.1, from coordinate 38,690,647 downwards.
CGAATCAAAATAGTGGAAGAACGAATCAAAATAGTGGAAGAACGAAACAAAATTTTGGAAGAACGAATCAAAATAGTGGAAGAACGAATCAAAATATTGGAAGAACGAAACACAATTTTGGAAGAACGAATCAAAATAGTTGGAAGAACGAATCAAAATAATGGAAGAACGAATCAAAATATTGGAAGAACGAATCAAAATATTGGAAGAACGAATCAAAATAGTTGGAAGAACGAATCAAAATAATGGAAGAACGAATCAAAATATTGGAAGAACGAATCAAAATATTGGAAGAACGAATACAGTTCGTAGACAATGCACCAAAACTCCCGTGGGAACTAAAAGATTATGTAGGTAGGCAGAAGATTATGTAGAATCTGAAGCTCTCCGTTGAAACAGCTGACAAGAAACAATGGAAATATTAACATCCAGGAATTCTATTCTATTCTATTCTATTCTAATCTATTCTATTCTATTCTATTCTATTCTATTCTATTCTATTCTATTCTATTCATGAAATCAATTTCATTGAAGTCAGATCATTCCTATTTTCTCTTCACCGTCCTAGTATTTCTTGAGGCGGATGCAGACTGACTGTTCATGTAAAGTGTTGATCGTAGATACATCCGCTTTTCCCACTAAAAAAAGCAGCAGTAAACCCCACATTTCCAAATGCCTGGCCTAGTACAGAAACGTTGAATATTTCACTGCCCTACGTCGTTATACGTGAATGTAACAGAATATTTCTAATCTTTTACCTTTCTCGTCAACTGTTATCAACAACCCTGCACTTGAATGGATGGATGATGTGTTATTTAAAAAAAATAGTAGAAAGAGTGGGGAATTAAAATAGTAGAAAGAGTGGGGAATTAAAATAGTAGAAAGAGTGGGGAATTAAAATGGTAGAAAGAGTGGGGAATTAAAATAGTAGAAAGAGTGGGGAATTAAAATAGCAGAAAGAGTGGGGAATTAAAATAGTAGAAAGAGTGGGGAATTAAAATAGTAGAAAGAGTGGGGAATTAAAATAGTAGAAAGAGTGGGGAATTAAAATAGCAGAAAGAGTGGGGAATTAAAATAGTAGAAAGAGTGGGGAATTAAAATAGTAGAAAGAGTGGGGAATTAAAAGTGTCCCTCGCCATTTAGGCATTTATTCTCCAACTTCAGATGTACTCTTGTTTTTATACTTCAGAGTTTTATTTTGGGTATACTTTTTTCAACATTCAATACTTTTTTTTAATGCTTTTTTCAGCAATCAACATTTTTCGGGCACATCATGAGAAGAGGAAAGTCGGAATACTTGGTTACAACCTGCAAAATAAAAGGAAAAAGAGATCGCGGACGACAAAGAGAGAAAATACTGGATAGCTTGGTGTCATGGCATGGAAAACAGTCAACAACAGAACTAATACGATGCACTGTGGATAGAAGATTGTGGAAGGACATGATCGCCTACGCCAACCGGTATGTCACATGATGATACTTTTTTCGTATTAATTTTGTCCTGGCAGCAGTCAACCGCCTAGGGTTCTTTACCATGCGCTGAATGCCCACGGGGCCTCCTGTTTTTCGCCGCCATCCCAGAGGGCTTAATATCGGATCTATCTAACCCAAGACTTTATCGATGAGGGTAAAGCCAATAGAAACCACGGACTTGATATATTTTTTTTCTAAAATTGCCACCGCCTTTGTTGAGAATCGAGTTTAGTACATTCTTGCCCAGAGGCCGATATTTTACATCTACACCACGCAGCCGCATGGAACGGGTTGAAAAGTGTTAGAAACAAAATAAACAGACAAATTAATATTGGAAATAGATGACGAGTTTGAGTGTAAGAAATGAGAAATAATGTCAGTAATGATAAAGTAAGGTAAAGGTAAAGTACGAGACTTTAATCGGCGTCTTAGCACACTAGGTTTCATCCACATGTGTTCGACCGCCTATCCAGATGTGTTCAGAGGCTCCTGTGTAGTGTCACCTCAAACATTGTAACTCACGAGTGAGGCGCCATTCCTCACCTACCCAGAGTCCTTAGCTTGGTACCCATTTCTGCCAGCGGCTGGATCGACCGCGGGGGTATTTTTTGTTCCAACCACGAGTGCAATTCACTCTGCTTCCAGCAGGAATCGCATACAGGTTGTCCGTACGTCGGTAGCTAGTGGAGTGGTTGTCCCAACTAGCCTGCTAAGGTCTGGACAATAGGACAACAGACAAGAAAATTAATGGAGTCTGTAGAAATGTTGTTTTACAGAAGAATGTTGAGAATACCATGGACAGCTAAGATGAGTGATGAAGACGTTCCGAAAGAGGCCAAAGCATAAAGAGAGCTAATTTCCAATATTAGGAAGAAACAATAATTTTTTTTTTTTGGCCACGTAATGAGAAGAGAACAGCTGGAGTATATTGTAACAAATAGGAAAATTGAGGGACGAAGAGATATAGGGAAGAAAAGAAAAAAAGATACCAGACTGCTTAATAGAATGGCTTGGCAGAAGGTCAACAACAGAAATGATAAATAACTGTCGAGATCGAAAGTTGTGGAGAGACATGGTCACATACACCAGCATGCCTGGTGTTTGATGATAATGATTTGCTCCATATAATATACAACAGTAAACATTTATCACAAACAAATATAATCTCTATAAAGCATTCTCTTTATACAACATTCAACATTTATCACAAACAAATAGAATCTCTATAAAGCATTCTCTTTATACAACATTCAACATTTATCACAAACTCTGTAAACACACAAGTAATAAAATGTAAACACAAGAGGATTGAATTAAAGAGAGTAAGCAATTTTGCCTTTACCAAGGAAAAGAAAATACACACAAAAACCAACAATGTTTTTGTTCTTGGGCAATGATAAATCAACATCCATATTCTACATCATTCACACCAGCTGTGCATCACCTAATAACTCTCCTAGGAGGTCCTTAACGAGTTTTCTTTGTTTTAATTAGTCCGAATAATGAAATGCATGTCTGGCCGGAAGCTGTTTTCAAGACATCGACATAAAACAAATGAAGTGCCCAAAAATGACCGTCATGTTCTTACAAGATTCTCACTCATAGAAAGTTACAAACGTAGGCAGATGGACAAAAATAATTGAGAACTTCCTGGCCAAAGACAAAGAACATTACTGTTTGCACCTGTGCATACTTTCTGCACTCTTGTGCACTGAGCCTGTCTTTTCTTTTTCGAGACGAATTACTTTCTACTTTCTAAAATAATAATAATTACTAACAAAGCCATTTTGCGAATAAGTAAAACAATTCATTATCCTATGCTCCAATAACAGTAGCAATGGGCCTTAGTCGAAATACATACTAGAACAGTGTTTCTCAAATCAGAGGCTATATACCCCCAGGGGACCACAGGAAAGCCCAAGGGGGCCACGGGTAAAATTGGCAGATTTGGGGTGCCACGAGAAAACTGAGGGGGCGGGGGAGGCGCAACACAAAACTAGAAGGCTATGCACAGGGATGCATATGTTTGTAGAATGCAGCGCTCAGGTATCACTTATTTCCACTCTGTGGATTGATCCATGAGCAGCGCTTATAAGAGAAGCCAAAATAATTACTACGCAGAACAATACAGATGCAGTGAATGCTCAACCATGGGACCAAGAAACAACCAAGATCTACAGGAACTTGCACAAATCTTAAACTGTCGAGAATTATAACTTCTGCTCTATGTGCCGCCTTTTGCACAAGAGAAAAATAGGAGAAGCGCATATTGAAAGTGTTTGACGGTCTTAAAAGTGACCATCATCGATTGATGGCTCGCCTTTAATGTCTGAGGCAATTACAATCGCCTTCCCCAATTCCCTCTACACCCTCGCTGCCGCCCCCACTCGACCACTGCCTAACCGAACCGTCCTTTTCTCTTTAGTCAAATGTAAGGTGTGTGGACAAACGCCGAAGGAGTATAGAATAGACTTACAGGTTTGCCGATCAGAGCATTAAAGAGGAAAGCCTTTGCCACTACTTTTGCGGTTAATGTGTTTTTATTACTTAATATCGTACAAATGTTTTGTGATCCATTGTTTTGTAGCGCACGCACGCACGCACACAAACACACACACATAAATATATATATATATACAAAAGTATATGGTAGTACGTTTTGCAATCAGAACATGTTTTGATAACATTACTATTATGCACTTTACAAAACATATTTATAAAATTATGCACTTTAAATATATAGATACTGAGTATGATGGGTATCTCAGAAAAAAACAAATATCGACCCTTCACAGTTGAGTATTTTGGTTACGGATGTATCCCTTCAATGGAAAACAAGGCGAAGCCCATGTACTTAATTTGCAATAATACGTTTTTTTTTGTTTTTTTTTTAAGTATGCAAACATTTAAGTGCGATCAGAAGCATTTGAAAACGTCTCATGAAGACAAAAAAGATAAACCACTGGAATATTTGAACGCGCTGTGAAATAATTGTAAAGCTAGACAGACCGAAGGTGCACAAATCTTTGTTCAGAAATCTAGAAATTTTAATGACAAAGGTTTAGTAGCTTCTCGCGAAATATTCATTCAATCTAATAGATAATGAAGAAAATCACGAACAAAAGGGGAAACTTTGCTTTTATCAGCCGAGTCTTGTTATTACAACCGTCTTATTTTTAGCATCCATTTCTATGCATCTGTATTGTGTATTTTATGCGCGCGCGCGTGTGTGTGTGTATATATATATTTTAAAAAACACGATCTATTTGCAAATAAATCATATATATAGTTATATTTTTCATGCAAAAAAGGGGGGGGGGCGCACGGGGTGAAAATAAAATCGAAAGGGGGCGACGGTAGAAAGAAGGTTCAGATCACTACTAGAATACCGCACGCAATAACTCTATCTAAAAGACAATATAATTTGACAGGTCAAGTAGATCAACATAAAATGCGAGATTAGATTTTTGCGCACAATAGTGACATCCCCATTCTTATGTGGCTGCAAAACATGGGCAGAAAATGTAGATTTAGGAAATAAAATACAAGCTATGAGGTTTTACTTTAAGATCCTAAACATATTATTTAAAGCCTAAAACATAAAATTGCAAAAAAAAAAACGGTAAAAAGTACCAGTGGACAAAGAGATACAACGAAGACGATGGCGCTGGATAAGAAACACAATGTGGAATCCTACTGGACCCTTTGTTGGAATCCCCAGGGGAAAAGACAAAGAGGAAGACCAAAATATTCTTAGAGAAGACAGGTAGATGCAGCAGAGATGAAGATGATGGAAGACAATTTAACATAATGGCAAGAAACAGAACGAATTGGAAAGTGCTTATTGAAGACCAATGCTCCACAGGGGGTTGAAAGGTAGAGGAAGAGGCAGAAGCTCTAGAAACTGAAGTTAAAACCATCCTGCAGGAGAAGATTAAAGAAGACAACATTGTATTCATCACAGACGTTCTGTCAGTAATTCAAACACTGCTGAGTCATGAAAACGAAGGAAAACCTGAATGATCTAAGAGAAACACTATACAGGTACTGCAAGAGAAGCAGAAATGTGATTCAGTGGAATCTATCTCACTGCAATATTCATCGAAACTATGAGGCAGACAGGTTGGCAAAAGAAAATGGCAAATTACATCAGCCAGACATAAGTACAACTTATGAGGAATCAAGGAGGCTTGCCAGAAATAAATGCATGTACAATTCGAATACAGAACAGCAGAGCTACCAATATGCATACTACCAGGTCAACAGAAAAGAACAAGTAACAATTTTTAGATTCCAAACAGACACCAGATTGAAGTACTCTAAGGTTTCAGCAACCTAGGGATAGGAACCTCTGATGAATATGACTGTGACACAGGCAAAATGACTGCTGAACATCTGCTACAATCATGCCCAACATATTATGAACAATGAATGTTCTTGTGGCCATCACATGTATCATGGCTGAAGAAGCTGCATAGAGTTTTTATCGACCTTGAGCTTACGAAGGCTTTCTCCGAACTTATTAACATGAACATCTGAAGGTGTACACACAAACATAACTTCTCTTTTGATGCATTCAGACATTTTTTCACATTTTATATTTTATGTAGTTGATAAATAACCTAAGATGTGCTGATGATACTGTGCTACTAGCAGAAAATCCTAAAGATCTACAACAATTACTTGATGAAACAAACATAACCAGCAAAAAATATGGACTAGATATGAACATCAAAAAGACTAAAACTATTATCATAAACAAAGAAAATACTAAAAACCTACAAGTGGATATCAAAATAGAAGGAATAGACCTGGAGACAGTTCAGAACTACAACTACCTTGGCCTTACTCTAACCAGTGATGGAAAATGTACAACTGAAATAAACAAAAGAATAGGAATGGCAAAAAGTAATTTTAATGTCATGAAGGACATACTAACATAAAAACAAATAACACCAGGGCTAAAACTAAGAATAGCAAAATGTTATATCTTCTCAACATTCCTATATGGTGCACAAACATGGACATTAAAAAGAAAACAGAACAGAAAATTGAAGCCTTTGAAATGTGGATATATAGAAGAATAGGTAGAATTGGATGGAAGAAAAAGAAAACAAACAATGAAGTCTTAAAACAATTAAAAATGAAAAGAGAACTACTAAATACAATTCAAACAAGACACATACGATTTTTGGGGCATGTTAAAAGACACAGCAGCCTACTAAAAGTAATCTTGGTTGAGAAAATACAAGGTAAAAGAGGCACAGGGAGACCAAGACTAACATGGATGAGTAACATCAAAACATGGACATGTCAGCATATGACAACCTGCACCATCAAAGCAAATGACAGAGTGGAACACAGACTTCATTGACAGACTCCATGGTAGCCAACCTTTGTTGCGGAGATGGCACTCGATGATGATGATGATATTTTACGTTCTCCTATTTTATAATTTCTGTCTCTTAGTAATAATTTTTAAAAAATTAGTAAATTTTACATTCGCTGCAAACTTTTCAAGAATATGTGACATAAACAAACAGGATCACGAGTATACGGGTTGTATTAATGTGTGTGCTCCATAGACACGGCCACTATAAAAACAAATGCTGTTATCTGAAAACCGTGTTAAATGACTCAGACCCCTCCGCCCCCGCTAGAAGATTAAAACAAAATGTACATACGTTGTCCGCCTCGATCATTTTCTTAAGACCGCCCGAAGGAAAGTTATTTTCTTTATTTAACAAATGCACACGTTTCAAATGCTAAATTCGTTAACTCCAAGAATGTCAAAAGCGAATATCCGAAGAACAAGTCTCACATCAAGATTAAACCCAAGCAACACATCAAGATTATACCCATGCAACACATCAAGATTATACCCAAGCAACACATCAAGATTAAACCCATGCAACACATCATGGTCAAACAACGACAGGAGAGAAAACCTAATAATAAATGCATGCAGGAGTAGCATGATAGTACTGTCGGAAATAGACTTAAAACACTTTGATAAAAAATTTGGTAGTAAAAGCTTGTTAGTCCGGGTAGACTTCTTTCCTATGAGAAAACTCTGATTACAAACAGCTGTTACATTGTAGGAAGGTCAAAACAGAATAAATGCATACAAGAACTGATTAACTGGATTGCAAGGTGTAAAAGACAATGCAATGCATTTCGCAAGCAAGCGTACGAGAATAACAATTCATATGTTTTTTTGTCATCCTCTAGTCATGATGATTCGTTTTACAGTAATTCCCCAGTAATTATTGTTGAGTTCTTGACAACAGAATGTTCAAAATGCCAGGGCCTGCTGTTAATAAAGAACAATAATGACGTCTTGAAGGAGGCCACAGCAAGAGAAACTACGGTGTAGGAAACTGTCATCTTTTTAAAATCACGATGTGAAATAAGAAAATCTGGAGTACATGGTGACAACAGGGAAAACTGAGTGAATAAGGGATAACAGAGAAACAGGGATAAGATATTAGCTTGTAAGTGATAGTTTTGATCAGAAGTCAACAACAGAAATGATACATAACTGTTGTGGAGAGACAGTATCATGCATATCTAAATTATTATTATTATTATTATTATTATTATTATTATTATTATTATTGATATGGCATGATTCTTCTTTAAGTAGTCTTCCGCTGGCACGGGCGGTTGATCATTTATGGATTTTAATTCGTTTGCAGTGATACCGAGGCCTTCCATAACCAAATAACCAAATACTGCAATAAAATAGTTATATTAATCTGTGCGTTGTCAATTGATGTAATTAACAGGCGTCTTTGGAAGTGGGAAAAGGAGACCTCTAAATCACTTTTGTTCCCGTTCTCAGCTTTGTAGTAAAGGTGTCAATTCTTTATTGATAGACTGGCTGGATAGTGCCGAACATTGAACAGATCAACGACCTTCGAGAACTAGTTCAGCGCATCAAATACTAGGCTCTATGCTTCATCATTACCATGCTTAGCCAGGTGCTTCCAAGTTTATTGCCTATGACATTTTGCAGAACAACAAAATGTTTCAATCTTGTTCGGATCGAATGCCACTTTGTGCAATCTGGTATATTCTATTCAGCCCTATCTCTGCTGTTCTCTAAAATATAGTTATAAAGCCTTGTTTCCTTCTAACCTTCATTCCGGGGAACAAGGCCGGAAGTTCTTGATGTAATGGCTTATTGATCGCTTCCTTTTATTTCATTGGATCACAGAAGAAATAATGACACTGATATCAAAACATTTCAATGTCACTGCGAGACTATGACAAATCTAATAAATTAACTGGCAAAATTTATATTGAAGAAATTAAAGCTCAAATTTATTGCCGTTTAGAAGAGGAGATTTATTGACTAAGTAAAAAAAAAGGTAAAGAGCCCCGTCACGTCAAGTGGCATATATAGGGAATATGGTGTCAGTGACCATAAATTTTACAGACCTTCAGCACATGATTTTCGGGGTAATGTGGTCGGTACGTCCATGCCCCTTTACTTTCCCATAAAAAAAATCCGGAACCGGAAGCCGTCGGTTGGGATCGAACCCTACCCCTTGTCGTTTGTAGTACAGTTCACTAACAACTGAGCTATCGCGGTTCCCATTTATTGACAAGCTCTCTATATATAAGGCATACAATACTCATGGCATTTTTGTTAGCAGAAATTTCCAGTACGCATTTCGGAAAACGTTCATAATGTTACCGACCACAGAAAGGTCGCAAATTACCGACTGCCTGTTTTAAATGTACATTTGATAAATGCAGTATAATTTTATAACATAATATAACTTGATAAATATCCATTTGATAAATTTAGATACACAAGCACTGTAAAGGTCTTGGATACATTAGAAGTTGCTAGTTTTTTTGGAACTTGGGTGAGAGAGTTCCAATTTAGTTTCTGTTCGAAAGAAAAACACGGCACATGTTGCACATGATTTTTAATATGTTTGCACCTTCAGCAAACTCTCTCTCTCTCTCTCTCTCTCTCTCTCTCTATATATATATATATATATATATATATATATATATATATATATATATATAAATATATATATATGTATATATAGGGAACAGGCAAATAATTGCAATGCTGCGGTAAAGCTGGTAGCAAGGAGCCAGTGATGGGGAGTGTTAGACACTCCAAGGTATGGTGACAGCTTTACAAAGAGGGAACACAACTCAATACTGACGTTTCGGCCTGTAGTCTTCTTCAAAAAACAGGGACAACGACAACATACGATGATGCACAATTATCTATATCTACATGTTAGATGATCAAATGAATGGAGAGGTGGACAGAAAAGAAGAGAAGAAAGTAGGATGTTGAAATAAGAAAGGAGGCTACATGAGGGGAGGTAGGATGAGAGTCAAGATGTGTAGGAAAGAGAGATAGGAAAAACGAGGAAGAAATAGAAATGTCAATAGTACAAAGTGGATAATGTATCGTATAAAACGTATAAGAAAAATCAAACACTTAGCTAGGATAATTTGGCTGTCCGACTTGACTTTTCTTTTACGTTTTACGGACAGTCAAGTTATCCCAGCTAAGTGTTTGATTTTTCTTATACGTTTTCGTAGGCCTTGTGTCCATAGTCTATTCTCTGGATTGCTTCACGGCGGACAGTCATGTTATCCCAGCTAAGTGTTCCTACAGGCCGAAACGTCAGTATTGAGTTGTGTTCCCTCTTTGTAAAGCTGTCACCTTACCTTGGAGTGTCTAACACTCCCCGTCACTGGTTCCTATATATATATCTCCTCTAACTCAACAAACGCGAATACAATTTTATTTTCATTGAAAGAATCACAAATCTACTAGTTTCACATTGTTACTTGTTAAAGCGCATTTTGTAGCCAAAATGTAACAATAAAGCAATGTGTGTACCCTAGTATTGTAACACTAAGGTCACGAGTTCATTTTCTAGTTCATACGTTTCTGTCGCTTCGAAAACAAACCATCGCCATCATCATTATCATCGGTTCGCGCGTCCTTTGCAGAAAGCTCCATTCATCACAGCTCGTTGTAAAAAATATAACCAGATCTTTCCCATGCAGGAGACGTATGTATAACCATTTATATATATATATATATATATATATATATATATATATATATATATATATATATATATATGCATATATATCCAGGTCTTTCACTTCTTGTGTTGTCATGTTTAATGTCTTTTTGATACCTTGAAATCACCTTTTTCCATGCCCCTGTACCGTTTTCACGGAACCATGCCTTCTGCTATTGTTCTTTCTTCTCCACTGTGTCGTTTAGTGTAGTATTTTAACATCCTTTGCAACATGTTTATAAGTCAATTCATTTCAATGTTTAGGTCTTTTAATATGTTTTCATTTTTCTTTATTTCTATCATAATTTTTTTGGCAGTCTCCATTGATAATTTTTTACGGAAAAAAATATGTTATTTTTAGTTTAAATTTTAGTTTAAATTCACAAAGTCAGAACATCCAATAGGAGAGAACACAAGTAGGTTACTGGCGCCTCTACCTTCCCTGTATTGTGGGTTTCAGCAGGGGGCATTATGAACAGATTTCATTTCTGGAGTTGTTACAATTTTAGTATCATGAACACTTTTTGATATAATCATCTTTCTACAAATGTATCTGCACTCTCTCTTGGTTACATTAACTCATGACCTACTCTCACCTTTGTTCCACGAACTCTCCTCAACTCTCGATTTTGTTTCATAATGCACATCCACCAGCTCTTTGTTCTAAAACATCAGCCCTATTTTCTCATTTCCTCCATAAATTTATCCCCACTCTCACCTTTGCTCAATAATCTCATCCCCCACCCGCTTTTTGTTACATAAACTCATCCCCACCCGCTCCTTGGCAAAATCATCACCTCACTCACCTTGTTCTATGAAGGTATCTCCCGTTTTCCTTTCTTCTATAAACTTATCCCTAATCTTCCTTTTTTTCTATAAACTTATACCCAATCCTCCATTGTTCTATAAACTTATCCCCAGTCCTCCGTTGTTCTATAAACGTATCTCCATTCTTCCTTTCATCTATAAATTCATCCCCAGTCTTCCTTTGTTATATATACTTATACACAGTCTTCCTTTGTTCAATAGACTTATCCACAGTCTTCCTTTGTTCTATAAACTTATCCCTAGTCTTCATTTGTTCGATAAACTCATATCCAGTCTTTATACTTTCGATAAACTTATCCACACGCTTCCTTTGTTTTATAAACTCATCCCCAGTCTTCCCTTATTTTATAAATTTATCTCCAGTTTTTCTTTGTTCAATTAACTTATCTCTAGTCTTCCTTTGTTTTATAAACTTATCCCCAGTCTTCCTTTGCTTTATAAACTTATATCCAGTCTTACTTTATTTTATAACCTTATCCCCAGTCTTCCTTTGCTTTATAAACTTATATCCAGTCTTACTTTATTTTATAACCTTATCCCCAGTCTTCCTTTGCTTTATAAACTTATATCCAGTCTTCCTTTATTTTATAAACTTATATCCAGTCTTCCTTTATTTTATAACCTTATCCCCAGTCTTCCTTTGCTTTATAAACTTATATCCAGTCTTCCTTTATTTTATAACCTTATCCCCAGTCTTTCTTTGCTTTATAAACTTATCCCCAGTCTTCCTTTGCTTTATAAACTTATATCCAGTCTTACTTTATTTTATAACCTTATCCCCAGTCTTCCTTTGCTTTATAAACTTATATCCAGTCTTACTTTATTTTATAACCTTATCCCCAGTCTTCCTTTGCTTTATAAACTTATATCCAGTCTTCCTTTATTTTATAAACTTATATCCAGTCTTCCTTTATTTTATAACCTTATCCCCAGTCTTCCTTTGCTTTATAAACTTATATCCAGTCTTCCTTTATTTTATAACCTTATCCCCAGTCTTTCTTTGCTTTATAAACTTATATCCAGTCTTCCTTTATTTTATAAACTTATCACCAGTCTTCCTTTATTTTATAAACTTATATCCAGTCTTCCTTTATATTATAACCTTATCCCCAGTCATCCTCTGTTTTATAATCTTATCCCCAGTCTTCCTCTGTTTTATAAACTTATCCCCAGTCTTCCTCTGTTGTATAAACTTATCCCCAGTCTTCCTCTGTTTTATAAACTTATCCCCAGTCTTCCTCTGTTTTATAAACTTATCCCCAGTCTTCCCCTGTTTATAAACTTATCCCCAGTCTTCCTCTGTTTTATAAACTTATCCCCAGTCTTCCTCTGTTTTATAAACTTATCCCCAGTCTTCCCCTGTTTATAAACTTATCCCCAGCCTTCCTCTGTTTTATAAACTTATCCCCAGCCTTCCTCTGTTTTATAAACTTATCCCCAGTTTTCCTCCGTCCGATAAACTCCTTGAGACCACATTGTTTTCATAATTCATCGTCACCTGCCAGTCGCTCTTCTCCTTCCCCTTGAATTAAAAAAAAAAAACATGATAAGAGAGAGAGTTGGTTGAGAGCGTAATTCTCTCTTGAGCTGAGTTTCCAAACATTTACAGAAAGAACAGACAAACTCCACACGAGTATTGCAAATACAGTAGTTCCACGTATCCGCAGGCAGTATGTTACAAGACCTACCGCGGTTATGCGAATCAGCGGGTAGTACCGTTAGATATACATGATAGAAAATGGATAAAGTGTTTTTATTTCTTTGCTTTACATTACATCTGATATAGCCTTGGGGAACACGGAATGCTTTTCCCCTTCTTTCTTCCTCTTCCGCCCCTTTCCTCTTTCTCTTCACCTCCCCCACCCTCCTTCTCCACCCTCCTCGTCCTTTCACCTGCTCCTTCTTCTACTCATTCAGTTTTTACCCATTAACTGTTTCCGTACGGAAGCTTTTTATCAATGCAACGGAAGAGATTTCAGAGACAAAATTGTACATGGTTTTAAGAAGCAATCTACATATTTGTATTTATTTAATATATAACGTATTATATATACATTTTTAGATAACTGAATAAGGTATTCGATTTCCCCAATACCAAGATGATACAAGACATGTAAAAAGAATATGGTTCGATGACGGTTCACACCAATAAAATTTAAAGTGACGCACTATGCGGCAAAACGTACACGGCCGAAATCAACGTGGCACACAGTGCGTCGAAACGTATGGAAAGAGTTAAGAAGGCGCTGATGCGTTCGTTGCTAGTTTAAGGCCATTCTGTCTCGCACATACGTCTCTGTTCGTTGCTAGTTTAAGGCCATTCTGTTTCGCACATACGTCTCTGTTCGTTGCTAGTTTAAGGCCATTCTGTCTCGCACACACGTCTCTGTTCGTTGCTAGTTTAAGGCCATTCTGTCTCACACATACGTCTCTGTTCGTTGCTAGTTTAAGGCCAATCTTTCTCGCACATACGTCTCTGTTCGTTGCTAGTTTAGGGCCATTCTGTCTCACACATACGTCTCTGTTCGTTGCTAGTTTAAGGCCATTCTGTCTCACACATACGTCTCTGTTCGTTGCTAGTTTAAGGCCATTCTGTCTCACACATACGTCTCTGTTCGTTGCTAGTTTAAGGCCATTCTGTCTCACACATACGTCTCTGTTCGTTGCTAGTTTAAGGCCATTCTGTCTCACACATACGTCTCTGTTCGTTGCTAGTTTAAGGCCATTCTGTCTCACACATACGTCTCTGTTCGTTGCTAGTTTAAGGCCATTCTGTCTCGCACATACGTCTCTGTTCGTTGCTAGTTTCAGGCCATTCTGTCTCGCACATACGTCTCTGTTCGTTGCTAGTTTAAAACCATTCTGTCTCACACATACGTCTCCTGCATGGCTACAATTTTAATTGCTTCACAATTTTGCCCCGGGCGGTGGCCATTGTGGTCTACTATTGTTTTAAAATTTAACTGCCAAGGGTTCTTTAACGTGGTCACAGTGCACACGGAACCTCCTGTTTTCTACCGTTATCACAGATTGGATCTCACTAGACCTAGGAAGCGAGAGTCACGGAGAAACCATGGATTGAAAGAAAACAATGTACCGCAGCTGTTGCGGGGTTCGAACTCGAGTGAATCTTGTTCAGTGGTCGACTTCTTTTTTCAAAACCACGCAACACCCTATTGAGTGTTTGGGTCAGTTCAGACACAATTCTTTTACTTCATATATTTCTATCTTTTTGTGCCCTATACATCACAATGACACAATTCTTTTACTTCATCTATTTCTATCTTTTTGTGCCCTATACATCACAATGACACTATTCTTTTACTTCATATATTTCTATCTTTTTGTGCCCTATACATCACAATGACACTATTCTTTTACTTCATATACTTTTATCTTTTTGTGCCCTATACATCACAATGACACTATTCTTTTACTTCATCTATTTCTATCTTTTTGTGCCCTATACATCACAATGACACAATTCTTTTACTTCATCTATTTCTATCTTTTTGTGCCCTATACATCACAATGACACTATTCTTTTACTTCATCTATTTCTATCTTTTTGTGCCCTATACATCACAATGACACTATTCTTTTACTTCATATATTTCTATTTCTATCTTTTTGTTCCCTATACATCACAATGACACTATTCTTTTACTTCATATATTTCTATCTTTTTGTGCCCTATACATCACAATGTTACTATTCTTTTACTTCATCTATTTCTATCTTTTTGTGCCCTATACATCACAATGACACTATTCTTTTACTTCATCTATTTCTATCTTTTTGTGCCCTATACATCACAATGACACTATTCTTTTACTTCATCTATTTCTATCTTTTTGTGCCCTATACATCACAATGACACTATTCTTTTACTTCATCTATTTCTATCTTTTTGTGCCCTATACATCACAATGACACTATTCTTTTACTTCATCTATTTCTATCTTTTTGTGCCCTATACATCACAATGACAATATTCTTTTACTTCATCTATTTCTATCTTTTTGTGCCCTATACATCACAATGACACTATTCTTTTACTTCATATATTTCTATCTTTTTGTGCCCTATACATCACAATGACACTATTCTTTTACTTCATCTATTTCTAGTTCTATCTTTTTGTGCCATACACATCACAATGACAATATTCTTTTACTTCATATATTTCTATTTCTATCTTTTTGTGCCCTATACATCACAATGACACTATTCTTTTACTTCATATATTTCTATTTCTATCTTTTTGTGCCCTATACATCACAATGTACACTATTCTTTTACTTCATATATTTCTAATTCTATCTTTTGTGCCCTATACATCACAATGACACTATTCTTTTACTTCATCATCATGTGCCTTACTGGTTGGCGTAGGTGATCATGTCCCTCCACAATCTTCTATCCACAGTGCATCGTATCAGTTCTGTTGTTGACTGTTTTCCATGCCATGACACCAAGCTATCCAGTATTTTCTCTCTTTGTCGTCCGCGATCTCTTTTTCCTATTATTTTGCCAGTTGTAACCAAGTATTCCAACTTTCCTCTTCTCATGATGTCCACGAAAAATGTTGATTTCTTTTACTTCATCTATTTCTAATTCTATCTTTTATGCCCTATACATCACGATGACATTATTCTTTTACTTCACCTATTTCTAAACTTCACGATGACATTTTTCTTTTACTTCACCTATTTCTAAACTTCACGATGACATTATTCTTTTACTTCACCTATTTCTAAACTTCACGATGACATTATTCTTTTACTTCACCTATTTCTAAACTTCACGATGACATTATTCTTTTACTTCACCATGACATTATTCTTTTACTTCACCTATTTCTAAACTTCACGATGACATTATTCTTTTACTTCACCTATTTCTAAATTCACGATGACATTTTATTCTTTTACCTCATATATTTCTAGTTCTATTTTTTGTGTTTTCCGAGTTGCTTTAGAATGTCCATTGTTTGTGATGTTGATCGTGGTTTTTGTTCTAACAATTTGCTCTATTACATGTTTATGTAGCTTATCTCATATCGCTGTGGAACCCGACATTATCCTCAATAATTACTATCCTGTATAGACTCAAAATGTGACCACATCCAGCATATGTTACGATGTCGTCACATTTCTCACAAAATGAAGTCAGCTTCAAATTTATTTGCCTTATCTTCATTAGTAGTAAAACTATTAAAGAAATGTCGGGTTTGGTATTGAGTGAAACATCATATAACATACATAAATGCTACATCGTATTCAGTATCATTCACAATTTCAAGAACTGAGAGAGCAATAGAGATTACTTCAACGCTATCACGTCTCACGTGTTGTGTACAGGGAATATATGGTTTTAGCGCATACTATTTTTTTTTTATGAAAGGCGCGTTTGTTTTAGGTAATGCGGTAAGCTTGACGTCAGATGAGCTGTAGTTTATGCCCCAAAAATGTCTGGTATCCATTTAAGGTTCTATGGATGTAGAAGCCATCGATCATAATCAAACTCGATCTCTTGCCGCTACCACACTAGTTCATGTAATAACCCTTTTCCCCCAGATACTAAATAAAATATATATCCCACACTGAAAGTAATAGTAATACAAAAATAATAGAGAGTAAAAGGCCAAGTGAGGGTACCCTGAAGTAAAACAACCCCACTGCCTTGTGGGTAAGACTTTTAAGTCAAAGGCTAGCGGAGCCAACCGTAAACAAATCGACGGAAGGCAACATAAAACCACCGTCGTAACTTCTTTGTACAATCATGAATCGCCACAACAATAGATATAACGAAAACAACGTTAAGGGGGATTCCAATGGAAAACCCTCGTTCGGTAGGGGACATCATGTGCTACAGGTGATACTCGATCGTCATCAAGCTACTGTAAGCAAAATAAAGATAAAACAAAATCTAAAGATAGGTACTTGGAATGTGAGAACACTCATGCAGAAGGGTAAACTAGAAAACACCATACAAGAAATGAAAAGAATGGGTTTACAATAACTAGGACTTTGCGAAATGAGATACACCGGATCAGGGGAGATGTATTCTGATAAACATAAAATAATCTATTCTGGAGGTACTGAACACCAAAGAGGAGTAGGTATCATCTTGGATGCAGAAAGAGCAAGAACAGTGAAAGGCTTTTACCCAATATCTGACATAGTCCTTTTAGTGAAATTGAATGGAAAGCCAATGTGCATAAATCATACACAAGTTTATGCACCAATAGCAGACAGTCTAGAGGAAACAATTGATAAATTTTACAACGAGTTATGTGAGGCACTTCATAAATGCAAACCACATGAAAACACCATAGTTCTAGGGGATTTTAACGCAAAAGTAGGAAAGGAAAGAGTTGAGGAAGTAGTTGGTCATTATGACTTAGGCGAGAGGAAAGAAAGAGTTGAGAAACTTATTGACTGGGCAAGAACACACAACATGATGATAGGAAACACTTGGTTTAAGCATCATCCAAGATGTATGTGGACATGGAAAAGCCCTGGGGACAGCACACGTAATCAAATTGATTATATAATGATAAGCAATAGATTTAGAAACATCCTGGTGTGTGTGAAAACTAGACCAGGGGCATATTGCAATAGTGATCATGTACCAGTTATGGGAAAGATTAGAGTAAAATTAAAAACAATAAGACGAGCCTCAGTTAACATCAAGTTAAATTTAGATTTACTAAAATCAGACAAGAAGTTGCAAGACAAATATAAAATCACAATTCAGAACCGGTACAATACAATAGAGAAGATACAAAACATTGATGAACAGTGGGAAATGCTAAAAGAATCAATGCAACAAACATCAAAAGAGTTCATACTACCAGTGAGGACAAATTCAAGAAAGAAATGGATGACAGATGACATTTTGCAGCTAATGGATACAAGAAGAAGAAATAAAGAAAACAAATATGAGTATAAGAGATTAAATAAGGAAATTGTAGTAAAATGCAATGAAGCAAAAGAAGCATGGCTAAAAGAGAGATGCAAAGAGATTGAAATGCAACAAAAAGGAGATGCTAAAGCTATATATAAACAAATTGAGGAATTAACAGGAAGAAAAACGCAATCAAAAATAGGATGTCTAAGATCAAAGGAAGGAGAACTGTTGATTGATCCAGAAAACATAAGGGAACGATGGACAGAACACATTAAAGATCTTTATAATGATGAACGAGTAGGAGTAAATATTAAGGATAATGGAGTAGGTCGAGAAATACTCAGAGAAGAAGTGGAAGACGCCTTGCGCAATATGAAAGCAGGCAAAGCTCCTGGCCCAGATAATATAACTAAAGAAGAGATTGAAGCCATGGGTGATTTTGGAATAGAATTAATAACAAAAATATTAAATGATATCTACAACAGCGAATATATACAAGACAACATGCTCAAATCAATATTCATAACACTACCAAAGAAATCTGGTGCGATTGAATGCGATGATCATCGCACAATAAGACTTATGAGTCATATGACTAAGATATTACTAAGAATCATCATGCGAAGAGTGCGAAACAAAACCAATCCAGAAATTAGCGATGAACAGTGGTTTTGTTAGAGATAAAGGAACAAGCAATGCCATTTATATCATAAGATCTTTAGTAGAAAGAGACATAGAGGTGAAAACAGATCTATACCTATGTTTCATAGATTACACCAAGGCATTTGATAAAGTAAAGCACTAAGAAGTAATAAAAATTTTAGAAAGTATAAACGTAGACAGTAAAGATCTAAGAATAATAAAGAACATGTACTCGCAACAAACAGCGGCCATAAGAACTGGAAACCAATTGGGAATGTTTCAACAAATAAAACAGGGTGTCAGACAAGGTTGTGTGCTGTCACCAGATTTGTTTAATATTTATAGTGAGATTATTTTAAGATCCATAAGGGACACGCCTGGAATAACAATCGGAGGTCATATTATAAATAACCGAAGGTATGATGATGATGCAGTCTTAATCGCTAAGAGTGAAAATGAGTCACAAGAAATATTGGCCATTATAGTGAAAGAAAGCAAAAATAAAGGACTCAGCCTTAATACCAAAAAGACAGAGGTAATGGTAACAACAAAGAAAAAGACATCACCTCAGTGCAAAATAAAAACAACTGGAACAATATTAAAACAGGTAAATGAATTTAAATATTTGGGAACTTTGTTAACCTCAGACGGAAGATGTACAAAAGACGTGAGATGCAGAATGGCTCAGGCAAAAGCAGCTTTCCAAAAAAATGAGGAATATACTATGCAATCCATTTTTGACAATAGAAACAAGAAAAAGAGTTCTTAAATGTTACGTAGAGCCAGTCTTAACACATTGATGCCGATCATGGACAATAGGACAACA
Organism: Megaustenia siamemsis; assembly: GCA_032433765.1. Taxonomy (NCBI): domain Eukaryota; kingdom Metazoa; phylum Mollusca; class Gastropoda; order Stylommatophora; family Ariophantidae; genus Megaustenia; species Megaustenia siamemsis. Next base: position 38,670,889 of record JAVIAB010000139.1, on the reverse strand, counting down.
GACAAGAAAATCACTGGAGTCTCTAGAAATGTGGTTTTACAGAAGAATGTTGAGAGTACCATGGACAGCTAAGAAGAGTAATGAAGATGTTATGAGAGAGGTCAAAGCAAAAAGAGAGCTAATTTCCAATATTAGGAAGAAACAATCATCACTTTTTGGCCATGTCATGAGAAGAGAACAACTGGAATACATTGTAACAACTGGAAAAATTGAGGGACAAAGAGATAGAGGGAAGCAAAGAGAGAAAATACCAGACAGCTTAATAGAATGGCTTGGCAGAAGGTCAACAACAGAAATGATAAATAGCTGCCGAGACCGAAAGTTGCGAGAGACATGGTCACCTACGCCAGCAGGCCCGGTACTTGATGATGATGATTTATTTATATCCCGCATTTTCCTTCACTTGTGATAACATGTCCAAGATGGGTGTACTCTTGATGTACGAATGCTGAAAAAATATGTCAAGGTTTTTGTAGTAAAAAAGACGCTCTGTAAAACAAGTACTTGGAGTCTTTTTTATTTATTTATTCTTCTTACTTGGACTTGTCTGCTTTAAATATATCGTTTCTTGTACTTTTTCTAGTAGAGTCTCCAATTGCCAGTTATCTAACTAAAGATTATAGTTTGACCTCTACTTGATAAACAGTAGCCTTGACTTTTAAAAGCATTTAAAATGTTTTTTTAAGTCGTTTTATTTAATACTGTTTTTTTTTTTGAGCTTATTTATATTCGAGCCATGGACTAAGCAATGTTTACTTTGAATTCCACGATATCTGTTATTGCAGCGAGTTGGCTGATTTTTGAAAATGTATTCAAGGGTTTGAACATAAATGTTTGTTCCCAGTTCATTAACCTTCGCTGTAGATAAAGTCTTTAATTCGATGGCTTCATTTGTGACCTTGGTAGCTAAGGACCTAACTTGTGCAAACGGATGGCATTGGCAAGGATCATTTTGAATCTATGAAGTGGGCTCATTTTGTGTTTAACTCAAAGGCATATGTGCTTTTTAACCAACGATTTTTTTTTTTGGGGGGGGGGGACTCAAGGAAGATATCCCCGATGGAAGAATACATTGTACTATTAGTCCCATAAATGATTCGCTTCCAGAGGTTTATGATGTAAACAAAGCAGTTTTGTTATTGCAAGTGAATAATGTCCACACCTATAATTGGTCAGGATTGTGTAGCTGCAGCGGCTTTATAGCGAACACAGAAAACATCATAGGATTGGGCTGTTCTGAAACAGCTATGCCATGCTACCCTAGAATTGCCTTTAATGGGATTACTGTGACCACAAACCAATCTCCATGTGTGTGCCACATATTTACACCCCAGAAAGAAATACTGAATATAACAACATCATATGCCGTCTGTGATATTAATGACCACAAACCAGGAGCCTCCTGTATGATTGATACAACTGTTGCAACAAGCACTTCATCAGCAGAGCCAGATCTATGGAATGTTAATCTGACATTGTTCTTGAATGATGTCCAAGTTAATGAGACATCAGAATCGTGTGGCAGCAGCTACAAGAAGGGAGCAGAGAACATCAAGTTCTGCTGCTATAAAGGAGACTTGCCTTGCTCTCCCAGAATTACCTTAAATGGGATCAATGTAGTTGAAAACTTCTCCTCTTGTGTAAACTACACATTCACATCTAAGAGTGAATCAGTGAAGGTCACAAAATCATATTCTCTCTGTGATTTTACTAACTACAGTTCAGGTAGGTGGCTTCTGTTGGATGGAAATGATAACTTACCAACACTGTGTGTCTATATATTTGGAGTTGGAGTCATCAACGATGGCCTAACATCATCAAGTGCTACGACGATCATCATTTTCGGGAGGACGCGAACTTCCATGGTATATGGTGGATAGGCGGCAGGAACCATTGAAGGCTATGTCTGAAAAGTGTTCCTTCTTGCAGTTTCCTCATATTCCAAGTCCGGCTTGTTGCAGGAGCTACTGAGTTAAGTGCTCTGTGCACACCGTGAGCTGTGTGTCTCATCCGTTTTTATCCTGTTTCGATATCCCGCTTGTTTACGATGAATAATAATATCGTATGACAGGGACAGTTGGCTGTGGTCACTTTCTGCGCGGTTTCGCCTTATATCTTTTGGCGTGTGCTGAGACTGCTACGATGGGGACTACAGTTACGTTTCTTTGTTTGGGAGATGTGTTAGTAATACGGATGATTCCACTGGCACGGGCGGTTGAGGAATTATGGATTTTAATTCGTTTGCAGTGATACCGGGGCCTTCCATAACAAATAACAATAACTGTTTCATTTTACTTTTGTGATGTCTTTACGCGTTGCTTTGGCTTCATTTTGATAGTTAAATCCACCTTTTGCGAGTCCATTTGCTTTCGCATTTCAACGTAAACTGTAGTGGGAAAGTATCAGAAATGCATGTTTTGGCTGAATCAAATAGCTATTTTTAACGATAATCATAAAAATAATACAGATGTATGTGTATAATGCACGAAAAAGACAGCATTATTAACATAAATCTATGACATTTTCCTTCATTTTTTGGGATAAAAACGATAAATCGGTGAGAAGGCAGTGCTCCTTGTGATAACATCAAAATAACTCTACGGCTATGCTTCGCAAAGCGTCCCATGTCCGGCCCAAACTTTCATTCTTATTTCTACGTTATCCGCCCAGTTGTCCTAGGCCCGTCTCTCTTTTGCTTTTTCTCTGAAATCTAATTCATGGCAATTATCATAGCTGTTTTTGGATCTTTTCTGAACGAATATAAACGAACTGTACCAGCTATGTGACTAAGGCGTTAACGTAAGATTCACAAAATCGACACAGCACAAGCAAGAAAGTTCCGAAATGCATCAACTACGGACCCAAGGGAAGAACTTCCTAAACCGATTCAGAAACATTAAAACCAAAAATATGCAAGTCACAAAATCAAGCGGTGTACTGAAAACCATCTCACAACAGGAAATAATGAGAGGTGAAAGAGAGGTAGAAAAGCAGAAAATTGATGACATCAAAGACTGGACATAGACAACCATTTCAGTCAACTCAGATGCTGAGAAAAGTCATAATGATTACCCCTAAAGGGTTCCAAAATGGTTTAATAATTCAATAAATTAACAAATGTCTTACATACCATTTTTTTTATTTTTTAATTTTTCCTCACATTCAGCTTTACTGCAGCTTCGCATTTGTACGCCTTAACCCTTTCCAAAAAGGTTATAGGATCTAGCTGGTATTATGAAAACATGCACGTTTTTATGTTTTGCAACTTAATGGTGCTTCATGACGACAAATCTACCTGTGTCGCAAACATCAATAACAGCATTTATCTGTTTCGTTTCTCAAATACAGAGATTCGATTTTCGTATTTGTCAATAAATCCCACTTACAAATGTCAAATTACGTGTGCTCAATTATATGCTTCTTATCGCTAGTTAATGTTCTTCTGGCCACGGTAAGAACATAGCAGTGGTTCCATCAACTCGTGGAATTCGAAAGTTTTTTTAGATTTACGTTCGCCCGACTTTACGTCCCTGCTAATAGCGTCAGTTCGTATTTACGTTAATCTTTGAATGGGATGATTTGTCAGAGTTAAATCGGAATGTTCCAGACTTCGATCTAATTTTGTGTTCTAGCACTAAATACCAGACGACGAATAACACGATTCGGATTTTCAACGAAATAATCCAGTACATTCATATATCTATGAGTAATGATTGCAACAAATATATATATAGAAAACGAATGAAAGTAGTGAAAAAAAAAACTTAACTACAAAATACATCAGCTCTGTCTAGTCCTGCGATAAACCTCGTTGTCAGAGCTTAATTATTCAAAATGTGTATATTAGAACGTATCCATTCTTAATGAAACCGTTCATGTTCAAAATATGTGTACATTAGGTCATAGTCGGTCAGAGCGTTAATGAATCCGTTTATATTCAAAATATATACACTAAATTTAGTTTTCTACTAACTCGAATTTGATCCTCTCAAATTTTCTCCCACACCACCCTCACCAGCGCAACCAATCTAGACCACACATATTAAAGGCTATACCTTTTTTTAGGCTCTAAATGAAAATAGGGACTAATTCAGGTGCATGCATCGTAAATTAACGTATCTTGCCTACAAAATAGACTTTCAGACAAAAAGGGAAAAATATTGCAGTCTGGAAGAAAACAGTATTCGAAATTGGTATCAAGTTGGAGAAAAGTATAGGAATTTGAAGTTGGTGTCGAATGGATGAAAATAGAGGAAGCTGAAGTTGGTGTCGAATGGATGAAAATAGAGGAAGTTGAAGTTGGTGTCGAATGGATGAAAATAGAGGAAGTCGAAGTTGGTGTCGAATGGATGAAAATAGAGGAAGTCGAAGTTGGTGTCGAATGGATGAAAATAGAGGAAGTTGAAGTGGTGTCGAATGGATGAAAATAGAGGAAGTTGAAGTTGGTGTCGAATGGACGAAAATAGAGGAAGTTGAAGTGGTGCCGAATGGATGAAAATAGAGGAAGTCGAATTTGGTGTCGAATGGATGAAAATAGAGGAAGTTGAAGTGGTGTCGAATGGATGAAAATAGAGGAAGTCGAGGATAATGTCCAATAAAGCTAAAAAAAAAAGAAAGAAAGAAAAGATGAAGATAAAGTTGATGTCGAAAGTAAAATAAAAAAAAAATAGACGACGTCGAAATGCTGATTAGGGAAAATAATAAAGGAAATGTAACCCTGCGCCGAATAATGAAGAAAAAATAACAAATGTACAAGAAGCCGATGTCGGTGTAAAACAGATGAACAAAATAAGGGCGTGAAAACTACATTTGTGTAATTGAAGTCGAGTAAACGAAAGATTAAAGATTCAAAGTAGGAGCTGAGAACATAAAAATGGAACAACCGAAGATTTAGCGCACCATCCAATGTGTTTTCGCATCACGATTAGTACTCTTGATGTATAAAACACATTGTTGCAGAAGCTACAAAGACAAATACACATACTATTTTAGTGTAATGTTTTTACTGACCAATGTTCATAAACTTATCTACGATGTTTCACCATAGCCTGGCGAACAAAAAATGTTACAGAAGTTGAACTCATCTTTCAGGCTGTCGCGGGAGTATGAAAGATGCATTTGTGTAACTGCAGAAAGCTGGAATGAGGTGTCGTCCCAACAGTGTTTTTAAAAAAAAAAATTTTTATGGCTTCGCAAATTGCACATCTGGCGGGGTTTTTTTTTGCTGAGCTTGCAAACTTTGGTGGAAAGCTGTGGGAAGTGAGGTAAGGTGATAAGGCGAAGATACGGAACAAAGAGGAGACTGCAACCGTGAAAATGAAAGTGTTGAGATTTTGAGTGTACAGGAGAAAGATGAATTTTTTTTATTCCCTGACACTGAAAACTGAGCGTGGGAGAAAGTGTTTTCTCTCCTAAAAATAACTATTATTTTCTTCTCTTTTGCTTCATGATCGGTGTTTGTAAATGTTGTCGGGAGTTAGTCTTGATAGCTGTGGTATGGTCAGGGTTCAGAGAGAGACTAGTTCGTAATTATCAAACGTTTATTTGAGGAGCTTTTTGAAGTATGTATAGTTAATTTCTTCGGTAATTTCCTAGTTTGATCAGATATATTATTTCAGTTGGAAGAGTGATGTCCCCTAAAATATGTCTGCCAAAATACAGTGGTTCTACGCATTCTTGGCGTTGGGGTCATTACGCTGGCATGTAATCATTTCGGAGTATCTGTTGATTGGGCGTTGGGTCCAGGGGTTAGGTTTAGCTTTAGTGTTAAATATTTATAAATATATTATAACGCGTGACAAAAACGACGCCACTCGGCCTAATTATGATCTTCTGATCGAAGGGAATTGTGCGGTTGATTCCAAACGCCAGTGTGAGTGACACATGCCAGCGTAATGACCCCAACGCCAAGAATGCGTAGAACCACTGTATTTTGGCAGACATATTTTAGGGGACATCACTCTTCCAAACTGAAATAATATATCTGATCAAACTAGGAAATTACCATTTCTTCTTCTATACTCAGATTACAGATTACCCAAAATAAAAAATAGACTTACAGGTAGAGACTTACACCCAGAGAGAGTAGACAGGCAGACAGGCTTTTTTTTTTTTTTTTTTTTTTTTTTACTCCAAGCTACTATTGTTATATTTCTTGATTTCGCTCACTACCTGGGGATGGTTATTGTTTTAACTCTTGATTTCGCTCACTAACTGGGGATGGTTATTGTTTTAACTCTTGATTTCGCTCACTAACAAGAGATGGTTATTGTTTTAACTCTTGATTTTGCTCACTAACAAGAGATGGTTATTGTTTTAACTCTTGATTTTGCTCACTAACAAGAGATGGTTATTGTTTTAACTCTTGGTTTTGCTCACTAACAAGAGATGGTTATTGTTTTAACTCTTGATTTTGCTCACTAACAAGAGATGGTTATTGTTTTAACTCTTGGTTTTGCTCACTAACAAGAGATGGTTATTGTTTTAACTCTTGATTTTGCTCACTAACAAGAGATGGTTATTGTTTTAACTCTTGATTTTGCTCACTAATAAAAGATGGTTATTGTTTTAACTCTTGATTTTGCTCACTAACAAGAGATGGTTATTGTTTTAACTCTTGATTTTGCTCACTAACAAGAGATGGTTATTGTTTTAACTCTTGATTTCACTCTGTAAAATTATTTTGTTCTATTTCTTGATTTTCTGTTTATGTAGACGACTTCTGTTGTCTTATATCTTGAAGCCACTATCTTGAACCTGCAATTTTCTGCTTCTTAATTTCACCCTCAAAATAATCAATATCGCCTTTAAATATCATGTTTACATGCAAACTTTGCCCTCTATCATATTACATCATGAATAATGTCGTATCATAAAAAAAAGTAAAGTACCCTTGTCACGCCAAGTGGCGTATAGGGAATTTGGTGTTAGTGACCATAAATTTTACAGACCTTCAGCACATGATTTCTGGGGTAATTTGGTCGGTATTAGCCCGTACCGCTTCACTTTCCCAGAAAAAATCCGGTACCCATTTAAGGCTGGATGAACCCGGAAGCCGTAGATTGGGATCGAACCCTACCCTTGTCCTTGTAATCCAGTTCACTAACCACTGAGCTATCGCGGCTCCCAATGTTATATCATACTACTGTCAAACATGTTTCAATAACATCGCTTGTTCTCATTTTAAAATCAAATTGTCTAAATGTGTTGTATGCATGTTTTATTCACCAAGAGGTCGGGTTCGCTTCTGACCGATGGCTTCCGGGTTCATCCAGCCTTAAATGGGTACCGGATTTTTTTTTTCTGGAAAGGTAAAGCGGCATGGGCGTAATACCGACCACATTACCCCAAAAATCTTGTGCTGAAGGTCTATAAAAATTATGGTCACTAATATCATATTCCATATCAGCCACTTGGCGTGACGGGGGCTCTTTACTCTACTTATATTTTATTCACACTCAGTGACTCTTTGTATGTATCTCTATATCTACGTTTTAAACATTAGAATTACACCAGCTACTTTCACAAACTAATAAATCAGTTATTAGATATATCAGTGACACGTATCACATGCAGGCATAGAACAATAATAAACACACTTCTGTATCGGCATTCTTACCTTCTCTCCGTCAGGTCCAGGAATGCCTGGCAATCCGATAGGTCCCACAGAGCCCTGGAAAACAAAATAAAGATGAAGTGATAGGATGGCGTGACTGAAGCTTAGGTGGTATCAGGATAAACAAACAAACACTCTATCTTTACAGCCTTTCCCTATTATTGGGTCTGTTGGATGAGAGAATAATGGCCGCTTGTTCAATGCAGTCGCCGCGGAGTGTTCTGGTTTGAGTTATTCTTTCACCCCAAATAGAAACATCTTTTGAGCCTACTGGGATTCGAACCCGCTTTCTCCTGGTTCAGAGAGCGACAAGTTATCGGTTCAGCCACCGGCTCTCCCAAAAACATAACAGATGTGGGGCATTGTACACGAGCTCGTTCACCAACAATCAAACTATCGTTTATCTTTATATCTGTTATTGCGTTTATTAGTGGGTTATCACCACTGCACTCCCAATATGTCTATAGGTGCTCATATACCCACCTCAATATGGTAAGCAGCGTCCAGCGACTGACGACTCCAGTTTTGTGTTGGTTGATAGGTCCTCTTGTGTTCACATTAAGTCTCTCGTTTCTGGCTGTGCCCATCTTAATTCACGTCTCTTTCATCCGGAGAAGAAACGTGGGACTCATGGTTGTCGAAGTCCTGTGCCCTTCCAGCATTTGGGAGGACATCATTGATGACGTCATCCATAAACCATTGGTTCACCGTTTATGACAACAACACAGGTAGACAGTTTACCCGCCCTCATATCTGTATAATATGTCATGTATGACATCTGTCATCTATGTATAATATGTCACGTATGACATATCTCATATCTGTATATGTCACGTATGACATATGTTATATCTGTATAATATATCACGTATGACATCTGTCATATCTGTATAGTATGACACGTATGACATGTTATATCTGTATAATATGTTACGTATGACATTTGTCATTTCTGTGTTCACTGGTTTTCAATCAAACTTAGAGGAAAGGTAAACCATAAGAATGATCGGGGGGGGGGGGGAGTTGATCATAAATGGATCATAACAATGAAAACTCTCACCATGAAAATTAGGAATGGATCATGACAATAAATAAATACAATAAAAATATCAGCAGCAACAAACAACAAAATAAATACAATAAAATATCAACAGCAACAAACAACAAAAGGCAACAGAAACCCAACAATAACAGTCGCAGACACAAAGCAAAAAATATCAAAATCATCACCAAAAGCAGCTGCGAAAACAATAGTTGAACAAACATCAGCAAAAAAAACACCAACAACAAAAAGAGCACCAATGAAAAGCAACAGCAGCAACAACTACCACTAAAATCAGTGACAGTAATAACAACAGCAATAGAATCAACTACAATAAGTTTTTAGAAAGCTACAACGAGAACATAAAATTAACGCAATCACACTACACTATTTAGCATTAATAACATAACATTGCCTTTTCTACATGCTTCTTAATATAACTTAAGTTAATTTCAGACAAACATTAATATTTCTTAATAACACCCGATAATGCAGTACGTCGGATATTTATTTGCTTTATTTATTGTCTGTGCTTTAGATTTATTGTGCATATTTATTGCGCAAATCGTTATTTTTCTAAGGTTAGACCTTCTTATATGGCCTAACTGAATTTATGTTTCTGATGGTGTCTGCCTTATCTAATGTTTTAATAGTGGGGTTTTTACATTTCTGGACCTCATATATAGTGCCTGATGTAGTGTGTTGTTAAGTCTGAAATTGTTCATATAATAATAATAATACTCATCATCCTCATAAAGTACCGGGCCTGCTGGCGTAAGGTGTTCATGTCTCTCCACAACTTTCAATATCGACAGTTCTTTATCATTTCTGTTGTTGACCTTCTGCCAAGCCATTCTCTTAAGCTGTCTGTTATTTTTTCTCTTTGCTTCCCTCTATCTCTTCGTCCCTCAATTTTCCCAGTTGTTACAATATATTCCAGTTGTTCTCTTCTCATTACATGGCCAAAAAATTATGATTGTTTCTTCCTAATATTGGAAATTAGCTCTCTTTTTGCTTTGACCTCTTTCAGAACATTTTCATTACTCTTCTTATCTGTCCATGGTATTCTCAACATTCTTCTGTAAAACCACATTTCTACAGACTCCAGTGATTTTCATGTCTGTTGTCCTATTGTCCATGATTCACATCCATATGTTTTGACTGGATCTACATAACATTTAAGAACTCTTTTTCTTGTTTCTATTGTCAAAAATGGATTGCACAGTATCTTCCACAATAATAATGATAATAGTACTAATAACAATAATAAAATAATAATAGCTCTTATTACTATTACTTTTACAATATCTACCTATCTATTGTCATTTCTACCCGAAGACGACACATAGAGTAAAAATTCTAGACTCATTGTGGCCCTCTATCTTTGTTATCAAGCATCGGAACTTGCACAAGACCTGCATTGTACCACACCGCACAGCTCCGGGCTGGGCGAATTGTTATATTTCGGAGACGGAGCTAATGCCTGCTGTTGCTGCCTCTTGCCTCAGTGTTAGTTTTATTGCTATTCGAAAGTCAATATTTCTCTTGCAATAATAATGGCTGTTTCACGATAGCGGCTTGTTAGACCACCGTCCACAGCAAGACGAGGTCAAACAAACCTCCATCTTGGACCGAACCGTCCTATTACAATATCTATCTATTTATCCTATCCTGTCCTATCACATCCATTATCCTATCCTATCCTCTTCTCTCCTCCTCTCTCCTCTCCTCTCCTCTCCTATCCGATCCCATCCCATCCATCTATCTGGTTCTTTGGCTATGGAAGGCGGCCCCGGTATCACTGCAAACGAATTAAAATCCGTAATTGCTCAACCGCCCGTGCCAGCGTAATCATCCGAATTAATATCTCATCTCCCAAGCAAAGAAAGGTAACTGTTGTCCCCAGCGTAGCAGTCTCAGCACACGCCAAAAGACATAAGGCGAAACCGCGCAGAAAGTGAACACAGCCAGCTGTTCCCTGTCATACAATATCATCGTTCATCGTAAACAATTGGAATATCGAAACATGATCAAAACGGACGAGACTCACAGCTCACGGTGTGCACAGAGCACTTAACTCAGTAGCTCCTGCAACAAGCCGGACTTGGAATATGAGGAAACTGCAACAAGGAACACTTTTCATACACAGCCTTCAATGATTGCTGCTGCGTATCCACCATATACCGGAAGTACACTTCCGCCAAAAAATGATGATCGTTATATTTTTTTTTTTAATGTATAATAGCACGTGATAATGTCAGACCATCGTTTTTGACTACAATTCCGAACATATAAACACACAGTTAGTCGTCAGATTATCCCCGTCGCACATAAAACAACAGACCGTAAGATTAGCGTATGGCCGGTCTAGGGATATGCGATGAGCCATTACGATGACGTAGCATACACAACGTCTGCGCCCTTAGATTCCTGATTACTCTAGTGAATGCAGCCTACGACGAAAAAAACACGGTGCAAATGCCCTAAAGAGATAAAACTGCGGCTAATTTGACGAAGCAGTTCACATTAATAAGTAACATGTAAATAACCTGCGTCAAGCAATTCCAACAAGGGTCATGAACAGCACCAATGTGACGTAAAGCGCAGATCAAGTCTAGACGCTTGAAGGTCGCATTCACAACACTTGATTTGCCAGAATGGAATATTTCCGGCGTACGATAACGGCTCTGTTTCCATAACAATACTTTTTACAATGACAGTTTGTCAAGCCATCGATCAATCTCCTTAGTCGCTTCTTACAACATGCATGGAAGGTCACAGTGTCACTATTCTTTACTTCCCTCATAATGAGGCCCCGGTAACACACGGGACTTATTACAATATTGTCACTACGACTAGTTTCATGTTTCTATCTATCTATTGACCTTTCGAGCCATAGCCGGCCCATAAGGCGTAGACAAAGATACACATTCTCCTATCTGATTTTTTGTTCTAGCAGTTTTCTTTTAAAGATATTTTATCAAATCTCGCCACCTGTCTCTGTTCTGTGCAAGCAGCTCTATCTGATTGAGGGAGCCGAATCCTGCTGCTCTTGCCTCTCTCATCAATGTTCTTCTCAGTGTCTCCCTGGGTCTTCCTCTTTTTCTCTTACCTGTTGTTTCCCATATGAGGGCTCGTTTCGAGTTTCATGTTTGCATTTATTTAAATACCAACCGGGGATAATTAATTTTATTTTCCTATTAATTGAAGATTTGAGACTAGATTTGTTCTTACAATGTGGAATATAAATAACAATATAGAATTTACTTTCCGCGGATACTCACATGTTTCTGAAATAAGAAACCAAGCTCTGAAAATGAGAGAGTATATAAAGATCTAGTATATGTCTTATAGAGATTATGTCCGCAAAGAAGAAGTACAAACAAAATCTAACGATACACAAGGGCCAGTAACAGACTAACAGTCAAAAGTAAATGAGCGAAAGTTAAAAGGGTTTAGAATTGTTACAAGACTTTTCTTATGACAGTTACACAGGGCACGGTGGCAGGCAAAATAAGACAAGGCAGACAATGTAAGAGGTGTGAGAATATCAGAGAATAGAGTGAAATTAATGTTCATCATATCTCAAAAGGTAGCTTTTAATTGTGATGATTGAAAGGAAATTGGTCATGAAGAAGTCATCAAGAACGTTGCAACGACCGCCAATGATGCTGTAGCGACCGCCAAGGTTGCGTGACCATGATGGAGACGATGATGATTTGATTTTTGGAAAGTTTTAAAGTTTGGACCTAATACGTGATTACTTCAGCAGGAAAAGACACGAGCCATTTCTATTTCCAACTCCCCCACCACTTCCCTGCCCTCTCATTCTCTTCCTCTCTCTCTCTCTCTCTCTCTCTCTCTCTCTCTCTCTCCTCCCTTTTTCCGTCCGATGCTTAGTTTTTTTCGTTGACTTTATCTTTCTAACGCTCATTGACCCTTTCACAATTCCATTGTGTTTAGCTCTTTGATCGCCTCTCAATCTGGTTCTATCTTAATATTTTTCACTCCCTCTCTCAAAGCCTCACTATCTCTACCTTAATTTCTCTCTCTATCTCCTCTCTTATTATTTTTCGCTTTCTCTCTCTCACTGTCTCTCTCTCTCTAACTGTCGCTCACAGTCTCAGACTTTCTCTTTCTGTGACTATCAGCTCTCTCTCTCTCAAAATCTCACTGTCTCTACCCTTCTTTCTCTCTCTATCTTCTATCTTATTTTTTTCGCTTTCTCTCTCTCACCGTCTCTCTCTAACTGTCAAACACAGCCTCAGGCGCTTTCTTTCTGTGACTATCAGCTCTCTCTCAAACCTCACTGTTTCTACCTTACTTTCTCACTCTATCTACTCTATTTTTTTCGCTTTCTCTTTCTCTCTCTCTCTGACTCTCTCTAACTGTCGAACACTGAGGTTCTCTCTTTCTGTGAATGTCAGCTCTCTTTTCTTTCTTTCTCTCTCTCTCTCTCTCTCTCTCTCTCTCTCTCCAGCTATATAACTTTGTCTCAGATTCTCCCACTTAATGTGTACATACCTGAGGTCCCAAGGTTCCTCTATCGCCAGGGTCTCCGGTATTGCCTTTCTGTCCCTACAAGAAAAACAAATAAAAAAAACGATTTAAAAAAAACAAAAATAGAAAGTATAAAATGATATGGTAGGGAATAAGGGAGGGGAAGAATCAATTTTATGTTTGTTGGTTTTCTTAGAATAAAATAACACAATTTAATTTAACAAAAATGCACAGCAAAATAGCAAAGTAAATGACATAATTAGAAAAAGGAATAAAAAATAAAAGAAACAAATAAAACAAATCACCGATTAACTGGCTGGCTGGCCTTGTGGTTTTTACCTCTTTGGTGAGGTACAACCTGTTCAGCTTGAGAATGTCTTCTGGAATAAATATCTCTCTCTCTGCGATCAGGACTCAATCAGAGTAGGACTCCAGACTCTCGCACGAAGACAGCTGTCTGTTTAAGCCTGTTAGATCCACTCCGATTGAATACCTGTTAAAACGTTGCACTGTGTTCTGCGCCAGTGTCCCAGTGCATCCGATTTCAACCAGCATTTTGTTCAGGTTTGCTTTCCTTAGCCTTTGATTGTCCCCAATCTTCCTGCAAGGCAGCAGATGATCTTTTCTGTAGGGGGATTCTGCCCTTAGATGGTCGGCCCTCCCAGGTTTACGAGCACCATCTGTCCGATTCACTAGAGGTGACTAACACAGACATGCGACTTGTAATATGAGGAAACTGCAACAAGGAACACTTTTCATGCACAGCCTCCAACTGTTCCCGCCGCTTATACCCATATACCGGTAAGTCACGTCCTCTTGAAAATGATGATCGTCGTAGCACTTGATGATGTTAGGCCATCGTTGATGACTCCAACTCCGAACATATAGACACACAGTCAGTCGTCAAATTATCCCCGTCGCACATCAAACAGCAGACAGTAAGATTTGCGCACGACCGGTTTAGGGAACCATTACGATGACGTAGCACATAACAATGTCGCCGAACACGCAATCTCGCTCCCTTTCGATTTCTGTCTGATTACTCTAGTGTAAGCAGCCTACGACGAACAAAACACGAAGCAAATTCGCCAAAGAGACAAAACTGCGGCTGACGAAGTAGTTTACATTAATGTGTAACATGGAATTAACTTGCGTCAAAGAATTCCAACAACGGTCATGAACAGCACCAATGTGACGTAAAGCGCAGATAAAGTCTAGACGATGGAAGGTCTAATTCACAACACTTGATTTGTCAAAAACGGACTGTTGTCGGCCTACGACCTCGCTTTAGCGACACAGATGTATTAAGTATGTCATCATTTGACTTTAACGCAGAAAAGTGCAACGGAGATCCTAAATTAATCAGACCCTGGGTGCACTTTTGCCATCTTGGAGACGGAAGATCCTGGGATATATAAGACTGCCAATCCTATTAAAACAAGCGTAGCGAATTCAGTACAGCTATGGCATTCAATTTAAGCAAGACAGACAAGTTATTCCAGCAAAATATGAAATATAATATAAATTGACACATAACTATAAAATTGATTATTGTTCGAAATCTATATCCCAAAGAAACATTAAAAAAACAGACCCTGAAAGAAAAAAATTTAAACATTAATAGACAAATAAATATATTTTTTTCCCAATTTTCACAAAATATAAAAACCCAATAATTGATTCATTATTTTGAAAATGTATATTCTTTAAGTCAGCTTCAAATAGCTTGTTATTTTTTCAATATCTTCATTTACTTAACTGAATTTATTTTTGGAAATGCTCAAATATTCATGCATTTCTATATCAGTTTCTCCTTCCACTTTAACGGAAAGCTCCAACTATTCTCATTAATTTCATTCGTTCAGGTTATGGCTATGGTTAGTCGAAGGCCGTATCACTGCTAACGAACTAAAATCCATAATTGCTCAACAGCCCGTGCTAGTGGAATCATCCGAATTAAAACTCATCTCAATGAAGGATCCAAACAAAGAAAAGCAGTTGCAATTCCCATCATAGCAGCTATAGCACATGCTAAAAGACATAAGGCCAAGCTGGACCGAAAGTGAACGATGCTGAACTGTCATTCGATATCGTCTTTCATAGTAAGAAACCAAGAATTTCGAAACACGATCCGGATGAAAAACACACCTTACGGTGTGCACAGCGCACTAACTCAGTAGGACTTGGAATATGAGGAAATTGCAACAAAGAGTACTTTTCAGACTGAGCCTCAATGGTTCTTGACGAGCATCCGCCATATTTACCCGTATTCCAATGATGACATATATTGCATTCAACACAGAACACATTATTGCGCAAACTGTAGAGGATTTCATATCACATGCACGTACTCCGGTGCGCCGACGAAGATCCCAACAGTGGGACTTCGTTAACGCATTCTGCAGAACTATTCCATTTATCTGAATGCACTTTTATGTAATACATACAACTATTCAACACATCGGAGACGGGGGAGATTATTGAGTTATTTGCGGGTCATCATCATTGCACTCCGAACATGTCCATAGGTGCTCAGATCCCCTCCTCAGCAATTCCCTCAGTGTCCAGCGACTGACGACTCTAGTTCTATGTTGATTGATAAGTCTTTTTACACGGCCACTAAGTTTCTCATTTCTGGCTGTGCCCATCTTAACTCCCATTTCCATCATCCGAAGAAGTGACGTGGATCTGTGTTTGTCGAAGTCGTGTGCTCTTCCTACATCTCGGAGGGCATTGATGATGTCCGCCCGATCCATTGGTTACCCGTCCTCAATGACAGCGCAGCCAGCCAACCTGTCCGCTCTTTCATTTCCCCGTAGTCCCGCATGTCCAGGGACATAGACAAAGGTGACCTTACGTATTTTGGATTTCTGCAACGACTCTACCCATTGCATGCGTACTGAGCCCGCCTCCACTTTTTTTAATCATGCTCATCGAATTATTCAGTATACATGCGTGGGTGTAGTCTTGTGACTCTAACCAGATGAATGCCTTGGTCACTGCCATCGCCTCCATTGTCATGCTACTCGTGGTCATGACGTATGCACCACTGTCTTGCTTGACTATTCTGCCTGCCGAGCGTGCTGTAAATGCCTATGCACTTCTTTGGTGTCGTATTACAGATCCGTCTGTATAGATGACTGCATCTTTCTCATCGGTGTTATCGTATATGAGACTGTTGACCTCGGCATTAACCACGACCGGGTTCTGTTCCCTACTTTTCCTGTCGAGTGTGACAATACACGAGAAAGTCCCATTGAATGACGTAGGCACCGGTATCCTCTCCTCACTAACGCTGATATTGGTAAGCCCACCGACCTGTTTGATGACATCTTCTGCTCGGCCCATCCATGATTTGCCTCTATTTAGCCTGGCACCTTTCACTGTGTTGAGCACGTGGTGCAATGGATGCTCTGTATCTGTACTAATCTTCAGGTGTGCTCGTGCTCTCCAGATATTGATTCTGTCATCCATGGTTGGAAAGTCAAGAAGATACCTCATTGCTACACAGGGAGTGTCCCTTGTACATCCCAGGATAATGCGCATGGCTTCATTTTGTATTCTCTCCTTCTCTCTTATATTAAAATGGTACCCTGTTGTATGCATCCTCCAGATCTATAGCAGCAGCACATGTCTCCTCTCGTCTGTGGAAGCCTTCGAAAACGTCATAGGCAAAGACTGCCGCATTGAGCCATGTCTCTTTGTTATATCTATAACCTCCGAGTGTGGGTGGGAATACGCGTTTCTGTTCAAAGTGACAGGTGAGGACACGGGCAACTATTTTCTCCAGCAGCTTGTCCGATAGAGTCCCAGTAAACATTATGATTAAAACAATAACTTTTGTATTTTTGTTGTTGAGGTCTCAATTGTATAACATTAGAATGCAAAATATATTATGAAAAATAAACGGTTTAGTCCAAAAATGCATTCACTGTCACGCAAATTTCAACATCAAAATGTATTTCTCCTCAGCGTCTTAGCGTTAAATAAGAAAAAAAGACTATCGTATTCAGAGGTAGTGCTGTTTTAATGAAGTGAAAGATAACTCCAGTGTTTTCTTTACTTTTGGCTCCACTATTTCTGAGAGAGTGGATTTTCAGCGCTTTCTAAGATCAAAACAACCAAGAGGCAAACTAACGTAAGCTGGGCTTCAACAAAAACCCGTATCTTTGGAAACTGGTTATCCTCACGGGAAGTACAAACTTCTAATTTTATCTGCTCATCCGGTGCAGCGAGTTGTTACCGCTTTGGCAGAAGATCGTCTAATGAAATGTAAATATTTGGTTCATAAGTAAGAGCAGCTTCCATCCACGTCTCAAGACGTAGGGAGATTATAGTGTTAGTGCCCTTTTTTTTAACCGTCTTGCGGTACATTTCATAAGTAATTTATATGGACTGTATTAAGCGACTGCTATACTTTCCGAAACAAATGTCTTTTGTACTTGTTTGCAGCGGGTGGATGATCCTTGACTGTTGATGAACATCCGTTGTCAAGCACACTTATTTCCGTTGTCAAGCACACTTATTTCTGTTGTCAAGCACACTTACTTCCGTTGTCAAGCACACTTATTTCCGTTGTCAAGCACACTTACTTCCGTTGTCAAGCACACCTACTTCTGTTGCTTGTGTGCTCGGCAGTTGCTAGTAGAAGTATCATTGAATTATTTTGCGAAAGATCTTTCAGACTGCCACATTTCAAAATTCAAAGCCTTAAAATCATGGTCTCGTCATACAACACATGCTATTAAATCTACACATCTGTGGTGGCAAATCCTTGATTCTAACGTGTTGTTAGTGACTAGGTTTGGCACTAGTCGGACGATATGATGGGGAATGTTTCGTATAGTAGGATGTCACATCGTGTTAATAGACATGGTTTTGTTCTGCAGGAGATTTATTAGCTGTCCCATAATTTCATTTGCTTGGCTGAATCTTTCTTTCTCTTTCTCACTGATACCGAAAAGGTATCGTGGTTATATCATCTGTCGTTCTTGAGCTGCTCGAACTGTCTGAATTAGTGATTTCCTTTGTTGTTACATGTCTCTGTCACTGCATCTATCCATCTTCTTCTGGGTCTTCCTCTTGGTCTTTTTCCATGCATTCTCGAGAATAACGCCCCTGATGGTGATTGGTGAGGATTCATTCTGACCAGGTGGCCAAGCTATTTAAGTTGTTGTTGTTCTATATTTTCTTGGCAGGGTTTTGTTCCTACCATTTTTAATCACAAATAAATCACTTCGAAATCACACACAAGAACACTTTAATTTCGTTTTTACTACGGGCATTGAAATTCATTTATAATTTAAATTTGAATCCCATCGCAAATTGCATCGTGTTGCCAGCACAGTCACGCACCGGAAGTCTTGGCTGAATTGGCTGAACTTGACTAATAAAAATACATTTTCTGAGAATGTTGTTCCCTCAAATAGTGCAAATCTGGCTATCTGTCTGTTTTTGTTAGCACTCCATCATCATCATTATCGAGTGTCGTCTCCGCAACAAAAGTTGGCTACCATGGAGCGCCATTCTGCTCTTTCTCTTGCTTTGATGGTGCAGGTTGTCGTAGGCTGATTTGCCCATCTTTTGATGTTGCTCGTCCATGTTAGTCTTGGTCTGCCTCTGCCTCTTTGACCTTGTATTTTCCCCTCCAGGATTACATTTAGTAGGCTGTTGTGTCTTTTAACATGGTCCAAAAATCGCATTTGTCTTGTTTGAATTGTGCTTAGTAGTTCTCTTTTCATTTTTAGTTGTTTTAAGACTTCATCGTTTGTTTTCTTTTCCTTCCATCCAATTCTACCTAATCTTTTATATATCCACATTTCAAATGCTTCAATTCTCAATTCTGTTTTCTTGTCTAATGTCCATGTTTCTGCATCATATAGGAATATTGAGAAGATGTAACATTTTGCTATTCTTAGTTTTAGCCCTGGTGTTGTTTGTTTTGATGTTAATATATTCTTCGTGACATTAAAATTACCTTTTGCCATTCCTATTCTTTTGTTTATTTCAGTTGACATTTTCCATCACTGGTTATAGTATGTCCAAGGTAGTTGTAGTTCTGAACTGTCTCCAGGTCTATTCCTTTAATTCTGATATTCAATTGTGAGTTTTGAGCACTCTATATCTATATTTATATTCTATGTCGCTATATTTTTTAAAACATATATTTTTTTATTGCCACATCTTAATGTTTATAATTTTAATTTTGAAAAAAAAGCATGTTTAATCCATGGATGCTCTATGTTGTTGCTATTTATTAGCCCTTAGCTTTATCCGCTATCAAGACTGGGTAATTAAAACTGGGTTTTGAATCAACAAAGAATGTGAGCGCTTTATGTAATCTTTTCACCGCTGACATACTCTTCTAATCTTAGCGCTGTCGTCATCACTGTTGACGGCTAAGTGCTTTTAAGTTAGACACCACCTCCTCAATGGGAAAACTAATCTTTACGGTATTCTCCCATTACTGGGGTCTGCAAAGGGGGAGGGGGGGGGGCATATGGAACCGGGGAATAAAGGCCGCTTATCAAATGCAGTCGCAACGAGGTGTTCGAGCCTGAGATTTTTTTTCTGTGAAAGGTGCAGTATATGAAACGTTGTATCATTCATTGCTGCTTGTTTTAGTCTGAAACTTATTGATAGTTAAACTATATGTCAAGAAATTGTACAGCATTCACGCCTCATTTATATATATATATATATATATCACGTTGGACATGTGATGAGAAGAGATAATAATCGAATAGCAAAGCAAGCCCTCATATGGGAAACAACAGGTAAAAGAAAAAGAGGAAGACCCAGGGAGACACTGAGAAGAACATTGATGAGAGAGGCAAGAGCAGCAGGAATCGGCTCCCTCAATGAGATAGAACTGCTTGCACAGAACAGAGACAGATGGCGAGATTTGATAAAATATCTTTAAAAGAAAACTGCTAGAACAAAAATTCATATAGGAGAAGGTGTATCTTGGTCTACGCCCTATGGGCCGGTTACGGCTCGAAAGGTCAATAGATAGATATATATATATATATATATATATATATATATATATATATATATATATTTATATTCCTGTGTGTTACCGGGGCCTCATTATGAGGGAGGTAAAGAATAGTGACATTGTGACCTTACAGGCATGTCGTAAGAGGTGATTAAGGAGGTTGATCGATGGCTTGACAAGCTGTCATTGTAAAAAGTATTGTTATGGAAACAGCGCCATAGACTTTAGAAGCAGTGACCTCTGCAATATGTGCCACTTGGCACGCAAGGTTTCTGTTTTTGAGATTGTGGTTCTGCCCTATGTAGTCTTCGGCTCGAAAGGACAATATATAAATATATATAATATAATATATATAGGATAAATACCTAATGAACTAACACCTAATGGACTAATACCTAATGAACTAACACCTAATGGACTAACACCTGATGAACTAACACCTTATGAACTAAAACGTAATGGAATAACACCTAATAGACTAACACCTAATGGACTAACACTTAATGAACTAACACCTGATGAACTAACACCTGATGACCTAACACTTGATGAACTAACACCTTATGAACTAATACCTAATGGACTAATACCTAATGGACTAACACCTAATGGACTAAGACCTAATGGACTAACACCTAATGGACTAATACCTAATGAACTAACACCTAATGGACTAATACCTAATGGACTAAGACCTAATGGACTAACACCTAATGGACTAATACCTAATGAACTAACACCTAATGGACTAATACCTAATGAACTAACACTTAATGGACTAATAACTAATGAACTAAGAACCTATGGACTAAGAAACTATGGACTAACACATGAATGGGCTAACACCAAATGAACTAACAAACACCTAATGAACTAACACCTAATGGAGTAATACCTAATGGACTAACACCTAATGGACTAAGATGTAATAGACTAAGAAATAATAGACTAACATCGAATGAACTAAGATCTAATAGACTAATACATAAATGGACTAACACTAAATGGACAAACACCTAATGGACTAAAACTCATTAGACTAAGACCTAATAGATTAAGACCTAACTAAGAGACTAACACCTAATAGTCTAAGACCTAATAGACTAAAACCTAATGGACTATTACCGAATTACTAACACCTAATGGAATAACAATATTCGAGATTAGTGACGATGGTCCTAATAGACAAACACCCACACACACACGTGCACACACAACCACTAAAAATAATATCAACTTACGGGAAATCCTGAAGATCCCGGCGTGCCTGGAATACCCGGAGTACCCTGGAAAGAACAAAAGAAAAGTGAAATAAATTAGCGTAACTGATATATACAAGACATTTCGTGATTGTTTGTTCTGCGCGTGGAAATACTCAATAGCTGCATTTTCCCATTAGCATTTTTAGCTCCCTCTGGTTTATATCAAGTAGACTTAACTGGATAGTGTAGAAACCAGAGGTCGAGTTAAGCATTCTGGAAGTCAAAGTAATAATAAAGATCTGTCTATTGTAATGGTTAACAACAAGAATTTTGTGGTTTCACCATTCTTGTGTTTGTGAAGGCGACTGTAGAGTCAATAGCTGGCGTTAAATCTTCTTTCACATATGGGCTTCAGTTCAGATGCACAAACTCCATAGCACCGGCGACGATCTTGACACCAGCTCCTTAGTCGCCTCTTACGACATGTGTGGAAAGTGACAATGGTTATATTTTTTTCTATCCTGACCACAGTCAGGGCCGTGGTAGCGCACGGACGGGAGGTTTGATCAAAGATTCAAGAATGGCTGAGTGTCGTAGGTTAGAAACTGATTATAACAAACAGATTTCACTGGTCACAAATTTATCTTTGAAGTTAACATGCACCACTTGTTAACTACATCTCTTGCTCGCCTGGTTCGTTTACAGTATTTTTTTTTACTGTTACATGTGTGAATCATGTGAATCATGTTCTTTACGTTAGACACGTCCGAACAAAAACTCAGGAAATTTTTGTTTAAAACTTGATGAACCATACAAAGACACTTGCCAAAGTTGCAGTCAGCCTAACACTAGATCGGATTAAGAGATTACATTACAAGTAAGTTAACAAAGACACTTACCAAAGCTACAGTCACATCAACACTAGAGCTGATTAAGATATTACAAGTGGTAAGTTAACAAAGACACTTACCAAAGCTACAGTCACATCAACACTAGAGCTGATTAAGATATTACAAGTGGTAAGTTAACAAAAACACTTGCCAAAGCTGCAGTCACATCAACACTAGAACTGATTAAGATATTACAAGTGGTAAGTTAACAAAGACACTTACCAAAGCTACAGTCACATCAACACTAGAGCTGATTAAGATATTACAAGTGGTAAGTTAACAAAAACACTTGCCAAAGCTGCAGTCACATCAACACTAGAACTGATTAAGATATTACAAGTGGTAAGTTAACGAAAACACTTGCCAAAGCTGCAGTCACATCAACACTAGAACTGATTAAGATATTACACGTGGTAAGTTAACAAAGACATTTACCAAAACTACAGTTACATCAACACTAGAACTGATTAAGATATTACAAGTGGTAAGTTAACGAAAACACTTGCCAAAGCTGCAGTCAATCCAACGCAAATTCTGATTAAGATATTACAAATGGTAAGTTAACACTTCTCTCTTAATTCCTGTTGCTCAACCTTACATAATATTTCCCGTTGTCACAATATTTTTGCTGTTCACTTCTCATTACATGGCAAATAATGATTGAGTCTGTCAGATGATTTACGTCATTTGAGGCATCCATCCGAACGCTTATAGTTAATAGTGCGATCAGGTAACATTAATTTAAGGAAAAATTGAAAAAAAAAGAAAAAATGGTATGTTAGAAGCTTTACGTGATTAGTAGACGACACAGATTCGAACGACGTTTCGGCTCAATAGGCCTTCAGCAGGAACAAACAAACAACATACACACACAGATATGTGAATAAATAAAACTAATCCTACATAGCTAACTAGTAATGAAACATCAAAAACAAAATAATCGAAATATGTTGACTTCCCTGTGTGTCGTGGACAGTGGTCAGGCTATGAAAGGAATTTCTCACGGGTGTAGATGTAATTTATACCCTGTTAACCCCTTACTACCCTTACTAATACATTCACTTGCATTTCTTTGCCTTAACCCCTAACATTAATTGAACAGAGTAGCAATATTCATGACATTAGAGCTGTCTTTACTTTCGAGAAGAAATGACATCGACACCAGTCATGTGTGTTAAGTATAGGTGTTGTTTGTGTGTATGTTTGTGTGTATGTTTATGTGTATGTTTGTGTGTGTGTTTGTGTGTATGTTTGTGTGTGTGTTTGTGTGTATGTTTGTGTGTGTGTTTGTGTGTATGTTTGTGTGTGTGTTTGTGTGTATGTTTGTGTGTATGTTTGTGTGTATGTTTGTGTGTATGTTTGTGTGTGTGTTTGTGTGTATGTTTGTGTGTGTTTGTGTGTATGTTTGTGTGTGTGTTTGTGTGTATGTTTGTATGTATGTTTGTGTGTATGTTTGTGTGTGTGTTTGTGTGTGTGTTTGTGTGTATGTTTGTGTGTGTGTTTGTGTGTATGTTTGTGTGTATGTTTGTGTGTATGTTTGTGTGTATGTTTGTGTGTGTGTTCACCAGCTTTTACTTCGGAGAAATCCCTAGAGACTAGGAACTGAATTTTGGGGTTAATCCATTTTTCCCTAGCAGCCGTGTTCACAGGGGTCCCTCGCTGCGCAGGCACATAACTCCGTTTTCGGAGGTACTCATATTTTTTTCTGTCCATGTGTAATTGACGGTTTCAAGCCGGGCCTCGCTGCTGAGACCAGGGGTGGTTGCCGCAGAGAGAAATCATGAATAAAGATCCCAGCCGCTACAGCCTGGATTTGAACCTACAATTATGTCTCGAGGCCGGCGTTTTGCCTCGAGACCAAACAGTCCCCCATAGGTTAAAAAAAAAAAAAAAAAAAAAAGTAAAGTACCCCCGTCACGCCAAGTGGCGTATAGGGAATATGGTGTTAGTGACCATATATTTTACAGACCTTCGGCACATGATTTTTGGGTAATGTGGTCGGTATTACGCCCGTGCCGCTTCACTTTCCCTGAAAAAAAATCAGGTACCCATTAAGGCTGGGTGAACCCGGAGGCCGTCGGTTGGGATCGAACCCTACCTCTTGTCCTTTGCAGCCCAGTTCACTAACCATTGAGCTATCGCGGCTCCCGCAGTCCCCCATAAGTGTTGTTAATAAATTTATTGATTTCATATTTTGTTTATTTTTTAACTATAATATAAACTTTTTATACGTTTTCTGTACCACCTCGAGTAGACAACGGATTCTAGGAGTCCATTTAATAAATCACATAGCATGTTGAACAGTCATAACATCAGACATGTGATGTATAATGTTCTCCTGTCATTTTAACTTAAATTACTGACTCAAGTAATAAAAATTAGTCTTTTCGAAATCGGACCATCAAGTCGATAATTTTATTGTATTTTTGTCTTCAAATGAACATAAACATACGCATTGACGAATTTGATTGATTATTTATCACAAGTGCTGTCCACCGACTCTAGTTAACTTCTTCGAGCATTTAGACATATCTATCTATCTATTGACCTTTCGAGCCGTAGCCGGCCCATAGGGCATAGACCCAGATACTCTTTTAATTTTTATTCTAGCAGTTTTCAATCTTTGAAAAGATCTTTTAACAAATCTCTCCATTTGTCTCTGTTCTGTGCAATCAACTCTATCTCATTGAGGGAACCGATTCCTGCTGCTCTTGCCTCTTTGATCAATGTTCTTCTCTGAGTCTCTCTGGGTCGGCCTCTCTTCCTCTTATCTGTTGTTTCCCACATGAGGGTTTGCTTTGTTATTCGGTTATTATCTTTCCTCATCACATGTCCACCATATTACTTATTAACTTTAGACATATCTGCCTGCACGAAAGTCACTATAACATTTGTCAATAAACAATAGTTCAGAATAGAGAAGATCTGTTTTCAAAAGAATATTGATTTCATAACATTCGAATTTACAGTTGATTTACTAGTGAAGTTGACATTTGAAGAAAAAAACACACATCACATTTCAGTGACATTTTTATCCACTGATTTAAGTTTTTTATTTTTTTATTTTTTTTTTCTTTAATGGAGGCTGGATCAAGTGAAGTTTTCGGAACTTACTCATAGCTTAAGCTGCATAAATGAAGGGGCGGGTATTTTATTTTACAGCGGATAAGGGAGGGCTTTATATATACCAGGTATGAAACGGCAAATAGCTGAAAGATAATCCGCTGATTTGGTATTCTAACCGTGCTGGGAGCAAGAGCAAATAACGGGTCATGTCAACGAATGCTAGTCTCTAGAGAAGAGAGACAGAGACAATTAGGTCACTGCATTAGTTAAATATATTGTCAGTCAGGCTGTATCTAGAGCTCTAAATTCTATCTAAACTCAGTTATCTATTTATCTCTACATCTATTTATCTTTATGTCTCGCTATTTATTATTCAAACGATGAAGTCTTAAAACAACTAAAATTGAAAAGAGAACTACTAAACACAATTCAAACATGACAAATGAGATTTTTAGTGCATGTTAAAAGACACAGCAGCCTACTAAAAGTAATCCTGGAAGGGAAAATATAAAGTAAAAGAGGCAGAGGCAGACCAAGAATAACTTGGACGAGCAACATCTAAAGATTAACAAGTCAACCTATGACAACATGCACTATCAAAACATGAGACAGAGCGGAATCGCGATCCATGGTAGCCAATCTTCGATGAGGAGACGGTAATCAATGATGATAATGATTTAAAATTCATCTGACTCTCGAGTAATCAAATAATTGGTATTTATGTTTCTCTGTTTCTCTTTCTATTTGTATGCCCGATTAGCCTTCTGTAAACAAGAAGGTTCGCTTTTTTTTATGGTCGATGTCTGTCATTTTAATCTCTAAAAATTCGTTTCTTTTTTGCTTGTTTGTTCTTTTGTCTATCTGTAAGTATGTTTCTATTTAATTCTGCTCTGCATCACTATCTGTTTGACTTTCTGTCTGTCAGTTTGTAATATATGTGTCAGCTTCTTTGTCATTCTGTGTGTCTAGCTGTGTCCATCATATCCATCATATGTGTCTGTTAATTGCTTAAATGTGTTTATCGTTTGTACATGATCTGACTATTTTATGTATATTTATGCATGTATTTGGATATCTATTTTCATGCATCCCTAACACAAACACACGCACGCACGCTCTCTCTCTCTCTCTCTCTCTCTCTCTCTCTCTCTCTCTCTCTCTCACAACAATAACCGCTCTTTACGAACTTCAGCTAAGATCGCTCGACGGTTACTTTATTCATCGTACTTAAAGTGTCGTTAAATAGACGTGGATGCGTTGGGTTGCAGTTTACAGATTGTTGCATATCTGTGTCTTTTTCCCCAACAATTCCAACTTCAGCCAAACATTTTAGAGTAGCGGATGGCCTTCCGAGTTCCATTCATTCCAGCTTATCCTGAATGATTATTCTCTTTCCAGCTTCATTATGTAGATTTACAGTAGGATCTTGATCAGTTCTGATTCTGCTCTATACATGTAGCACTTCCTTAATTCTCACATTCCTAGCATAATCTAGAGTGAAGTATTTTCTCCCAACCCTTCTTAAATCAACATTAAGTATGTAAAAGAAAACTCTTCATGTAAAGTATTTCATCAGCAGAGGGAAATCTGATCATCAGAAGTAATTCCCCCCCCCCCACCCCCACAAAAAAAATTAAATTAAATTTTAAAAAAATAAAACCATCCTCTATATTGCGTAAGTGTTTTGGCCCATTAGATTCTTGACACTTTAATGGGGAAGCCTAGCCTAGGTCATGACTTCCAGGCGTCAGCCTCCTGCTACATTCTGAGACTTAGAGCTCTCGAAACATCCTCCTGGAGTACATTATCAGACTATACTACTAGCCTATAATGGTTTTGACGTTCCCTGCACGAAACATCCTGTTCGAATTTACTGTCCGTGTGTAGTCGACACTACCTGAGGTTCAGAGGTTCCCAAATTTGACAATATTGCCACCTAGATGTAGAAGTAAGAGTATCGAGCACAAAATGTGAAGTGTCGGGGTTTGAAACTGGTATCTTGAAACACTAGTATGAAAACCGCTGTTTGTGACTAAGAAAAGGTCAGAGTGTTGGTGTTATGAAGTACTACTTTACAAGCTGAGATAACATTATGTCGGCTGGTGTTTTAGAACTGATCAAGTCTTCCTTGTGTCTGTCTATTTCTGTATCTCTCTCTGTTTAACTCCCTTTCTTTCTCCCTCTCTCTCTCTCTCTCTCTCTCTCTTTCTCTCTCTCTCTCTCTCGCGTTGTTATGAATATTTCTCCATCTTTCTCTCCATACTTCTCTATTACTTACTGTTTTTTCTATTCTTCTTTTGTTCGTTCTCTATTTTGTATCACTTTCTTTTTTCTATTTCTCTACTTTTCTTTGTGCCTTACTCTGTACATCCTTCACTCAATTTCTTTCTAACTTGATTTGTGTCTCTCTCGTTCTCTCTTACCTTTCTCTTACTGCTGCTGCTGCTCTCTCTCTCTCTCTATCTCTCTCTCTATTCTTCCAAATTATTTCTTTCTTTCTCTCTTTATTTCGCTCTATATTTCTTTCTCCTATTCTTTATATACAGCTCTTTAATTCGTTGATGCTCGTCGCAGCTGACATTGTATAGCATGCAATACTTCAAAATGAAGCTTTTTATCTACATATATTTTTTTAATACTTCAAAGGACATTACATATGTAAATCGTAAGACATCGGAAAGTGTATAATATTCAATATATCTTGGTAGTAATTATAGACCAAGAAGATGAAACAAAGACAGAGATCAGAAGCAAGATAGGAAAAGCAGCAGCGAATTTAAAAAAAAAAACCTGGACAAAATATCACAAATAAAAAAAACACTAAGCATGAAAAATAAGTATACTTAGAATATTCAACTCAAACATATGCATTATCAACCCTTACTTAGGTATGTGAAAAGCTTGGAAAAAAACACAATATATTAAGAGAAAACTAAAAGACACATAATCATCATCATAATTGAGTGCCGTCTCCGCATCGAAGGTTGGCTACCATGGAGCGTCATTCCACTCTGTCTCTTACTTTAATAGTGCAGATTGTCATAGGTTGATTTGTTCATCTTTTGTTGTTACTCGTCCATGTAAGTGTTGGTCTGCCTCTTTTACCTTGCATTTTCCATTCCAATATTACTTTTATTAAGCTGTTGTGTCTTTCAACATGCCCCAAAAATTCCATTTGTCTTGTTCTAATTGTGTTTAGTAGTTCTCGTTTCATTTTTAGTTGTTTTAAAACTTCATCGTTTGTTTTCTTTTCTTTCCATCCAATTCTACCTATTCTTCTATAAATTCACATTTCAAAGGCTTCAATTTTCTGTTCTGTTTTCTTGTCTAATGTCCATGTTTCTGCCCCATACAGGAATATTGAGAAGATGTAACATTTTGCTATTCTTAGTTTTAGCTCTGTGTGATGAGAAGAGATAATAATCGAATAGCAAAGCAAGCCCTCATATGGGAAACAACAGGTAAAATAAAAAGAGGAAGACCCAGGGAGACACTGAGAAGAACATTGATGAGAGAGGCAAGAGCAGCAGGAATCGGCTCCCTCAATGAGATAGAACTGCTTGCACAGAACAGAGACAGATGGCGAGATTTGATAAAATATCTTTAAAAGAAAACTGCTAGAACAAAAATTCATATAGGAGAAGGTGTATCTTGGTCTACGCCCTATGGGCCGGTTACGGCTCGAAAGGTCAATAGATAGATAGAACACATCAGGATACAGAAAAAAGAGAAATACCTAGAGAGATATTAAATGAACACTTATAAGAGAAGCAGAGTTGACAGGCATAGACTCATTAGATAAGATCGAACATCTCGCCAAGAATAAAAATGGATGGCGAAAAAAAAAACACTGCAAGCCCTTTGTGACGTCACACGGAGGGGGAAGGATCCAGATCACGATCAAGATTTAAAAAAAAAATAAAAAAGTAATAATAATAAGGAATGTGTTTTGTATATTTCTTATTAGAGCATATTTCTTATTAGGAATCATATTTCTTATTAGGAATCATATTTCTTATTATATTATTAAAAACAAACGAGGAAATTAGAGAAATCGCCAATCATCCACTAATATCTTCAGAAATCAAGAAAACACGATGGTCATGTGTTGGACATGTGATGAGGAGAGATAATAACCGAATAACAAAGCAAGCCATCATGTGGGAAACAACAGGGTAAGGGGAAGAGATGCCGACCCAGAGAGACACTGAGAAGAACATTGATCAGAGAGGCAGGAGCAGCAGGAATCGGCTCCCTGAATGAGATAGTGTTGCTTGCACAGAACAGAGACAAATGGCGAGATTTAATAAAAGATCTTTACAAGGATTGAAAACTGCTAGAATAAAAATATAGATAAGAGAAAGAGTATCTGGGTCTATGCCCTATGGGCCGGCTACAATTCGATAGGTCAATAGATAGATATATCTTAGAAAACAATTGCCCGGTTATGTAAAAAAAAAATTGGTCACGCTGAGATAAGTTGATTATTTATTAATAAAGCAGTTTATGGACTCTGATATTATATAACAAAGAAAGCAACGAAGATGACATGTAACTATTATCATCAGGTACGATGCCTGCTGGCGTAGGTGATCATGTCTCTCCACAACGTTCGATTTCGACAGTTATTTATCATTTCTATTGATAATCTTTTGCCAAGCCATTCTCTTAAGCTGTCTGGTATCTTTTCTCTTTGCTTCCACCCATCTCTTCGTCCCTCAATTTTCCCAGTTGTTACAATATATTCCAGTTGTTCCCTTCTCATTACATGGCCAAAAAATGATGATGTTTCTTCCTAATATTGGAACTTAGCTCTCTCTTTGCTTTGGCCTCTTTCAGAACGTTTTCATTACTCTTCTTAGCTGTCCATGGTCTTCTCAACATTCTTCTGTAAAACCCAGCCTCCAGTGATTTTCTTGCCTGTTGTTCCATTATTCATGATTCCCATCCATATGTTAAAACTGGTTCATCATAACATTTAATCAATCTTTTTCTTGTTTCTTTTGTCAACAATGGATTGTACAGTTTTATAAAACTAAGAAGGCACTAAAGTTTGATATTATATAGCCACGAAGGTAGCGTATACGATATTGTATAGCCACGAAGGTAACGTATACGATATTGTATAGCCACGAAGGTAGCGTATACGATATTGTATAGCCACGAAGGTAGCGTATACGATATTGTATAGCCACGAAGGTAACGTATACGATATTATATAGCCACAAAGGTAACGTATACGATATTGTATAGCCACGAAGGTAACGTATACGATATTGTATAGCCACGAAGGTAACGTATACGATATTGTATAGCCACGAAGGTAACGTATACGATATTGTATAGCCACGAAGGTAACGTATACGATATTGTATAGCCACGAAGGTAGCGTATACGATATTGTATAGCCACGAAGGTAACGTATACGATATTATATAGCCACAAAGGTAACGTATACGATATTGTATAGCCACGAAGGTAACGTATACGATATTGTATAGCCACGAAGGTAGCGTATACGATATTATATAGCCACGAAGGTAGCGTATATATATTGTATAGCCACGAAGGTAACGTATACGATATTATATAGCCACGAAGGTAACGTATACGATATTGTATAGCCACGAAGGTAACGTATACGATATTGTATAGCCACGAAGGTAACGTATACGATATTGTATAGCCACGAAGGTAGCGTATACGATATTGTATAGCCACGAAGGTAACGTATACGATATTGTATAGCCACGAAGGTAACGTATACGATATTGTATAGCCACGAAGGTAACGTATACGATATTGTATAGCCACGAAGGTAGCGTATACGATATTGTATAGCCACGAAGGTAACGTATACGATATTGTATAGCCACGAAGGTAGCGTATACGATATTGTATAGCCACGAAGGTAACGTATACGATATTGTATAGCCACGAAGGTACGATATTGTATAGCCACGAAGGTAACGTATACGATATTGTATAGCCACGAAGGTAGCGTATACGATATTGTATAGCCACGAAGGTAGCGTATACGATATTGTATAGCCACGAAGGTAACGTATACGATATTGTATAGCCACGAAGGCAGCGTATACGATATTGTATAGCCACGAAGGCAGCGTATACGATATTGTATAACCACGAAGGCAGCGTATACGATATTGTATAGCCACGAAGGTAACGTATACGATATTGTATAGCCACGAAGGTAACGTATACGATATTGTATAACCACGAAGGTAACGTATACGATATTGTATAGCCACGAAGGTAACGTATACGATATTGTATAGCCACGAAGGTAACGTATACGATATTGTATAACCACGAAGGCAGCGTATACGATATTTTATAGTCACGAAGGCAGCGTATACGATATTTTATAGCCACGAAGGCAGCGTATACGATATTGTATAACCAATAAAGCATTGCGGATATTATATATATATTTATTTTTCATTCGCTAGCTTTGACCTCTGACTATGTCCCTAGAGACTAGGAACTGATTTTTGAGTGTTAATCCATTATTCCATGGCAGCTGTGTTCACAGGGGTCCCTCGCCGCACAGACAGATAACTCCGTCTTCGAAGGTACTCATATTTTTTTCTACAATGAGTAATTGACGTTTCAAGCCAGGTCTCGCTGCTGAGACCAGGGGTGGTTGCCGCAGTGAGAAATCACAAATAACAATTCTAACTGGATATTATATAACAGGAGGATGTTGAGGTTGGTATATAACCGAGAGAACAATGAAGATGATATGACTGATTTTATGAAGATCTATAAACACGATGAAAAGTTTTGCATTTTTTAAAAGTAAACAAGCTGTAAAGATCGTTGTAAAAGAGTAAAATGAACAAAACGTTATCATTTATATGACCAGGGCAGCAGCCACACAAGAAGTGGGTGGAATGATTACATTAGGTTTTTAAGGCATGTGTATATTTTCAAGGCTCCAAATTGTGTATTAGAGATATTTGGAGAACCAAAATAGGAATGTGGGGATGTTTAAATGCAACAAGCATTGATGGAAATGATTTTGTAGAATCAGAACAGACTATAACGGGATCATTTTATAACAATTGAAAAAGTGAGAACAGCTAGATACAAACATTGACTATTGACGGAAAAGTTGAAGAAACTCTGTCTAGTATCTTTCTAAAAGTGAATCTACATCTACCATTCTGAAAGCTTGCGTCATCGTAACATATTTCGAATGTAAAAACGATCCTATCGCTATATTTACATTTCTGAAACTCCAACTGCCTGTGTATACAAGAGCTTACGTAGAGATATAGTCATACATATTCCTATGCAAATGCTTGGGTTTTAAGGTTTAGTATTTCTTTCTGTTGATCTACTTCATATAGACAGTTTTCCTCTTTATTAGAAGCAATAGCGAGGACACGGGTTCAAAGATAATCTGCACGAGATCTTGTTAAACCACGAACTGCTCTCTATAAAACTGTTTATGATGCCAGGTAGTGTTTCTAGTCATGTCTATCACGACATTGCAGGGGCGATTTAACGAGGAAAAGTGGGAAGGGTTGAGGGTTGTGTTCCAGCTCTGGTGTCAAGTAGCAAGGCACATCAAAGAAGCTAAATAGAAGAAGGTGTGCTACATTGTGAAAGAAATGGTAGTAAAAAAATTGAAAAAAATAGTTCACCCAAAGATAAGGTATTCGGGCTTAGGTACCCTGAATCTGCCCCAGACTTTCACGTAAAATGCTTCTTTAAATATTATTATTCTTTTCTTCATCATCTTCTTCTTTCCTTCCTCATCTGCCTTTCAGCGTCGAGGGGAGATATAATTCGCGGTCTTTTGCTCTTCTGTTCGCCTCTGCTGCTGTTATGTTTCCTAGTGCTTCTAATATTCCATCGACCCATCTTTTTCGTGGTCGACCCTTTGGTCTGGTGTTCTCACGTTTGTTGAAGGCTCGTTGTGTTGTGTTTTGATCTTTCTGCCTTGTCACGTTTTCTGTATCGTCTGCCATTAAAAGGGGACATTACGTAATGTAGTTCAGTTATTTTGTCGTTGTAAGCTGCGATATTTTTGCACTTTTCGGCCAAACGCATCCGATTTCAGGAAGGCAATTTTGAGTATCAAGTTGTATCACAACAATTAGGAGGCACACACACGCACACTCAAAGAGGTAGATTTCTCTTCACCTCTCACACAATGAACATACACCGGTTGAAACATTGTTGCTGTATCTTCGTTTATGTCAGAATTATTTAGGAAATGAAAGTTTCGGTAGAGAGTGTGACACACTATATAAGAGTGTGACACACTATATAAGAGTGTGACACACTATATACCTTTATCTCTAAGTTTAACTCTTTAATGTATCCCTCCATTCTTTTCTATTTTCTTTGAGTTTAGATCTAAATCTTTGACTCGCGACATTTCTCAACATCTCATCCGCATTCTCTCTACTTTTCTCTCTTCTAACCTATGTCTGTATTGCTCATCTTCAACCTATAACACTCCTCCTTGACCACACTCGATTCACTGACTTACTCTCTAACTTTCACTACTTTCTCCCCCCCCCCCCTATCTTCTTCCCAATCTACCCCTCTAACCCAAACCACCACCCACGAAACCTGCTACATATCCATCGATCTGTCTGCATGCAGCCTATCTTTCTCTATGCTTGTTTGTCAGTCTCTTTATCTTTTTCTATTTATTAGTGATCCTTACTTAAGTCAACACTCATTTTAATTATATTTTCATTGTATTTGTTTAATCAATGTCAGTATTTCAATGTATATATTATCATTGTATTTTCATTAATTATATTTATCCCTGCATCCTGATGAACAGAGTGCAGAAAGCGAACATTATTAACTACCAACTAGCTCCACTCTTGAAACATCCAAGCATTTCAATGACAGCTAAGAGACAAATGATAAATAGCATCTTCACACCAACATTATGCTACCAATGTCAAACATGGACATTGAACATAGCCCAAAAACAGAAAATCACGACATCCGAAATGAGGTGCTCGAGAAAAATAACAAACAACACAAGACCAAATAGAGTATCAAATGTTAAAATAAAAAAATTAATCGGAAATGTAACCATGTCTAGAATATATATACGAACTATAAATGAAATGGTATGGGCACTTAGAATGAAACCAGACCAAATGTCATTAAGAGCATTCTAAGAACATCAAAACTGGGGGTTAGAGGAAGATCAATGAAAAGATGGCTAGATGGTATAAAAGACATATGTAAAGACCAAAACATTTCTTTTTTAACAGGAAGCAGATAGGTCAAATAAAGACGTTCTATTTATGAAAATAGATAATCAAACAAGCAACCAACTATCTAGGAACATCATAGCATACTGACAATAACCTTCTTTCTCTGCGACGCTTAAAGAGATCAGAAGCCAGAAGAAAGAAGAAGATGTAGTGTACACGTTAAGACACATTAATTCATCAAGACAGAAGTCTTGAGCGAACACCAATATTGGTTGGTTCCCCCTGTCCTATGTGACACCTATTTAATATCTTACGATATTGGTATGTCTTTCAATCCACCCATCCATCCCTACATATATACACACGTACATACATACATACATACATTCACCTGCCCACCCATCCATCCACCCACCCTTATTTAAATCTACACTCTGTATTATCATTAAATTTTTATTTATCCCGCATCCGGTAAACACATGAAAACACATCAACTTATTTAAAGCTCATATCTTGTGCGCAGACCACGACTTGTGTTCAATCAGTTTTAATATTGCCTGCCTTCCTTGTTGCTAGCAAATGCACGCTTTCCCCCGTTCTTTATCAGATCATTTTTCTCTTTGTGATGAAACGCAACTATTCTCGACATTCCTCCCTTGGTTATATTTTTCTCCTAACTCCTAAAATACCAGAGAAAATCATTAGCGAATGAAGGAATTCATTGATGATTACGGTTTATAATGCAAACATGCTATCATTTTGGAGAATGTTAGGTATTTGTCTGAGTACATAACTTTACTTGAGCTGCTTGGCTCAAGATGAGTAACATTTGGACTGGCTTGGCACTGTAATCAATATGCCTTTCTAAATGTAAACTTAATCGATGAATTCCAGTGAGCTTAAGATAATGTTACGTAGAGTACGATGTTTCTATGGCGCATTGTCGTGTAAGATACTAAACCTTCTACTCGCACAGTAATAACCCATCAACGAATGAAATATCATCCTCATAAAGTACCAAGCCTGCTGGCGTAGGTGATCATGCCTCTCCACAACTTTCGATCTCGACAGTTATTTATCATTCTGTTGTTGACCCCCTGCCAAGCCATTCTCTTACGTTGTCTGTTATTTTTTTTCTCTTTGCTTCCCTCTATCTCTTCGTCCCTCAATTTTCCCAGTTGTTACAATATATTCCAGCTGTTCTCTTCTCATTACATGGTCAAAAATGATGATTGTTTCTTCCTAATATTGGAAATTAGCTCTCTTTTTGCTTTGGCCTCTTTCAGAACGTTTTCATTACTCTTCTTAGCTGCCCATGGTATTCTCAACATTCTTCTGTAAAACCACATTTCTACTCGGTGATTTTCTTGTCTGTTGTCCTATTGTCCATGTTTCACATCCATATCTTAGGACTGGCTCTACATAACATTTAAGAACTCTTTTTCTTGTTTCTATTGTCAAAAATGGATTGCATAGTATCTTCCTCATTTTTTGGAAAGCTGCTTTTGCCTGAACCATTCTGCGTCTCACCCCTTTTGTACATCTTCCATCTGAGGTTAGCAAAGTTCCCAAATATTTAAATTCATTTACCTGCTTTAATATTGTTCCACTTGAATGATATATAACATGCGACGAAATCGAGTTGTTGAATAAACTGCCAGCAGAGAGAAACATCGTTGTGAATTATCACATGGGGTCCATCCCATTACTCTAATACACTGTCACGAATCTGGTAAAAATCAAAGTTTTCCGTTTTACCCTTCCTGCAATTTATTATGTAGGAAACGAAGTACACACTGTCAGTATTAGTTTGTCTGATTACTGGACACAGTGAGTGAACGATCGCTAAAACAAACTTTGCGTTTAAAATGCCCATTATAAAGATACATTATCAATCAAAAACAAGAAAGGCAACATGTACATTCCTACCGACAAAAAGGAAAAAAAAACACAATAGTCTACCATCATCATCATGTACCATACCGGTTGGCGTTGACGATCATGCCCTTCCACAATTTTCTATCCACAGTGCATCTTATCAATTTTGTTTTTGGTTGTTTTCCATGCCATGACACAAAGTTAGCAAATATCTTCTCTCCTTGTCGTTCACAATCTCTCTGTTTCCGTATTTTGCAGTTGTAGCCAAGTACTCTAACTTTCCTCTTCTCATGGTGTCCCTATAAGATGACGATTGTTTCTTTCTGATGTTTTTTAGGAGCTCCTTGTTTTGTGTTGCCCTCTTTGAGAATTTTCTTCTTGGTCTGTTTAGTTGTCCAAGTAACTTTAAATACTCTTCTGAGAAATCACATACCCAGTCTACTATCACTGAAACTATATATCCACATTTCTGAGAATGTTCTAGGAACTCTCGCCATTGTTGGGAGCCGCGATAGCTCAGTGGTTAGTGAACTGGATTACAAAGGACAAGAGGTAGGGTTCTATCCCAATCGACAGCTTCCGGTTAATCCAGCCTGTAATGGGTACCGAATTTTTTTCTGTGAAAGTAAAGCGGCACGGGCGTAATACCGACCACATTACCCAAAAAAATCATGTGCCGAAGGTCTGTAAAGTGTATGGCCACTAACATCATATTCCCTATACGCCATTTGGCGTGACGGGGGTACTTTACTACTTTTACTCTCGCCATTGTTATAGAGTATTTACGCTGTGCTAAACGTTTTCAGTGTGAAAGAAAGAAGAGATGGCTGTGCAGGCTGGCAAATAGCAGTACAACAACCATGATGATTGCATTTACAAGAACAAGTCGCGAGTCTGTATTGTAGCAATTTTCAATGTAAACGCCTTAGAGTATATTTCATTGATTTGTAACCCATTTACAGCTATTATATGAAATGATGTTATGGTACTTTACACAAGACAAAGGTAAAACAAAAGAGGTGGACACAAGAAGTCACAGACGAGATAGAATTGACTGCTTTACATGCTGGAAATTTTGCATAAGAAAACAGGAGAAAAAAAACAGAAACAAATTAATTAGAGAGAGAGGAAGGATGGGAGCCAAGTTCCAACTTAAACAAGTTAGATGAGGATGTGAAATTATATATACAGTTTAAACAAATGTAAGAACAAAATAATGCTAGGAATAATCGTGAAATATTTGTTTCCTCATCCATATATATCGATGAATTTCAAATGAATTATAATTCACACATAAAATGATAAATGTCCACGCACACACACACACATACACACAAATTCAAGAAATAATAAACAATATATCATGGTACTACATTTCGCACGTCATTTTTCACGGATGACGTTGTCTTATGTTGTCGTTGTCTTGAAATTTGTTTCCGTAGCTCACTTATCACCTTCTTTTATTATCACTTCTCTTACGTCATTTTATGGTTCAGTTTTCGTGCAAAAGCAAATAGGAACGTTTGTCAGCGTTTTTGTTGTGGAAGGCTACATAAAGATCCCCGTATTTGCATCCATTCGCACGTTGACTTATTATCACTGCGGCGAGACGGCTGTAAATAGAACTAATTTATATTTGTTGCTTGTCTGTTTGCTATTTCTTTCCCGAAGACAGGCATGTTTGCTGGCCTCAACAAACATGAACAGTAACTCACATTGCAAGCAGGCAGGATCACATTTTTAAATAAACCAGTCAGCCAGAGAGCTCTAATGTGTTCGTGTTTATGAGGGTCAAGGACTAAATAGGGAAACAAATAAATCGTATATAGAGCGAGCCATCATCATCATCATCACGTCTTGTTGACTTCTACATCAAAGATTGGTTTCCGGAATTCCAGTTAGCGTAGTTTTATTTTTCCTTCTGTCTTATATATCATTCAATGATTGATCGTATAATCGTCATCTTGACATTACGACGAACCCATTTTGACATTCCTCAGCCTCTTTTTACCTTTATGTCTTTTCCAATGTGAACCTCATTCACAGCTGTTTGTTTCACTCTCAAAATGACATTTTAGTTCTAATCTTCGAATTGTGCAGCGTTTATGGATGAACATTTCCTGAATCTAGTAAATTCCACTCATTCTTCAAATAAATATTCTATGGGAGTGGTTTCAATTTGTGATACCAGGCACACAAAACGTAAACTGTTTCATCATCATCATCATCAAGTACGGGCCTGCTGGCGTAGGCGATCATGTCTCTCCACAACTTTCGATCACGACAGTTATTTATCATTTCTGTTGACCGTCTGCCAAGCCATCCTCTTAAGCTGTCTGGTATCTTTTCTCTTTGCTTCCCTGTATTTCTTCGTCCCTCAATTTTCCCAGTTGTTACAATATATTCCATCTGTTCTCTTCTCATTACATGGCCAAAAAATGATGATTGTTTCTTCCTAATATTGGAAATTAGCTCTCTTTTTTGCTTTGACCTCTCTCAGAACGTTTTCATTACTTTTCTTAGCTGTCCATGGTATTCTCAATATTCTTCTGTAAAACCACATTTCTACAGATTCCAGTGATTTCCTTGTCTGTTGTCCTATTGTCCATGATTCGCATCCATATTTTAAGACTGGCTCTACGCAACATTTAAGAACTCTTTTTCTTGTTTTTATTGTCAAAAATGGATTGCATAGTATCTTTCTCATTTTTTGAATAGCTGCTTTTGCCTGAACCATTCTGCATCTCACCTCTTTTGTACATCTTCCGTCTGAGGTTAACAAAGTTCCCAAATATTAAAATTAATTTACCTGTTTTAATATTGTTCTACCTGTCTTTATTTTGCACTGTGTGATGTCTTTTTCTTTGTTGTTAACACTACTTCTGTCTTTTTGTTATTAAAGCTGAGTCCTTTATTTTTGCTTTCTTTCACTATAATGTCCAACATTTCTTGTAACTCATTTTCACTCTTAGCGATTAAGACTGTATCATCAGCATACCTTAGATTATTTTTATTATGACCTCCTTTATGAAATAAAAGTAAACTGTTTAGCTGAAGTAAATATTTATATTCAAATGATATGTTAGTGGTTAATGCTCGTAAGAAAAAGATAAAACATGGGCAAGGCTGAGAGATTCCGACAGTGCAATACTGAATTGTTAACCACAACGGGTGTTTTATTTTAAGATACAGCTTCTTCACACGACTTTAAATGTATAATAGAAGAAGTCTATCTATCTATTGACCTTTCGAGCCGTAACCGGCCCATAGGGCGTAGACCAAGATACACCTTCTCCTATATGAATTTTTGTTCTAGCAGTTTTCTTTTAAAGATATTTTATCAAATCTCGCCATCTGTCTCTGTTCTGTGCAAGCAGTTCTATCTCATTGAGGGAGCCGATTCCTGCTGCTCTTGCCTCTCTCATCAATGTTCTTCTCAGTGTCTCCCTGGGTCTTCCTCTTTTTCTTTTACCTGTTGTTTCCCATATGAGGGCTTGCTTTGCTATTCGATTATTATCTCTTCTCATCACATGTCCAACGTATGACCATCGTCTTTTCTTTATTACTGAAGATATTAGTGGTTGATTGGCGATTTCTCTAATTTCCTCGTTTGTTTTGAATTCGTTCCATTCTATACCAAGTATTTTCCTTAGACATTTATTTTCGAATGCGTTCAACTTTGTTTCTATATCTCTTGTTGTTTTCCAGCTTTCACACGCATACGTAAGGGTTGATAGTACATTTGATTTGAATAGCCTAAGTTTTGTGTTTGTGCTAATGAGTTTTGATTTCCACAACTTTTCAAGGCTTCTGAAAGACATTGCTGCTTTAGCCAGTCTGATTCTAATTTCTTTGCTCGTATCCCCTTCTCGATCAATGTGACTTCCAAGATAGATAAAGTGATCGATCTCTTCTACTGGTTTGTTTTCCATGTATATTTTGTCACTTGTTGGAATTAAACTTTTCATGACTTTAGTCTTTTCATGATTGACCTCAAGCCCAATTTTGCTGGCTATTGATGATAGTTCATTTGTGTTTTCCTGCATCGTTTTTATCTGACTGCTGATGAGAACTATGTCATCAGCAAAGTCGAGGTCCTCCAAATGGTCTCCTTGTATCCATTCGATGCCTTTATTACCAGTGCAGCATTTCTTCATTATGAAGTCCATAACAATTCCAAATAACAAGGGCGATAAAATACATCCTTGTTTAACCCCAGTTTCTATTGGGAAACATTCGCTCAGTCCTTCCTCTGTTCGAACTGCACATGTGTAACCATCATACATGTCTTTGATAATATTTATGATTTTTGATGGTAAGCCATATTGCTTCAGAATTTTCCACAAAGAATCTCTATGAATACTATCAAATGCTTTTTTGAAGTCGATGAAGATAAGTACAAAAGGTTTTTGCTTTTCAATGTGTTCCTCCAATATAAGTCGTAGAGTGAAAATGTGGTCAAGACAGCTTCTCCCTTTTCTAAACCCAGCCTGTTCTTCACGCATCACTGTATCTATTGAATCCTTTATTCTATTTAGGATGATTTTACAGAATAACTTTGAGGCAACTGACAAAAAGTGTCACGCCTCTCCAGTTGTTACAATCTCTAAGATTGCCCAATAGTAATAAAAAATAAGTAATATGTAATAATAATATTAATTATCTCCATTAATATTAATATTATAATTTACACATTAAAATAGCATGTTCATAAAATATTAGCATTATATATCCATTTTAATATGTAAAAAGAACTTAAAAAGATAACAGTACTCTCGATGTGTGATATTTTTTTAGTTTGTCCTTTACTATATGCGAGGTTGTCCACCCATAGAGTTAAAAATAGAAGGATTCTCGGAGTGAAAGATTATCATACATATATGCATGAAGAAGATCACCTAATGTGACGATAACAAGGAGATTAGTATAAGTGCAAAGTCATGCCGATAAAATATTTCGTTAATTACTAGAGGAGAGACTAAGACCCTTAAAAGATCTGTAGCTAAACGAGACAAATGGGATTTTGAAGATATTTGAGTTATACAAATGCTATCTTTGTACTAAGACATTAATAGAGATGCAAATAGGACATTATTTTAAAAACTGAACGATGGTTTTTTCGTTAGAGGTGACAGCTGACGAACGCAAATATATTTATATATATATATGACGTCAGCGAAGACTAAATTAGAACCAATGTTGGCCAAACAAAGACGAAAGTTTAACGGACGGACATAAAGAGAGAGATAGATAGATAGAGAGAGAGAGATGGATGGATAGAAGGATGGACAGGCAGGCAGGCAGACAGAGAGACAGACAGACAGAGAGACAGACAGACAGACAGACAGACAGACAGACAGACAGACAGACAGACAGACAGACAGACAGACAGACAGACAGACAGACAGACAGACAGATAGATAGATAGATAGATAGATAGATAGATAGATAGATAGATAAATGGACTTTACCTAAATTCTTTCATTCAGAAATTATACAAATATATACCGCTTATGTAAATTAGCAACTCCTGGTGAATGCAGATGCAATGGCAGAGACATGTAACAACAAAGGGAAATCACTAATTCAGACAGTTCGAGCAGCGCAAGAACGACAAATGATATAACCACAACACTTTTTCGGTAACAGTGAGAAAGAGAAAAGAAAAAGAACGAAGTGAACGTAACAGGAACAATTAGTGAGCTGTAACATACACTCCTACAAGGTACGGTGACAGCTTTGCAAAAAAGGAACACAACAAAATGCAGACGTTTCGGCCTACATGCAGCCTTCCTGGGAGAACGAAAACACGAACGAACAATGAAATAAAAACTCTACTACAGCTAAGATTGTTGGAACATATAAATCAAGGATAAATAAACAGAAGGATTAGAGATAAAATGATGAAACGAAAGAGAGGTGTGCTACGGAGGATACAAATAGATAATATGTATAAATTAGTAAGCTAAAATATGTATACAATTAAAGCGAGACTTATCTAAGGCAAGATCCAAAAAACTCCCAGCGAGTAGATGACTACGAGTCAAATGGGACGTAAGACTGAGCGCAATCTCTCTCCTCTCACTCTTTTCAATTAACTTCATACCCCCCACACCCCGCAGGTATTTTACTTAT
Source organism: Megaustenia siamemsis (assembly GCA_032433765.1). NCBI lineage: Eukaryota > Metazoa > Mollusca > Gastropoda > Stylommatophora > Ariophantidae > Megaustenia > Megaustenia siamemsis. The sequence goes on along the minus strand of JAVIAB010000139.1, from coordinate 38,628,343 downwards.
CGGTTGCCCTTTTTCATTCTCCCAGCACTTCCTGACACTCTTCTCATATCTCGCTTATACTCCTTTCCGTTCCATTATCACCGTCTTTGAATCACTGACTTCCACTATATCTTTAGATCGTTATCTTCTATTCCTTTTTTCACTATTCCTCCTCCTCTATCGTTTCATCTCTATATAAATTATACTACGTCTTTATAGCTTTTTAGATACACAATGTGTTTCATCTTTCTATCTATTGACCTTTTCAGCCGTCGTCGGCCCATAGGGCATAGACACAAATATTCTTTCTCTTTTCTACATTTTATTATAGCATTTTCAATCCTTGTAAAGATATTTTATCAAATCTCGCCATTTGTCTCTGTTCTATGCAAGCAACTCTATTTCATTGAGGGAGCCGATTCCTGCTGCTCTTGCCTCTCTGATTAATGTTCTTATCAGTGTCTCTCTGAGTCGGCCTCTTTTCCATTTTATATAATAGCTATACCATAATAGCTACCAATACCTGTTGTTTCACACATGAGGGCTTGCTTTATTATTCGGTTATTATCTCTCCTCATCACATGTCCAACATATGACCATCGTCTTTTCTTGACTACTAAAGATATTAGTGGTTGATTGGCGATTTCTCTAATTTCTTCATTTGTTTTGAATTCGTCCCATGCTATACCAAGTATTTTCCTTAGACATTTATTTTCGAATGCGTTCAACTTTGTTTCTATATCTCTTGTTGTTTTCTAGCTTTCAGGTGCATACGTAAGGGTACAAAGCACGTTTGATTTGAATAGTCTAAGTTTTGTGTTTGTGCTGATGAGTCTTGATTTCCACAACTTTTCAAGGCTTCTGAAAGACATTGGTGCTTTAGTTATTCTGATTCTTTTCTTGTTTTACAAGTAATTTCTTTACTTGTATCCCCTTCCTGATCAATGTGACTTCCAATGTGGATAAAGTGATTGATCTCTTTCACTAGTTTGTTTTCCATGTATATTTTGTCATCTGTTGGAACTAAGTTTTTTATAACTTTAATCATTTCATGATTGATTTCAAGACAAATTTTGCTGGCTATTGATGATAGTTCATTTGTGTTTTCCTACATCGTATTTTATCTGACTGCTGTTGGGAAATAATCGTCAGCAAAGTCAAGGTTCATGTATCATTCATGTATATAAAGATATAAAAGTTAATTGTCTTTGACTTTTATTTTATTAATCTCTCTGCTATCTTTCATATCAACTACTCCAAGTTATTTAAACTAAATAGTTTAACAACACAATTAATGTGACATTGGACTAAGTGTACACAGATAAGCAATTATCGCATTCATTTAAATCTAGCTTTAAACAACGTTAAATAAATCACGTCAGTGAAATTTATGAAAACAGCACAAACAAAAAGAAATTATCCAAGTAGTTAACAAATAAAGGGAGCAGCGATAGCTCAGTGGTTAGGAACCTCGGCTGCTAAGGACAAGAGATTGGGCTCGAGTCTGAATGACTGCTTTCAGGTTCACCCAGCCTTAAATGGGTACCGGCTTTTTTCAGGGGAAATGAAATGGCGAAATACTGAAAATACCACATTACCCTAATGTACTGAATATTTATAAAAAAAAATGATATGGACACTAGCATCCATATTCTCTCTCTCTCTCTCTCTCCCTCTCTCTATCTATCTACCTCTCTCTCTCTCTCTCTATATATATATATATATATATATATATATATATATATATATATATCATCAACATCATAAAGTACCGGGCCTGCTGGTGTAGGTGATCATGCATCTCCACAATTTTCGATCTCGACAATTATTTATCATTTCTGTTGTTGACCTTCTGCCAAAGACATTCTCTTAATCTGTCTGATATTTTTTCTCTTTGCTTTCCTCTATCTCTTCGTCCCTCAGTTTTCCCAGTTGTTACAATATATTCCAGCTGTTCTTTTCTCATTACACGGCCAAAAAATTATGATTGTTTCTTCCTAATATTGGAAATTAGTTCTATTTTTGCTTTGGCCTCTTTCAGAACGTTTTCATTACTCTCTTTAGCTGTCCAGTGTATTCTTAATATTTTTCTGTAAAACCACAATTGTACAGACTCCAGTGATTTTCTTGTATCTTGTCCTATTGTCCATAATTCACATCCATATGTTAACACTGACTCTACATATCTCTTTCACATATATATATATAAATTAGCGAAAGAGAGAGAGAAAGAGAGAGAGAGAGAGAGAGAGAGAGAAAGTTGCGTGATAGGGCCTATTACTTTACTTTTGTATTTATCAGATACATAAAAATCTCAAGTTGTAAAAAGGGGGGACGGGGACATAAAAACCAAATACTATTAGTTTCGTACTGCTTGGTGTACAAGGCTGTTTGGTGTACAAGGCTATTACATTACCCACATTCACTCGATACGCTTTAAATGTTGTTGTTCATTTATTATGCCTCGTTGCCACATTCTAAGAATGTTTGTGTGCATACTTTCCTCAAAGGAATTATTGCCTAGATCATCTTCTGTTGTCTCATTTTCTAGTGCTCGAAAACAAATTGGGTGTGGGGAGTGGGGGGAGGGAGGTGCGCTTATTTGTATTTTAGAACAGCAATCCTTCTCCACGTCATACTTCACCACGCCATACTTCACCACCCCATACTTCCCCACGCCAAACTTCACCACGCCATACTTCCCCCACGCCATACTTCCCCACGCCATACTTCCCCACGCCATACTTCCCCACGCCATACTTCACCACCCCATACTTCACCACGCCATACTTCACCGCCCCATAGTTCACCACGCCATACTTCACCACGCCATGCCTCACCACGCCATGCCTCACCACGCCATGCCTCACCACCCCATGCCTCCCCACGCCGTACTTCCCCACCCCGTACTTCCCCACCCCGTACTTCCCCACCCCGTACTTCCCCACCCCGTACTTCCCCACCCCGTACTTCCCCACCCCGTACTTCACCACCCCGTACTTCACAACGCCATACTACACCACGCCATACTTCACCACGTCATACTTCACCACGTCATACTTCACCACGCCATACTACACCACGCCATACTTCACCACGACCTCCACACTCTCCAATTTCCATTGTTGTATCAACCAGCACAAGCAAAAAAAAACAAATTTTTGTTTCGCTCAAAGTTAAATTTTTTTTTTTTAATATAACATTTCTCTCTCAAATTGTTTTGATACACGAGAAACATACACACAAACACACATGTAACAAGCCCACGAATAAAGACTGTCAACAATTATGTATAAACACATTCTAATCACTTAAATCGTTGTCATGATTATTTCAACAACCGTCAAGATTACACACACATATATATATATATATATATGTATATACACACATTATGTTTATGTGCGTATAAACAAGGGAGCCGCGATAGCTCAGTGGTTAGTGAACTGGACTACAAAGGACAAGAGGTAGGGTTCGATCCTAACCGACGGGTTTCGGGTTCACCCAGCCTTTAATGGGTATCGGATTTTTTTCTGGGAAAGTAAAGCGGCACGGACGTAATACCGACCACATTACCCCAAAACATCTTGTCTGTATAATTTATGGTCACTAACACCATATTCCCTATACGCCACTTGGCGTGACGGGGGCACTTTACTATAGATAAATATACACACATTCTTGATCATGATCCGCCCCGTGTCGTTAGAGGTTGCAACAGAGCTTGTAGTGTTCTTCACCAACTATCTCATTTCTGGGCGATATATTCGATCTTATCTAATGAGTCTATGTCTGCCAACTTTGCTTCTCTTATAAGTGTTCTTTTCAGTGTCGGCCTTAGTCTTTCTCTTTTTATATAGCCTGATGTTTTCCTATAGATAGCCTATTTTTGAATTTTCTTGCTGTCTCGTCTCGGCACTCGTCCGACATATGTCCATCTTCTCTTCTCGATTGTAGATGATATCGTTGGTTACACGGTCATTTCAGGGGGCCTCGGTAGCCTAGTTGGGAAAACCACCCGACTGGACTACCGACGTTCGGACAACCCGTGTTCGATTCCCGCTGGGAGCAGTGTGAATTTTACTCGTGGTTGGAAAAGAAAAATACCCCACGGTCGACCCAGCCGTTGGCAGAAATGGGTGCCAGGATATTATCCTGGGAAGGTGAGGAATGTCGCTTCGCATCTGAGTTTCGATGCTTGAGGCTACACTATACAGAAATATCCGAACATTTCTGGATAGGCGGCCGAGCACATATGGGTATATACTCGCGTGCTAAGACGCCGGTTCAAGTCTCGTACTTTACCTTTACCTTCTCTTACTTCTGTATTAGTCTTAAAATCATTCAATTGTACACAAAGAATTTTTCTTAGGCATTTGTCTTCAAAAGTGTTTAGTTTTCTCTCAGTCTCCTTTATTTATTTCCAGCTTTCACATGCGTTGGTAAGTGGTATACGTTTGAGCCGAATATTCTAAGTTTGGTTTTCTTACTTATTTTATATATTTTGGTGATTAGATAATCTTAAGCATAAGCCATCTCTGACAATCTCACGAATGATCGTTCAGATCTGACAAAGTTTTATGCATTAAAACTTTAGAGCACCTACAAATTTGCTCATTGATTTGACTGCACCACAGTGATGGTGGAGCCTGTGTGCATATATCACCAGGAGCTATTTTAATAGTAACAATACTACGAAAGAATTACACAATCTGAACAGGTTAAAAAAGGAAAGGCGAGACACAAGCTTTTAGAAATAGGATGTACTGGGCTATATGTCTAACATAACAGTGCAAAGTAACTCTTAACGTGAAGATTGTGTCACATATATTAAAAAAAAAAACACTATTTTTTTATGAGACAGCATAATATATATTTTCTTTTTATATTTGCTTCGTTTAGTTGTAAGTGAAATGTGGATATACAGTTGATCTTTTTAGAAATTTTTCGTATGCAGTATTTTTTTCAATTTCCAAAAAATAAAAATCCATTGATCTTCCACTTCTGTGACTCACACGTCAGTTTATTTTGATCTTCAAACTTTTATCTTTCCTTGTCTGTTTTCGTAAAAAAATGAGTCTACCTTCATTGCTTAGTACGTTTTTTGAACGATTGTGGCCGATCTCTTTGACACAGAGATACAAGCATGTTTAGGCCTACAACACAAGGAAACAAAAATGCACAAACAATAGAAAGCACAAAGAACAATATGAAGCCCGAACTAGGGTTCGAACCGATACTTCTCGATACATTTACCTGACATAAGATACCTATACTTTAACATACTACCGTGATCATTCGAAATAAAGGAATTTACTGGGCAGGTTTGAACATGCCTGTTAGCCACTTGACAAGAACATTGGGTTACGACACCAATTTAGGAATGAAATTATAGACACAACTATCTCATCATGTTTATGACAATAAGAAGCCTGGGTGGCAGAGCGGTTAGTGTGCTCGCTTCCTGACCAGAAGGATCCGGGTTCGATCCCCAGTAGTGGCGGATTCTTTTTTTCGGACCGACAAGGCTCCGGGATTCATCCAGTCTAGTGGGCACTAGAGATTTTCTGGGAAGTAAAGGCGGCCTGGAGTGATACTGACTACGTCACCCAAAAATGTGCCGTGGTCATAGAAAAATATGGACACTAACACCATATTCCCCATTACACCTAGCAAGACTGGAGGGAACTTTTACTTTTATATGCCAATAAAAGAGAACTGGAATAAAATATTTGTTTGATGACACAGCAGGCAGCAAGAGATGTAAAAACAACAGTGCTCGTTTCTTGTAGTTAAACAGAGGAAAACAATAACAATAATAATAACAACAGATTAAACGATTATTTATTACGGATGGTAACTCTGAAGAGAGAGAGAGAGAGAGAGAGAGAGAGAGAGAGAGAGGGAGAGAGAAAGAGAGAGAGAGAGAGAGAGAGAGAGAGAGAGAGAGAGAGAGAGATGGATATAAATAACAGAGAACTACGTTTGTAGTTTATTCCGAGTTGCAAAAAATATCAGCGTCTCTGAATAATTTCTGCTGCTCATCGCCTCGGAGTTTCCATTTATATTAAATATTCATTTATTTATTATTTTCTTTTTCCTATATCTCTTACCTTTGGGTATCTTTAATCTCAATCTTCCCTATTTGTAGTCGCGATCTCTTCTGCGACATTATATTTGTGTATTTTATCCCACTAGATTATCTATTCCTGTCTTAGCCTACTCCTAGAGCACTCTTGCTGTTGTCACTACTTTCTTCAAACAAAATCCCAGAAAATTAATACTTTGATCTCTCAAGACGTTAACACTAGAAATTAAAAAAAAAATATTCTTCATATCGGACCAGCAAATTTGGAGACCATGGTTGACTTCAGCCAAAACACTAGTTTAGTTTGGTTTAGTCGACAGAACATCCGCAATGCACAATGAGCAAGTCCATAAATACTCACATCTTTTCAAAAGTATATCTATAAACATGTAGCGACGAACAAGACCATTTTTTGTTTAGGATTCCTACATGGCGCTCCCGTCTTGCATCTACCACCTTGGCATAATATTCGTGAAGAATATTTTGAGTGGTTTTTTTTTCGTTCAATGTCCCTAAAGGCATTCAAAATGTCATTGCGGTCCACTGCCCTTCCGTACTCAGCATCGGCCAAACTGGCAAAACACTGCATTGTACAAACTGGCAAAACACTGCATGGTACAAACTGGCAAAACACTGCATGGTACAAACTGGCAAAACACTGCATGGTACAAACTGGCAAAACACTGCATGGTACAAACTGGCAAAACACTGCATGGTACAAACTGGCAAAACACTGCATGGTACAAACTGGCAAAACACTGCATTATACAAATTGGCAAAACACTGCATGTTACAAACTGGCAAAACACTGCATGGTACAAACTGGCAAAACACTGCATGGCACAAACTGGCAAAACACAGCATGATACAAACTGGCAAAACACTGCATGGTTCAAACTGGCAAAACACTGCATGGTTCAAACTGGAAAAACACTGCATGGTACAAACTGGCAAAACACTGCATGGTACAAATTACAACTCTGACCATGAATTACCAATGACAGATTTAAAGAAAAAAAAAGCTTTGTAAAAGGCTGTGAGAGGGACAAGTCTAACAAGCATTGACGCAGATGTTAATCCATCGAAAATAACATCGAAGTACAAAATAAATTAGACTTCTCGATGGCAGTACAAAAAGAAATGTCACCTCACGAGCTAACCACACAGGTAAGAGGCATTCTCGTCTCTTCGGTCCAAAACGTCATCGACAGCAAATTGGATTAGTAGCTGAACTTTATCTCAGAAAAAAACATTGACTCTAAAATAAATAGCGACTATAGAAAGTGTACACGTGCAGTAGAAAGAGATATTAAGAGATCAAAAAAAAAAAATAAGTACATTATGAATGCCCTTACTGAGAATAGAAGAGTTCTATAAGCAGGAGGGAGACCTCTAAAAGCACGGCACACTTTTTCGCGAATTTTTTATGCTCCTCTTTGGGTGACGTTCTGGAAAAATGTAGACTGATTAAAGGACAGGAAAGATCAGTGTACCATCTTCTGTGTACCATCTACCGAACGTTGCTCTAATAAGTCATAAGTAAAAATAAGTAAAGTACCATCGTCCCGCCAAGTGGCGTATAGGGAATATGGTGTTAGTGACCCTACATTTTACAGACCTTCGGCACATGATTTTTGGGGTAATGTGGTCGGTATTACGCACGTGCCGCTTTACTTTCCCAGAAAAAAATCCGGTACCCATTAAAGGCTGGGTGAACCCGGAAGCCGTCGGTTGGGATCGAACCCTACCTCTTATACTTTGTAGTCCAGTTAACTAACCACTGAGCTATCGCGGCTCCCTCTAATAAGCCACGTCGCCAGCAAAATACTTTAACAAGATCATCATGACAAGGATAGAACGGAAATTATAACAACTACTAGAAGTTAAGGCTGCTTTCAGACGTATTTATGTACCCTGGTGGTTAAATCTTAACACGAAAAATATCTTTCAGAAGTGTCGAGAGAATAACGTAGAGCTGCACACGTGCTTTGAAGATATCACGAAACCTTTGACTGTGTACAACATAAGAAATTCTGAAATATCATGAAGTGGGTTTTCCAACACATCTAAAACACCTTATAGAATCATCATATCGCGAATAACAAACATCTATCAGGATACGGGAGGGGGGTGGGGTGGGAGGAGGCACTTGATTGGTTTGAAGTACAAGAGGGAATGAGGCATACGCTCTTTTTACCTGTTCAGTATGTATGCGAAGAACAAGAGGACATATGTCAGAAACGATGACAATTTTGCAAAGTGCGGCAGTCTCACAATAAATTGCAACATAATACCAGAACTCAGAACCAGAACTCAGAACCAGAACTCAGAACCAGAACTCAGAACCAAAACTCAGAACCAGAACTCAGAACCAGAAATTAGAAGTGCTAATGTCACTGTTCTCCTCTCAAGCAGCAAGAAGAAGAGCTTTTGTATCGGTTAAAAGAAAAACAATGAAGAGCAAAACGGAGCAAATAAAGTTGTAAACGATCAAATATTGTATGCCCATTGATGCCAGAAACTCAGATTATCTCCGCCGAGAAGGTCAAAAGCCAATCCAATACCACCATCAGCGGTAAAGAACTTGAAATCATAACAAGCTATAAATATTTGGAGTCTGTAGAAAAAAATAATGGAGTCTGCCTGGAAGAAATCGAAAAAAGACTAGCTATAGCAATACATTAATTAAATACCACAAAATTACATGACACAATGCCAACAAGGCAGTGAATGTAAAAGAGGACAAGTATCTTACCTATAACAATGACGCTCCGAATAATGGGCAATCTTCCAAACAACAATAAACAAAATGTTCAAAACTCGATGCTATATAAAAAAAAACGTCAAATTAGGGACGTTTAATGGTTTAGAATACTCTGATTAATGAGAGAAATTGAGACACGTTAAAGGTCATCGAAGAGAGCTGTCTAATAAACAAAATCGCGCAGAAGAAATTAAAATAGTAACGGCCACGCTAAAAGTCACAGAGGGCTAAAAATAACAATGTTGGAGGGCATGGTTCTAGACGACGAGATAAAGGTAGACCAAGAAGATGGCTTCAAGACATCAAATAAATGTCAAACCTGATACAGAAGAAGCGAAAGATCTAGCTGGAGAGAGAGCGAGAGAATGTGAGAGAGAGAATGAGAGAGGGAAAGGAGATTCCCTCAGACGAGTTATGATGATAGCAAAGTTCTGCAAAGGACAAACAACCAACTATATGAGTTACACTATTATCTCTTAGAAACAATAAGTGTATGAATGGCTACCAGTTTGCTAATATAAAGGACATTATTTATGAAAATATTGAATTATTTGCGGCTCATTAACATTGCACTCCGAACATGTTCATAGGTGCACAGTTCCCCCTCCTCAGTAAGTCCTGCAGTGTCCAGCGACTGACGACTCCAGTTCTGTGTTGGTTGATAAGTATTCATATACGCCCACTAAGTTTCTCGTTTCTGGCTGTGCCCATCTTAACTCCCATCTCTTTCATCCAAAGGAGTGACGTAGACTCATGGTTGTCGAAGTCATGTGACCTTCCCACATCTCAGAGGACATTGATGATGTCCGCCTGATCCATTGATTGGCCATCTTCAAGGACAGCGCCGCTAGCCAACCTGTCCGGTATTTCATTTCTCCGTACTTACACATGTCCAGGGAGTAGACAAAGGTGACCCTACGTATTATGAAGATAAAGATTAGTTTGTTAGTGCGATCACGACTGACCACAAGGGTCTGGCTTTAATTCCCGAATATGGCCACTTATTTCCTGACTGATACGTCTTAAAGTTTTACAAACTCAAGAATGTCACAAATTCAAGAATGTCACAAACTCAAGCATGTTACAAACTCAAGCATGTTACAAACTCAAGAACGTCACAAATTCAAGAACGTCACAAATTCAAGAACGTCACACATTCAAGAACGTCACAAATTCAAGAATGTCACAAACGCAAGCATGTCACAAACTCAAGCATGTCACAAACTCAAGAATGTCACAAACTCAAGCATGTCACAAACTCAAGCATATTACAAACTCAAGCATGTTACAAACTCAAGCATGTCACAAACTCAAGAACGTCACAAACTCAAGAACGTCACAAACTCAAGCATATCACAAACTCAAGAACGTTACAAACTCAAGCATGTCACAAGCTCAAGCATGTTACAAACTCAAGAACATCACAAGCTCAAGTATGTTACAAACTCAAGCATGTTACAAACTCAAGAACGTTACAAACTCAAGCATGTCACAAACTCAAGCATGTCACAAACTCAAGCATGTCACAAACTCAAGAACGTCACAAACTCAAGCACGTCACAAACTCAAGCATGTCACAAATTCGAGCATGTCACAAATTCGAGCATGTCACAAACTCGAGCATGTCACAAACTCAAGAACGTCACAAACTCAAGAACGTCACAAACTCAAGCACGTCATAAAAAAAGAACGTCATAAACTCAAGCACGTCACAAACTCAAACATATAACACAACTCACGCATGTCACAGACTCAAGAATGTCACACTCTGAAGCATACCATTAACTTAACCACATTACTTAAACCTGTTTATTTACCATTTTTTCTGGCATACAATCGTCTAGTTACTTCCATACATCACTTGTTTGTGAAGCCCCACCGCATCATCCCCACTACTTATGCACATTAAACCACCAATCAGCTCTTTCGTTGCCAATATCCCTACCTTCCTAAATCAACCTTGACATATATATCCACTCACGTTTCATAAGGTCTGAGTTTTTTATGTATGTGTCAACTACCCATGTCAGAAATATCAGTTCTTGACCTTTCGAAGCACCTGTCACGACAAATTGCCCCGTTGGCTTGTCTCTCTGTAATTCTCTTGATGGCAACATTAAATGTTCACTCTCCACAGTTGTTTGTTTTTATCTCAAAGTGGCATTTTTAGTTCTAACATTGGAAATTTTACATCGCTTATGTGTGAAAAAAAAGTTGTGGGTCTAGTACATCCTCCTTATTCTCAGGATTGATACTTTGTGGAAGTGGTTTCAAATTGTGACAGTGGACACAAAACGCTCAATTTTGTTTAAAGTAAATAATTTGGAAAATTTAGAAGCAGTCTAAATAATGTAATGGGAGCCGCGATAGCTCAGGGGTTAGTGAACTGGACTACAAAGGACAAGGGGTAGGGTTCGATCCCAACCGACGGCTTCCGGGTTCACCCAGCCTTAAATGGGTACCGGATTTTTTTCTGGGAAAGTAAAGCGGCACGAGCGTAATACCGACCGCATTACCCCAAAAATCATGTGCCGAAGGTCTGTAAAATATATGGTCACTAACACCATATTCCCTATACGCCGCCACTTGGCGTGACGGGGGTACTTTACTTTTTTTTTTAAGGAGAATTGTGAGAACCATCTTTCGCAAATAATTTCAAGTAGGCAGGTGTAACCCAAAGAAAGAATCTGACTCAACGTTAAATAGGCAAATTTGATAGTCTACTCCAACGACTGAACAGTCATTGAAGAAAAGAGCGAGCGGCGACGGTGAAATTAAATACCAAAACAAGAGCGTCTACATTTAGAGAAACGTGCACAGAGCCCTCTCTACCTATGAGAGCTCCACATATAGTGCCTCTACATTCGAGACCTCTATACAGACACTTATAACAAAAAGTAAAGAACACATACCAGAAGCTGCTAAAAGAAGGTATTGAGTAGTACAGAAGAGAAAATTCAGATGAAAAAGTTACAAACAAATGGAAATGCATAATGAAATGCATGCAGGAAACTTGCGACATCTTATCCAAAAAGGAAAGAAAGAAACAAAAAAAAAAAAAAAAAATGGATGACTAATGCCATCCTGTGAAAAATAGAAGAAAGAAGACAAACGAAGAACACTACCAAATACAGCAAAATAGGTAATGAAATACGTTATATTTGTACGTACATGTTTTAATACATATTAAAAATGTACATATTTCTTGTGGGATGCTCACGTTATCAACTGCTGGTACATATTTCTTGTGGGATACCCACGTTATCAACTGCCTTGCTGCTGGTACATATTTCTTGTGGGATACCCACGTTATCAACTGCTGGTACATATTTCTTGTGGGATACCCACGTTATCAACTGCTGGTACATATTTCTTGTGGGATACCCACGTTATCAACTGCCTTGCTGCTGGTACATATTTCTTGTGGGATACCTACGTTATCAACTGCCTTAAATAATTAAGACTATCCTGGGCTTCTATGTCCACATAACCTGACAAGGGTACCAGATTTTCTTCGAAAAAGAAATACGGCACTGGCGTAATGGCGACCACATTGTCCAAAAATATACCGATGGTTAACACATATCTGTACTCTAATATTTTATTTCTTATTAATAACATAAATTAATGGGCTATTTATTTCTTCTTTTTTTTTCTTCTGCCCCAGATGTGCACCTATCATTGTTTTGAGCGCAGCATTAACGTTTCATGCATCTTCTATAGTTTGTTCAACGTGGTGATGGTGTAAAAGACTAGGACTGCTTCCCAGATATTTTAGCCTATTGCAACTCACAATGGTCTCTGACCATTGAATGAAATTTGAGGGATTGTAATTTTCAAAACTATGTTCTTTATTAACAGACAGACATTTTAGGAATTAAAGCAATTAAAACTATTCACAGAGAGCAGACTCTGGAAAAGCAAAGATCAGAGAGAAAATTTAAATTAAAGCCAGTCAAAAGGAAAGTAATTGCCTTACAGTCCCGGCGAGACATTTTATCGATGAAAAGTAGAGCCGGATAGAGATTGGAGCTAAAGAGAAAAAAAAATCATTGCCTTGGGATGAAAGATATCATGGGTGGAAAGGGGGGGGGGGTAAATTTTTGGCCTGGAATGAAAGGTATCATCGGGGGAAGTAGGCTTATCCACTCTTATATGGCCCTTTTCGTCTTGTCAGACGGTCTAGTGGAGGCTATTGCGTATTTTTTTAAGGTATTGTTTTTGCCGAACAGCTTCTCTCGTGGCTAATTCTACCAATGTTTGACAAACACACGCGGTCACATAATGAACAGGTCAGGCTCGCTGGTCCACAGGGTTTACCATCCTTTTTCATTAGTCTCTTCTGTTCTAAGTCCTGTCTTAGCACAGTCTCAAATGTTGTTATACCGTTCCTTATACGTGCTCTCCATGATGTGCGATCACTTGCCAGATGTTGCCAGTCGTTTTCACAGATGAAGAAGTCTTTCAGAGATGATTTGCAGATATCTCTATATCGTAGTTTAGGTCTGCCGATTTGTCTTTTACCGTGTTTTAGCTCACCATATAGTATTTGCCTAGGAATGCGTTTTTCTTCCATCCGTTGGACATGCCCCAGCCATCTTAGCCTTCGACTTCTGAGCATCGACATGATTGTTAGGGTCTTAGCACGTTGCAGGACAGTTAAGTTGGTTATTTTGTCTTGCCATTTGATGTGCATTATTTTGCGGAGACATCGCATGTGGAAGACATTTAGTCTTTTTTCCTGGTTTGAGTATGTTGTCCAGGTTTCGGATCCATATAGTAGTGTGCTAAGCACACAGGTTTGATATATTAAAAGTTTAGTGACTTTGCCTACTCTGCCTGGGCACAGGATATGGAGATAGTGCTTTACCCAGTGGCACTATCCCCCTCTCGACTTCGTTTCAAGGATACATTTGTGACAATAGAAACAAGAAAAAGGGTTCTTAAATGTTATATAGAGCCAGTCTTAACATATGGATGTGAATAATTGACAATAGGACAAAAGACAAGAAAATCACTGGCGGCTGTAGAAATGTGGTTTTACAGAATAATGTTGAGAATACCATGGACAACTAAGAAGTAAAATGAAAACGTTCTGAGAGAGACCAAATAAAAAAGACAGCTACCTTCTAATATTAGGAAGAAACGATCATAATTTTTAGCCATGTAATGAGAAGGGAACAGCTGGAATATATTGTGATAACTGAGAAAATTGAGGGACGAAGAGATAGATGGAAGCAAAGAGAAAAAAAATACCAGACAGCTTAAGAGAATGGCATGGCAGAAGGTGAACAACAGAAATGATAAATAGCTGTCGAGATAAAAAGTTGTGGAGAGACACTATCACCTATACCTGCAGGCATGGTACTTGATGATGATGAAGCGTGTCCACAATAACTGTTGTCTTGATGGGAAGGTATCGAAGAATCAAATGCTAGTGATGGAGTCTCACTAGCGCGGATACACCTGAACACAATTGACAAAAACGGTGTAAATCAATCTACCTGTAAGGAAAGAGAGTAACGTTCCTTTCTAAATGACATTCGTTGAAAAACGTGTGTGTAGATGGCTAGAAGACGTCGCTTACATTTTACTCTAGCTTCAAGTACCGTCTACGAGATAAGAGCAGCCGAAGCCACTGGCTGTTCATCATTATTTCTTTGTTTATATTTTATGGCATGCATAAAGGATGGGTGTAACATTTCAAGATGATATAAGTTGATATGCCTGTCTTTTTGCTAGACTAAACTCTCTCTCTCTCTCTCTCTCTCTCTCTCTCTCTCTTTCTCAATATAAGGTATCCACCTTATCTCTGTAAAGACATATCTGAGTTTCACTTCAAGGAGTTATTTATTTAATATTTTCTTTAGTTTGGTTATCGACATTTCTCACAAAGATTACAATATTTTCTTTAGTTTGGTTATCGACATTTCTCACAAAGATTACAATATTTTCTTTAGTTTGGTTATCGACATTTCTCACAAAGATTACGTTTTCTTTAGTTTGGTTATCGACATTTCTCACAAAGATTACAATGTTTTCTTTAGTTTGGTTATCGACATTGCTCACAAAGATTACAATATTTTCTTTAGTTTGGTTATCGACATTGCTCACAAAGATTACAATATTTTCTTTAGTTTGGTTATCGACATTGCTCACAAAGATTACAATATTTTCTTTAGTTTGGTTATCGACATTGCTCACAAAGATTACAATATTTTCATTAGTTTGGTTATCGACATTGCTCACAAAGATTACAATGTTTTCTTTAGTTTGGTTATCGACATTGCTCACAAAGATTACAATGTTTTCTTTAGTTTGGTTATCGACATTTCTCACAAAGATTACAATGTTTTCTTTAGTTTGGTTATCGACATTTCTCACAAAGATTACAATATTTTCTGCAACATCGATAAGCTCTACACAATATTCCCTTCATTTAAATGAAAGACAGTGTTCAGCACGTACGTTCACAACCAAATAAAACATAAAACGTGGACTAAATGAAATTAGTTAATATAAATATTGATATATATTGGAGTAAGCCAAATACTTAGTTCGATTATTACACGATCTAAGAATCATGAGCTCGTTTCCTGTTTGCCACTTTCCAGTCACTCCAGTTAGCCTGGCTACGAGAATAAACAACGACAAAAACAAAATGGGGACCAGACTTTCAAAGAATGCAAGTGCACATTTACTGAACGTGTGAGCAAAAGGAAAAATTGCCATTTCATATTAGGTGTCAAAAAAGTAAGTGTGAGAACATATACAATACTGGGAGATAAGAGGGTGGGAAGTGAGAACACTTACAACACAGGGAAATGGGAGAGTGGGACAAGGGAATTATGTTTCACATTTAAACATTGGAGGAAAGTGCGGTAGGGCAGCGGTTCATAATTCGGTCCACTTATAAATGGGTACTGGAGACTTTTTTTATGAGGAGGAACGACGTCCTGGAGTAGTGCTGGTTATATTATTACCTAAAAAATACAGATCGATAAAAGTATTCTCGCACTTACTGTAATGGTATTTGTCTCTGTCTGGCTTGATAGAGTGATAGTTATTGATATAGCATTTCAGAGGGAAAATATGTAAAACACGAGAAATAGACCAAACTTATGTTCATGCCATTAACTTAAGCATTCAATGAACACTGTCGAGGGTCTTGCATGTCATTAAGAGTAGTATCTGGACAGATATATATATACCTTGAGTGTGATAGAGAACACTCTGAAGAGCTTGGATGAGTACTTTATGCGTTGAGTCTAAAGTGTTTCTTTGATATTAGTAAGAAGAAGAAATAAAACAACGATATAACATCTTATTTTATGTAGAAATAAAAATATAACCGAGGAGCCCGCGCATGTCTGGAAGTAGATCCAGCCACACACTTGTGTGGACATGATAGACAGAGATTCTGAGAGATGAACAGCAGTGAAAACCTTGATGAATGGAGAAGTGAATTTATCATTATACATATTTTCATTGTGGAGAAATACACGACAGAGATTTGTAAACCAGT
The DNA here is from genome assembly GCA_032433765.1 of Megaustenia siamemsis. Taxonomy (NCBI): domain Eukaryota; kingdom Metazoa; phylum Mollusca; class Gastropoda; order Stylommatophora; family Ariophantidae; genus Megaustenia; species Megaustenia siamemsis. The sequence continues at coordinate 38,611,987 of JAVIAB010000139.1, read as the reverse complement.
ATAAGTCCGTTGTACATTAAAGCCATTTTTTATGATTACAGAGAGGATATTGTGTAGTGGTCGACAGGAGGTGTGTTGGTGTCCCCTTAGAGAGCCTGGAGATAGAGAGCGTTATATCGCCAATCAATTGATCAGATACGATTATTAACCACCAACTATATTGGACTTTTATAGGTTTAATACGGTCATGTCAATTTGCTTGGAGTGGTAGTAAGATACTTAATATCCAAGGTAGTTTGTGACGTGTAGCAAGATACTTAATATCCAAGGTAGTTTGTGACGTGTAGCAATATACTTAATATCCAAGGTAGTTTGTGACGTGTAGCAATATACTTAATATCCAAGGTAGTTTGTGACGTGTAGCAATATACTTAATATCCAAGGTAGTTTGTGACGTGTAGCAAGATACTTAATATCCAAGGTAGTTTGTGACGTGTAGCAATATACTTAATATCCAAGGTAGTTTGTGACGTGTAGTAAGATACTTAATATCCAAGGTAGTTTGTGACGTGTAGCAATATACTTAATATCCAAGGTAGTTTGTGACGTGTAGCAAGATACTTAATATCCAAGGTAGTTTGTGACGTGTAGCAAGATACTTAATATCCAAGGGAGTTTGTGACGTGTAGCAAGATAATTAAAATCTAAGGGAGTTTGTGACGTGTAGCAATATACTTAATATTCAAGGTAGTTTGTGACGTGTAGCAATATACTTAATATCCAAGGTAGTTTGTGACGTGTAGCAAGATACTTAATATCCAAGGTAGTTTGTGACGTGTAGCAAGATACTTAATATCCAAGGTAGTTTGTGACGTGTAGCAATATACTTAATATCCAAGGTAGTTTGTGACGTGTAGTAAGATACTTAATATCCAAGGTAGTTTGTGACGTGTAGCAAGATACTTAATATCCAAGGGAGTTTGTGACGTGTAGCAAGATAATTAAAATCTAAGGGAGTTTGTGACGTTAACAAAGATAATTAAAATCTAAGCGATTTTGTGACGTTAAACAAGATACTTAATATCCAAGGGAGTTTGTGACGTTAAGCAAGATAATTAAAATCTAAGCAAGTTTGTGACGTGTAGCAAGCTACTTACTATCCAAGCCGAGTTTGTGACGTGTTACAAGTGACCTGAACTAATAAACGTTTGAACGTCAATAAAAACGTCTTCTTTGATTCACCTGTTGACGTGTTGGTGATAAGTGTCATCGTTGAGCTCTAGCCTTTCATTGTTTTGTGATAATAATTTTGTTATTGTCACTGGCACAAAACATCATATTCTCTATACACCAGACTCGAAGCATGATGTAGTTCTGTCCTTTCTTCTTCTACCTATTTTCCCCCTAAAAATGTTGCTATATCTGTCTTCATGTAAATATCTGCACTGATAACGGGAACATCTGCTATGCATTGGGTCGTTATTTTTATCAGTGTTGCTAAAATTAAAGAGTTGCCATTTTAAAATTGCAACTTTAATTCACACAAAATTATGTTATAAATGTGTACCCTCTTAAACTGTGTAGATTGCCGTAACGAATAGCACAGTATGGGGATTAATGCTCCTCTTTTATTGATCAAATATAAAAGACAATATGTAAATTAACAGAGCTTTCATAAGTAACTAAAACAATATTCGACACATTTTAAAATGTTTAACTTTGGAAAAGCACACCGAACAGAAGACAAATAGTAGATTATATTGACAGAATAATCAATTCACCCATCAATCAATTAGCCGTACAGTTTTCTATTACCGTCTTCTTTCGTTAACACACGTTAAAGTCCCACGGCAGTTTCTAAATGTGTTTGCTACTCTTCTATATGAAAGAAGCAACCAGCAACTCTCTTATATGAAAGTTAAGTAAGCACCGACTAACTTTTGAAACAAATAACTCGCTACTCCTCTTTACTACAGTCCAGTAATTCGCGACACAATTTCAATAAGGTCACGTAACCCGCAACTCCCCTTCACTAATGTTAAGTAACCCGCAGCTCCCCTTCACTAATGTTAAGTAACCCGCAACTCCCCTTCACTAATGTTAAGTAACCCGCAACTCCCCTTCACTAATGTTAAGTAACCCGCAATTCCCCTTCACTAATGTTAAGTAACCCGCGACTCCCTTTCATTAATGTTAAGTAACCCGCATCTACATCAATGACCTAGTTACTGAACTACCACATGGCATCAAAGTGGCAATGTATGCAGATGACTTGGTAATGTGGTGCACAGAGGAGTATGCAACAGTGGCCTCGAAATTGCTACAAAGAGCTATGAATGCACTGAATTCATGGACAAATAGATGGTGTATCAGCATCAATACAGACAAATGCAGTACTACACTTTTCACACTCTCCCCAAAACAAAAAGCAGGAGCCATCTACATAAACAATGAGCCTGTGAAAGAAGACATACAAGCTACATATCTCGGAGTTACATTTGATAACAAACTATCTTGGAAACAGCAGATAAATAAGGCAACCCAAAAAGCAAGGCGGAAATTGGCTATTCTAAGAAAGTTGTGTGGAACCACATGGGGTGCGAGTGGGAAAATACTCAGTAAAGTTTACCAACAGAGTATACGCCCACATTTAGAATATGGATCATCCGCATGGTGCTCAGCATCAAACACCACATTGCAAGAACTGGATAAAGTACAAAACCAGGCACTTAGGGTCATCACAGGAGCAATGAAATCAACACCAATATTGGAGATGGAGAAATTGTGGAGGATACCAGCACTGAGAGAACGGAGAGACACAAAGGTGCTGATACAGGCAGAAAAATTTGTATGCATGCCGAGACATCCAATGAAGGACAGATTCCAAAATCTTGCATTGGGACGACTTAAGAGAAGCAGCTTTATCCACCAAGCCAAGCGTCTTAGTAGACAAACACCAGACATGCCAAGAGTTGTTAAACCCCTTCTGCCAATACCAGAACAGACTCCCTGGACAGATGAATCAGGATTATCAGTTCAAATACGGACAGAAGTGAAAGGAATAGTTGACAAAGAGGAACAAAATAGTCTACAGCGAAAAACAATAACTCTCAGTTTCCTGGATGAAGAATACCCACAAGACCTATGGATCCGTGTGTACACAGATGGATCAGCACAGAATGCAGTAAAGAATGGGGGAGCAGGTGCATATATAGAGTACCCAAATAACACTAGGGATATGAATACAATAGCAACAGGGAAATATTGTCACAATTATGATGCAGAAATACAAGCAATAAAGTTGGCAATAGAAAAGCTGCTGAACAGTAATCTTAGCCCACAGCCTGTAGTGTTTTTGACAGATGCAAGATCAGTACTCCAGGCACTACAATCCAGAAAATTACCACATCTGCAGACCTTATTGACTGAACTCTGCAAGCACCACAGGGTTGCCCTGCAGTGGATCCCATCTCACTGTGGAATACCAGGAAATGAGAAAGCAGATCAGTTGGCAAAGGAAGGTTCAACAGGCACACAATTAGATACACCAGTTACATACCATCATAAGAAACAGATAATCAAATCAATCAGAGGACCACAAGCCCCATATCAGGATGCCTTTCATAATATGAATAGATATGAACAAGTTATCATTATACGCCTAAGAACAGGACACAATCGACTCCATAGTCACATGTATACAAAATTCAAGATCGGCACATCAACTACTTGTACATGTGGACAGGCACCCCAGACTGCTGAACACATACTTCAAGACTGCACTGAATATAGTAGACTGAGGAAAATCCATTGGCCCATAGATACAACACTACAGACAAAACTATATGGGCCACTGCAAGAATTACAAAAGTCAGTAAAATTCATACAGGAAACGACATTGCTGATATAGACAATACTTCGAGCGAACGAAAGATAGATAGATAAGTAACCCGCGACTCCCCTTCACTAATGTTAAGTAACCCGCGACTACCCTTCACTAATGTTAAGTAATCCGCGACTCCCCTTCACTAATGTTAAGTAACACGCGACTGCCCTTCACTAATGTTTAGTAACCCGCGACTCCCCTTCACTAATGTTAAGTAACCTGCAATTCACCTTCACTAATGCTAAGTAGCCCGCAATTCCTCTTCACTAATGTTAAGTAACCCGCAATTCCCCTTCACTAATGTTAAGTAACCCGCAATTCCCCTTCACTAATGTTAAGTAACCCGCAATTCCCCTTCACTAATGTTAAGTAACCCGCAATTCCCCTTCACTAATGTTAAGTAACCCGCAATTCCCCTTCCCTAATGTTAAGAAACCCGCAATTGCCCTTCACTAATGTTAAGTAACCCGCAATTGCCCTTCACTAATGTTAAGTAACCCGCAATTCCCCTTCTCGAATGTTAAAGAACCCGCAACTCCTCTTCACTAATGTTAAGTAACCCGCGACTCCCCTTCACTAATGTTAAGTAACCAGCGACTCCCCTTCACTAATGTTAAGTAAACCGCGACTCCCCTTCACTAATGTTAAGTAAACCGCGACTCCCCTTCACTAATGTTAAGTAAACCGCGACTCCCCTTCACTAATGTTAAGTCACCCGCGACTCCCCTTCACTAATGTTACGTAACCCGCGACTCCCCTTCACTAATGTTAAGTAACCCGCGACTCCCCTTCACTAATGTTAAGTAAACCGCGACTCCCCTTCACTAATGTTAAGTAACCCGCGACTCCCCTTCACTAATGTTAAGTAACCCGCGACTCCCCTTCACTAATGTTAAGTAACCCGCGACTCCCCTTCACTAATGTTAAGTAACCCGCGACTCCCCTTCACTAATGTTAAGTAACCCGCGACTCCCCTTCACTAATGTTAAGTAACCCGCGACTCCCCTTCACTAATGTTAAGTAACCCGCGACTCCCCTTCACTAATGTTAAGTAACCCGCGACTCCCCTTCACTAATGTTAAGTAACCCGCGACTCCCTTTCACTAATGTTAAGTAACCCGCGACTCCCCTTCACTAATGTTAAGTAAACCGCGACTCCCCTTCACTAATGTTAAGTAACCCGCGACTCCCCTTCACTAATGTTAAGTAACCCGCGACTCCCCTTCACTAATGTTAAGTCCCCGCGACTGCCCTTCACTAATGTTAAGTAACCCGCGACTCCCCTTCACTAATGTTAAGTAACCCGCGACTCCCCTTCACTAATGTTAAGTAACCCGCGACTCCCCTTCACTAATGTTAAGTAACCCGCGACTCCCCTTCACTAATGTTAATTAACCCGCGACTCCCCTTCACTAATGTTAATTAACCCGCGACTCCCCTTCACTAATGTTAATTAACCCGCGACTCCCCTTCACTAATGTTAAGTAACCCGCGACTCCCCTTCACTAATGTTAAGTAACCCGCGACTCCCCTTCACTAATGTTAAGTAACCCGCGACTCCCCTTCACTAATGTTAACTAACCCGCGACTCCCCTTCACTAATGTTAATTAACCCGCGACTCCCCTTCACTAATGTTAAGTAACCCGCGACTCCCCTTCACTAATGTTAAGTAACCCGCGACTCCCCTTCACTAATGTCGACTCTTTCCGTACGGAAGCTTTTTACCGAAGCAACGGAGATGTCAGAGACAAATTTGTCATGATTTTAAGAATCAATCTACATATTTATATTTATCAAACATAAAACATATTATATATAAGATATAGATAATTGAACAAGGTATTAGATTTCACCAATATGATACAAGACACTTAAAAAGAATATGGTTTGATGGCGTTCACACAAATCAAAATTGAGAGTGACGCACAGTGCAACGAAACGTACGGAAAGAGTTAAATATCCCATAATTCCTGTCACTAATGTCAAGTAACCCTTAATTAAGTAATCCAAAATTCACCTTCACTAATGTCAAGTAACCCTTAATCAAGTAATCCAAAATTCACCTTCACTAATGTCAAGTAACCCTTAATCAAGTAATCCAAAATTCACCTTCACTAATGTCAAGTAACCCTTAATCAAGTAATCCTAAATTCACCTTCACTAATGTCAAGTAACCCTTAATCAACTAATCCAAAATTCACCTTCACTAATGTCAAGTAACCCTTAATCAAGTAATCCAAAATTCACCTTCACTAATGTCAAGTAACCCTCAATCAAGTAACTCATAATTCCCCATCACTAATGCCAAGTAACCTTCAACCAAGTAACTCATAATTCCCCATCACTAATGTCAAGTAACCCTCAATCAAGTAATCCAAAATTCACTTTCACTAATGTCAAGTAACCCTCAATCAAGTAATCCACAATTCACCTTCACTATTGTCAAATAATCCTCGACCAAGTATCCCACGATTCCCCTTCACTAAAGTCAAGTAACCCACTATTCCCATTCACTAATGTCAAGTAACCCTTAATCAAGTCACCCACAATTCACATTCACTAAAGTGAAGTAACCAACTCTACCCATTCACTAATGTCAAGTAACCCTCAACCACGTAACCCACAATTCACCTTCATTAATGTCAAGTAATCCTCAATCAATTATCTCATGATTTCCATTCACCAATGTCAAGTAACCCTCAATCAAGTAACCCACAATTCACCTTCATTAATGTCAAGTAATCCTCATTCAAGTATCCCATGATTCCCATTCACTAAAGTCAAGTAACTCTTAATCAAGCAATCCACAATTCACCTTCACTAATGCCAAGTAATCCTCGATCAAGTATCCCAGGATTCCAATTCGTTAAAGTCATGTAAACCTCGATTTCTCTTCACTAATATCAAATAGCCCGCTACTCCCCTTCACTAATATCAAATAACCCGCAACTCCCCTTCACAAATGTCAAATAACCTGCAACTCCCATTCACTAATATCAAATAACCCCCAACTCCCCTTCACTGATATCAAATAACCCTCAACTCCCCTTCACTAATATCAAATAACCCTCAACTCCCCTTCACTAATATCAAATAACCCACAACTCCCTTTCACTAATATCAAATAACCCGCAACTCCCCTTCACTAATATCAAATAACCCACAACTTCCCTTCACTAATATCAAATAACCCACAATTCCCCTTCACTAACACCAAATAACCCGCAACTCCCCTTTACTAATATCAAATAACCCGCAACTCCCCTTCACTAATATCAAATAACCCGCAACTCCCCTTCACTAATATCAAATAACCCACAACTTCCCTTCACTAATATCAAATAACCCACAACTCCCTTTCACTAATATCAAATAACCCGCAACTCCCCTTCACTAATATCAAGTAACCCACAACTCCCCTTCACTAATATCAAATAACCCACAACTCCCCTTCACTAATATAAAAAACCCACATCTCCCCTTCACTAATATCAAATAACCTTCAACTCCCCTTCACTAATATCAAATAACCCACAACTCCCTTTCACTAATATCAAATAACCCACAACTCCCCTTCACTAATATCGAATAACCCGCAACTCCCCTTCACTAATATCAAATAACCCACGATTCCCCCTCACTTCGATTCCCCTTTTCTAAGGTCAACTAACCCATGACTCCTCTTTACATGTCAAGTAATCTACCAACTTCTATAAAATAAATGTTATTGTTGTAAAATTAATGGTGAAAATTTAGACTTAAAAAAAAAAATTCGGCGACTTATCAGAAAACATTTGGTGACGCGTTTATCATCATCACGTCCCGTCTCCGCAACGAAGGTTGGCTACCATGGAGCGCCATTCTGCTATGTCTCTTGCTTTGATGGTGCAGGTTGTCATAGGCTGATTTGTCCATCTTTTGATGTTACTCGTCCATGTTAGTCTTGGTCTGCCTCTGCCTCGTTTACCTTGTTTTTTCCCCTCCAGTATTACTTTTAGTAGGCTGTTGTGTCTTTTAACATGGCTCAAAAATCGCATTTGTCTTGTTTTAATTGTGCTTAGTAGTTCTCTTTTTATTTTTAATTGTTTTAAGAGTTCATCTTTTGTTTTCTTTTCCTTCCATCCAATTCTACCTATTCTTCTATATATCCACATTTCAAAGGCTTCAATTATCTGTTCTGTTTTCTTGTTCTAATGCCCATGTTTCTGCACCATATAGGAATATTGAGAAGATGTAACATTTTGCTATTCTTAGTTTTAGCCATGGTGTTATTTGTTTTGATGTTTGTATGTTCTTCATGACATTAAAATTACTTTTTGCCATTCCTATTCTTTTGTTGATTTCAGTTGTACATTTGCCATCACTGGTTATAGTATGTCCAAGGCAGTTGTATTTCTGAACTGTCTCCAGGTCTATTCCTTCAATTTTGATATCCACTTGTGGGTTTTGAGTATTTTTTTTGTTTATTATCATAGTTTTAGTCTTTTTGATATTCATATCTAGTCCATATTTTTTGCTTGTCATGTTTATTTCATTAAGTAATTGTTGTAGATCTTTAGGATTTTCTGCTAGTAGTACAGTATCGTCAGCATATCTTCGGTTAGTGATTATCTTTCAATTAATTTGTAGGCATGGCATCTGTATGATGTTTTTAAAGATTTGCTCAGTGTATAGATTGAACAAAGCTTGGTGATAGGATACATCCATGTCTTACTCCTCTTTTTATATCAATGGGTGTAGAGTTGTTTTGTTATATTTTATTATTACTGTTTGCTCCCAGTATAGATTACATATTAGTCGTATGTCCATGTCATCTACAGGTACCTCTTTTAGGCATTCTATAAGTTGTTTGTGGTGTACTCTATCAAAAGCTTTGGTGTTGTCTATGAAGCAGGCATATATTGGTTTGTTTACTTCTGTGTATTTTTCGATTAATGTTCTCATGCAGAATATGGCTTTTTTTGTGCCGCTATTTTTCCTAAATCCAAATTGCTGCTCATCTAATTCAGTATTGATTTTATCCTGAATCCGTCCTTGTATAACATTTAGCAAGATTTTTGTAACATGGCTCATTAGGCTTATTGTTCTAAAGTCACTGCATTCAACTGCAGCATTCTTTTTTAGGTAATGCAATGAAATTTGATGTTTTTAGTTCATTTGGTATGTATCCTGTATGGTATATGTCGTTGCATATGTCTGTAATCACTTCAATGCCAAACTTTTCTAGTGCCTGTATCATCTCTATCTGTGTGCTGTCAGGTCCTGCTGCTTTTCCCCTTTTCATTGTTTTTATAGCTTTTTCCACCTCAGATTTTAAGATTTTATAGCCTGATGTACATTTTATAACTGGCTTCTTGTCCCGTTGATCATGAAATTGTTCTGTTATATATTCCTGTCATCTATCTATAATATCTTTATTGTCTGTTAGCATTTTTCCTTTTTTGTCTGCAATGCATCCACCTTCTGTGGCTTTTTTTTATTTTTATTAGTCATTCTCTTTATTTCTGTGTGCATTCCTCTTAAGTCTTGTTTGCTTTCCATAGTTTCTATTTCTATACATTTTTGGCTGAGCCAGTCTTCTTTTGCCTTTTTGCACATTTTGCGTATTTCATTATCTATTTTATTGTATTGGGCAGTGTTCTTCGCTTGTTTTCTTTCTTCCATTTTTTTCTAAGATGGTGTTAGTTATCCATTTTTGTTTTTTGTTCTTTTCTCTTTTGGGTAGTGTCGCAGGTTTCTTGTATGCTTTTCTTTATGCATTGCCATTTGGTTGTTACTTTTTCATCAGGATTTTCTCTTCTGTATTGCTCAAATCCTTCTTCAAAAAGCTTCTGGTATGTGTTCTTTACTTGTATTGCATAGGTATCTTTAACATCTTTTTGATTTAAAGCTGTTATATCTAGTGGATTTGTTGATGAATTAGACGTTTGTTTGTTTCTCTTTAGTATGATTTTCATTTTAATCATTGCAGGATTGTGATCTGAATTAATATCTGCTCCTGTGTAGGTTTTGGCTTTCCTTACGCTGTCACGGAACCTTTCTTTTATCATTATGTAATCTCGTTAGTGGCTCGCAATCCACTTTTGTAATCCAGTGGTAAAAAGTATAGGTTCTCTACACGCCTTAATATGCGTTAAAGGAGTATGGTATTCGTGTTATATTTTTCAAAAAATGTGACCACAGCACATTTTTGAGTGATGTGGGCGACATCAGGCCTTTACCTTCAGAAAAATTGTAATTCTTGGCATCCAATTTTAGCGATTGATTGGGTAAACTCAAGAACCTTGTCGGTCCGAAAATAGCGACTGGTTAAACAAGACCGGTAAATTAGTGTGTGAAAGACTGCACATTTTTGTAACGTGCTGGGTTGTGGTGGGGGGAGACAAGCTGGACTGAACATAAGAGATGACTTAAAAGATATACTTTAATCGAAAATGTCTATGTTTTTGTTTTCAAATTTCGTGTGTGTTTAAACAATGTTTAGTCTTATCCTCCCCTTCGAACGTTTATTTGCTAATTGCTATGCTCTGTGATTTGCATCGTGCCATTCAGTCCATCGCTTTATGTAAATTCAATACAAACGTTTGTTCATTGTTTATTCGTCTCACACCGAAGTTTCTGCACGTTCTACTTTATTGTATGGTTCCCAAACTTTTGACATCTGCTGATATTTTTTTCTCAGCTAGTCATATACCGGCAGACACCCTCATGGCAGTTACAATAGAATAAGTCGGATAAACTCGTATTATTGTATTTATATTTAGGTAGATTACTACTTTAGTTACACAAATGAAGCTCAGTAACAATAAAGACACGGATCTGATGTATGTAGCAACAAAGTAATGTAGAAAAGTTTTTCACTTGATATTTTTATTAATTTACTAGATTCTGTGATAGGATATTACAATTGGTTAGTGACGATAGATTTAACACTGTTCTCTAGAAACTCGTTCATGTACTAAAGAAAAGTGAGCCCATGTGAATGTTGTCATTTTATGGTTTTTAACAACTGAGTAGAGTTCTTAAATGTTATGTAGAGCCAGTCTTAACATATGGATGTGAATCATGGCCAATAGGACAACAGAAAAGAAAATCACTGGAGTCTATGGAAATGTGGTTTTACAGAAGAATGTTGAGAGTACAATGGACAGCTAGGAAGAGTAATGAACATGTTCTGAAAGGGGTCAGGGCAAAAAGAGAGCTAATTTCCAATATTAGTAAGAAATAATCATCATTTTTTGGCCATGTAATGAGAAGAGAACAACTGGAATATATTGTAAAAACTGGAAAAATTGAGGAACGAAGAGATAGAGGAAAGCAAAGAGAAAAGATATAAGAGAACTTGAGAGAATGGCTTGGCAGAATGTTAACAACAGAAATGATAAATAACAGTCGAGATCGAAAGTTGTGGAGAGACATGATCACCTACGCCAGTAGGCCCGATACTTGATGATGATGATGAACCACTGAGTAGGCGCACGATTAAATCCTCGAAGCGACGGCCTAAAATTACCAGAGCTGGAAGCCGTTGCACGCACTTGGGTGCCATAGATTGATGGTCTTTGTGAAACAAGTTAACACATTTCAGACCGTAAAGAGGAGCGTTAATAACATCAGCTGACAGGCGCAGAGCAATGCTGAAGTGCAGAAAATAAGTCAGGAAATGGCTGCATTTCAATGGGCAGACATGATGTTATTCAAACCAACCTTGTCATTTAAAATTAGGAAACATAATTATTCAGCCTTAAGTGAGAGTCATTTCCGATATTGCAGAGAATAAAGAGCATTAAGTGAATAGAAAATATCATTTCTCGAATGATGGGAATACGACGCGACAGAAAAATAAAAAAAAAAAAACAGTACAATGTCATAGAATGCTAAAAATGTGGTAACACAAGATTTAAGAGTGTATAAAAGGAGATATGCACACATTTCAAATATTTAAAAGAAAAGCGTTAAATACTATGTGGGGGCCGTGAGTGTAGCTGCAGAAAGCATAAAAAAACATAAAATGGTACTGAGCAGCTAGACTAACAGAGAGGCAAGACAAACTACAACGTTTTGGCAAAAGCCGACCTCAGGTATACCAAACAAACTATACACATTAAACATAAAACTGCAAGCTAGTAATCACGATACATCCAACAAAACATGGTAGAAACGACGGTCATATTCACACTCTCACACACATTCACACTCTCACACACACTCTCGCGCACATACTCTCACAAACACATTCACACTCTCACACACACACACTCACATTCTCACAAACACTCTCGCACACGTACTCACACACACATTCACACTCTCACAAACACTGGCACACATACTCTCACACACATTCACACTCTCATAGACACTCTCGCACACATACTCACGCACACACACATTCACACTCTAAACAAACACTCTCGCACACAAACTCTCACACACATTCACAATCTCACACACACATTCACACTCTCACAAACACTCTCGCACACATACTCACACACACACACTCTCACAAACACTCTCGCGCACATACTCTCACACACACATTCACACTCTCACACACACTCACACTCTCGCGCGCACACTCTCACAAACACTCTCGCGCACATACTTTCACACACACATTCACACTCTCACAAACACTCTCGCGCACATACTCTCACACACATTCATACTCTCTCACACACATTCACACTATCACAAACACTCTCGCACACATACTCACGCACACATACTCACACACACACATTCACACTCTCACAAACACTCTCGCGCACATACTCTCACACACACATTCACACTCTCACAAACACTCTCGCGCACATACTCTCACACAGACATTCACACTTACAAACACTCTCGCGCACATAATTTCACACACACATTTACACTCTTACAAACACTCTCGCGCACATACTCTCACACACACACACTCACACTCCCACAAACACTCTCGCACACATACTCTGTCACACACATTCACACTCTCGCGCACATACTCTCACACACATTCACACTTTCATGCACACAGTATATGATGAATAATATAGCTCAAAACAGCTTTTAAAAAAAAAAAGGTACCACAGTACAATATTCTACAAGAGCAACACTCAATGAAAGGCTTTATTTTCTCTCTCACCTGAGGTCCTGGTAATCCCCTTTCACCTTGTGGACCTGGGTTCCCTGTGTAACCCTGAAGAAACAAAAAACAAGCCAAGAACTCAAATAAAATGTAATAAATAAATCAATTTGATTTTTTAAAAGTAAAAATAATTCAAATCAGAAAATATATGTATGAAAACAGCACATGTATTATTATATTTGGTGCATTCGTAGTTCACGCGATCTAATTTGTAGTTGATAAATTGTATCCGTTCATGCTTTTCTTAGCATAAAGACAGGATTACTTTCCTGTGCAGGTTAATGACTAGAGAGAAAGCAATTTAAAATTTCCCTCCATACTTTTCACAATACACAACAACGTAATATCAGTTCTCAGATATGCTTATGACCCAATTCTTCCCTAATAACAGCGAAAGGTGATTTTTAAAAAGCTGACTGAGTCGAATAAAAAAAATAGCACAATGAAGAGTAAGACTTTTACTTAAATACACAGAAAACGATGATACTGTCCACTAGCAACAGGAAAAGTCCTGGCTAAAACCATCATCGATAAGCAAGAAGTTGAAATTGTAATAAATTATGAACATTTTGAACATGTAATAAGCAACAACAAAGAAAAAGACATCACCTCAGTATAAAATAAAGACAAGTGGAACAATATTAAAACAGGTACATTAGGTTAAATATTTAAGAACTTTGTTAACCTCAGACGGAAGATGTGCAAAAGAGGTGAGATGCAGAATGGCTCAGGCAAAGTCATCTTTCCAAAGAATGAGGAACATACTATGCAATCCATTTTTGACAATAGAAACATGAAAAAGAGCTCTTAATTGTTATGTAGAGCCAGTCTTAACATATGGATATAAATTATGGACAACAAATAGGAAAATCACTGGAGTCTGTAGAAATGTGGTTTTACAGAAGAATGTTGAGAATACAATGGACAGCTAAGAAGGGTAATGAAAACGTTCTGAAAGAAACCAAAGCAAAAAGAGAGCTAATTTCCAATATTAGGAAAAAACAATCATCATTTTTTTACCACGTGATGAGAAGAGAACAGCTGGAATATATTGTAACAAGTGGGAAAATTGAGGGACGACGAAATAGAGGGAAGCAAAGAGAAAAGATACCAGACAGCTTAAGAGAATGGCTTTGGCAGAAGGTCAACAACAGAAATGGTAAATAACTGTCGAGATCGAAATTTGTGGAGAGACATTATCACCTACGCCAGCAGGCCCGTGCTTGATGATGATGATGAATAAGGAACAATGTAGACTGCTAGAGAGAAATCAAAAGACAAGAAATAGCCATCATCATGTGCCATATCGATTGGCATAGGGGTTCATGTCCTTCCACAATTTTCATCCACAGTGCATCCCATCAGTTGTATTGTTTGCTGTTTTCCATGCCATGACACTAAGTTTCTAGTATCTCCTCCCTTTGTCGTCCACAATCTCTTTCCCTGTATTTTGCCAATTTTAACCAAGTTTTCCAATTTTTCAGCTTCTCATGATGTTCTAGGAAAATGTTGATTGTTTCTTCCTGATTTTTGGGGTGGAAGCTGCCTTTTTTTTGTGTTGGCCTCTTTGAGAATGTCCTCGTTTGTCGTTATAGACAATATAGCAGTTGCAATACAATAATTAAATACAATGTAGAATATATTGCAGAAAACCAACATAACAATTGCAGTAAAACTATTGAGGACATGTATGATAGCAGCATTTGGCTTCAAATCTTGGACAGTCTAGCAAACAACAATAAAGAAAATTAGTTCATTGGAAACAAAATGATAAAGAAAAATTCTTAGGATACCTTGAGTAATGAAACAGATCAATGAAAATATATTAAAAGATCCAAACATTTAAAAGAACTGGCGTATAAATATCTCACAGGGGAAACTAAATTGTTACGACTACATGCAAACACACATATGGCTGGAAATAAAAATAATGAAGGTAGTGGTAAAAGGAATGACGAGACAGACCAATGAAGATGTAATAAAAGATGTAGAGAGTATGATAGCGCAGTTAATTATTAGTGCTGATATTGTAGCTGCATCAATGGAGTCCTGGAGATTGTAGCAGTTTGATTGGAGTTTTACAGATTGTAGCAGTTTGATTGGAGTACTAGAGATTGTAGCAGTTTGATTGGAGTTCTACAGATTGTAGCAGCTTGATTGGAGTCCAAGAGATTGTAGCAGTTTGACTGGAGATAAAATGGACCTCTAAAGGGCAAACACCAGAATCCAGGCTAAAGCTGTAATGTTGTAATTGAGTCGAAAAAAAGAATCCAGAATAGTTTTCTTTAGAATTTTTATGTCTTTCACTGGCCTCATAATCTTATGCTATATATTTTCTATGTGATATATTTTCATTTCTGGCTGTCGTTTCCTCCAGATCTAAGTTTCTCCATGCGTATACCTCTGCCTGTCTCTTTGACTTGCTTTACCTATACTTTCTTTCACTCTCTCCTCCGATTGATCTGGAATTTTAACTTTGGTGGCAGGATATTCTCTCTCTCTCTCTCTCTCTCTCTCTCTCTCCATCCATCTAGCTCAATTTAATTCGTCCGTTCGTCTTTTATTAAGTGTATCTTTCATTGAGTTTTTATAATATTGCACTATCTACTTGTCACAATTATTTATATATTTTTATTTGTACATTTTTATATTTTACTATACGCAAAGCTTAAGTAAAAAAGAATATTAGAGGCCACATGGATGGGATTTCTTAGAAGCATATTTGGAGTTCCCTGGACAGCTAAAAAGACCAAGGAGAAAATTCTCAAAGAGGCCAGCACAAAAAAGGAGCTCGTAAGAAACTTCAGCAAGAAACAATCGACATTTTAAGGGCACATTTTAAGAAGAGTAAAGTTGAAGAGTAAAGAGAGTTCATCAGTGCTATATAGAACCAATTCTGACCTATGGAAGTGAATCATGGACAGTAGACAAACAAATGAAAAGACGGTTAGAGGCCACAGAGATGGGATTTCTCAGAAGAATGTTGAAAGTTCCCTGGACAGATAAAAAGACCAATGAGGAAGTTCTCAAAGAGGCCAACACAAAAAGGGAGCTCTTAAAAAACATCAGAAAGAAGCAATCAACATTTTTCGGGCACATCATGAGAAGAGGAAAGTTGTAATACTTGGTTACAACTGGCAAAATAAAAGGAAAGAGAGATCGCGGACGACAAAGAGAGAAAATACTGGATAGCTTGGTGTCATGGCATGGAAAACAGTCAACAACAGAACTGATACGATGCACTGTGGATAGAAGATTGTGGAG
This sequence comes from Megaustenia siamemsis, assembly GCA_032433765.1. Classification (NCBI taxonomy): domain Eukaryota; kingdom Metazoa; phylum Mollusca; class Gastropoda; order Stylommatophora; family Ariophantidae; genus Megaustenia; species Megaustenia siamemsis. The sequence continues at coordinate 38,595,757 of JAVIAB010000139.1, read as the reverse complement.
GGACATGATCGCCTACGCCAACCGGCAGGGTACATGATGATGAAAGTTGGTGCACTTGGCTATAACTGGCAAAATACAGGGAAAGAGAGATCGCGAACAACAATGAGATAGATACTGGATAGCTTGGTGTCATGGCACGAAGACTAGTCAACAACAGAATTGATACGATGCACTGTGGATAGAGAATTGTGAAAGGCATGAATGCCTACGCCAACCGAATAGCACATGAAGATGATACCCAACGCACTTTATTAATCAGGCATTAACAACATCAATAAAAAAGTGTACAGAAGACGTTAGAAATGGTTGGGCCACGTTCTACAAATGGAATGAACCAGGCATCCGAACTTAACATTAATATTGACCACCTATTAAACGAAGAAGACAGAACGTTGGAGACATGGCGACGAACCATACATGAAGAATTGATAGAGGTTGGCAGGTCATGTCGAGACTTGTCCATGCTTGCTCCAGACCGGATTGGGTGGATATCTCTTGTGAGTGCCCTATACTCCAAAACGAGTTCGGAGGATTAAGAAGGAGAAGAAAGCACCCCATTATATATGTCTCTCTCCCATCTCGTATATACCAACCCATTATTTGTCTAGCTCTATTTTTAGTCGCCTCTCCCATTCTTTCCTGTGTCTTATTTTATTATCTCTCCTGCTCTTCTTCCCTCTTGCCACCCCTGACTTCCCTGTTTTCCCCACTTTTTCTCTCTTTCTTCCCACTCTATGAGACCCCTTTTCTAATTTTTCACTATTTGGCTCCTTTTGGTCTATTCTCACACCTACCCTATAGTCTATTAATCATGTGACCACCAACAACGTAAATCCTGGCTACCGTTTCTTTCCTCCATTTTTCAGATCAATGTTACTGTTTCGCTTTTGTTGTTTTAGATGTGTGTGTTTATTTTAGAATAGTTTTTGTTTTGTACCTGATGAGGGCTATTGTCGAAATGTCATAGTTTATTTGGTCTCGCTATTGGTTTAGCCATTAGTTTATATCATTTTGTGTTATTTTACATAGCTATATTTCCTACTGCATATGTGTTTATTTACTTATATATATATTTTTATACTTCTTCTTTCCTTCCTCATTTACTTTTCTGGGGGACTGGTTGGTCTCGAGGCAAGACGCCGGCATCGAGACAGAGAGGTTGTGGGTTCAAATCCTGGCTACACTGGTTGAGATTATTATTTATGATTTCTCTCTGCGGCAACCACATCTGGTCTCAGCAGCGAGGCCCGGCTTGAAACGTCAATTACTCATCGATGGAAAAAATATGAGTACCTCCGAAGTCGGAGTTATCTGCATGTGCTGCGAGTGACCCCTGTGCACACGGTTGCTAGGGAAAAATGGATTAACACGCAAAATTCAGAACCTAGTCTCTAGGGACTTCGTCAGAGGTAAAAGCTGGCAAACGAAAAAAAAAACAAAAAAATGTCTTTCAGCGTTGAGGGGAGATATACATTTACGGTCTTTTGCTCTTCTGTTGGCTTCTGCTGCTGTTATGTTTCCTAGTGCTTCTAATATTCCATCGATACATCTTTTACGTGGTCGACCCTTGGGTCTGGTGCTCTCGCAACGTTTATTGAGGGCTCGTTGCGTCTTTTTTGCGTGTTTAGCCATTAATGTCAAGAACAGAGAAAGATCATGAACAGGCCATTATGCTGGCGCCTCAAAGACTCCCTAGGGGAGTTAAGATATCGGATCGGCAAGCTTATTTGCTGTTAATGTGTTTATGTTTCATTAGTATTAAATTTAATTATATCATTAACTATCTGTTTTGCTGTGTATATTAATATTTTTTTTTTTAATATGTGTAACTCATTTTGCAATTATGTAACTTTCTCCTTCCTTCATCTCTCTCTCGCTAGACTCCTGTTTTTCTTACAATCACTGTCTTTTTATTCACTCTAACTGCTAGTCGTATTTAATTATCTCTCTTATAAATACTGGGCTCTTATTTTTATTCGTTTATCTATTTCTTTTTGTTTATTCTCATATATATATATATATGTGTGTGTCCCCGTCTGGCTGTGTGTGTGTGTGTGTGTTATTTTGTTCGCTCTCTTTCTCTCCTTCACTTTGTCAGTGCATCTCTCTCTCTCTCATCATACTAATACCTGACTGATATTCCCCACTTACCATGCTTCCCTTTGTTCCAGGCGGGCCTGGAGGTCCGGGGTTTCCCTGTGGGAGGAAACATTACAATAATTGGAGAGAATCACTGGTTGTTTTACCAATAATGAGCATGAGGCAGGCAGATTAACTGCTGCGAGTGAAACTGCATCACGACTAAGTTACATATTAAAATATGTTTTCTTTCAGATTGTAATGTTCTAATGAGGGGGATGGGTAGAATTTCTGCGTGCATTTCATATTTTATAAATAGACAGAGATACCGCCCCTTTCTGTTATCGTTTGTTTATTTTTTTTTTTTTTAAGATAAGGCATGTTAGCGTATTATGCTGATTTAATTTTCTTTATCCCTTCCGCGATTGCTATTTATATAACCATGTGATACGGTTTTATAACGTTTATTTTAAACGTTACTTTCAAATTTACATCTGCAATCACATACTTATAATGAATTTTTTTTTTTTTTAAGCCGGAATAAGCTGAAAGATGTTCAAGTAAACTTTTAGGACTTGTTATCATTCTCGACATAGAAATTACAAATTTAACAAGAAATTCAAAACAAGATTTGCCATAAGTTTATATTCTCATTGTATGTTTGTTGACAACGATAATGCATATGTAAGAACAATATAGCTTAAGAAGCCTGGTATATAACGATTTTATTCTTTTATGGAATGAGAAGGTGCAGTGCCGGTAAACCTTTAAGTACGCAAAAAAGCGCTTGCTTATATCATCATCATCATCATCATCATCATCATCATCATCATGAACCATGTCTGCTGGTTAGGTGAACATGTCTCTCCACAACTTTCGATCTCGACGGTTATTTATCATTTATGTTGTTGATCTTCTGACAAGCCATTCTCATAAGCTGTCTGGTATCTCTTCGTCCCTCAATTTTTCCAGTTGTTACAATATATTCCAGTTGTTCTCTTCTCATTACATGGCCAAAAAATGATGATTGTTTCTTCCTAATATTGGAAATTAGCTCTCTTTTTGCTTTGACCTCTCTCAGAACATCTTCATTACTCTTCTTAGCTGTCCATGGTACTCTCAACATTCTTCTGTAAAACCACATTTCTACAGACTCCAGTGATTTTCTTGTCTAGTGTCCTATTGTCCATGATTCGCATCCATATGTTAAGACTGGCTCTACGCAACATTTAAGAACTCTTTTTCTTGTTTCTATTGTCATAAATGGATTGCATAGTATCTTCATTTTTTTGGAAAGCTGCTTTTGCCTGAACCATTCTGTATCTCACCTCTTTTGTACATCTTCCGTCTGAGGTTAACAAAGTTCCCAAATATTTAAATTTATTTACCTGTTTTAATATTGTTCCACTTGTCTTTATTTTGCACTGAAGTGATGTCTTTTTCTTTGTTGTTACCATTACCTCTGTCTTTTTTGCTATTAAGGCGGAGTCCTTTATTTTTGCTTTCTTTCACTATAATGTCCAACATTTCTTGTAACTCATTTTCACTCTTCGCGATTAAGACTGTATCATCAACATACCTTAGATTATTTATATTTTATGACCTCCAATTGTTATTCCAGGCATGTCCCTTATGGATCTTAAAATAATCTCACTATAAATATTAAACAAATCTGGTGACAGTACACAACCGTGTCTAACACCCTGTTTTATTTGTTGAAACATTCGCAATTGGTTTCAGGTTCTTATGGCCGCTGTTTGTTGCCAGTACATGTTCTTTATTATTCTTAGATCTTTGCTGTCTACGTTTATTTTTTCTAAAATATTGATTATTTCTTCGTGCTTTACCTTGTCAAATGCCTTGGTGTAATCTATGAGGCATAGGTATAGATCTGTTTTCACCTCTATGGCTCTTTCTACTAAAGATCTTATGATATGAATGGCATTGCTTGTTCCTTTATCTCTAACAAAACCGCACTGTTCATCTTTAATTTCTGGACTGACTTTGTTTCGCACTCTTCGCATGATGATTCTTAGTAATATCTTAGTCATATGACTCATAAGTCTTATTGTGCGATGATCATCGCATTCATTAGTGCTAAATCAAAGGAATTATTGGTTCCGCAGCGAGTGAGACACACTATACAACATACTAAAATTAATTCCAATGAATTATAATGAAGGTATGAAATTAATGTATAAGAAATTATGAACTACTATTTTATACAGAAATATAAATAGCGAATGGATTAATTTGTTTGCATAGTTACAGAAAGATACAGATCTCAAAAATGCAATGGATACAAAAAAAGTGCAGGAAAGTAAAGAAATAACTTCTCCAGACTCTAAAATATAAATACCACACTAAAGTAAATGTAAATTAAAAATCTTTTCTTAGCAACGTATCGTTTAGGTTTTAAACATTTAACACGATCACTGATTCTTAGGCAAACTGTCGTTCCATTTAAATGGGATTCATCTTTGTTTCTCATGTCTTCGTTCTTTTCCATTATAACTATTTATTTGTATGGCTTCCATTTTCTATAAACAAAAAATATATATATAATAAAGAAATATATATCGAGGATTACAAGCAAAAAAAAAAAAAAACAGCAAAACAAGACATTTCGACCAAAGTCTTCATCTGTACAGCAAGCAAAAACGAGAAACAATTAAAATAAATATTATGTACCATCGTCAGAGTCAGAGCTAGCGTCCGCTTTTGCGTGGTGACGGTACATCAATCATTATTTAGCCTAGAAATCGGTCAAGGGAATTACTAAAAGGACCTGGGTGCATGTTAGAATCTGCCTGGACGTTTTCTAAACTATGTGATCAGTTTATTAATTGTCACGTCCCGTGAGGGAACGCCATTTCTAACATACGCTAGAGACTACAGTATTAGATACGTATTAATTGCTCTGTTTTTGTGTAATGTGCTGATGAGACTTTGGTCGGAACGTTCTGTTTTGTTTAATGTGCAGATTAAACGTTGATCGGAATGTTCTGGTTTGTTTAATGTACTGATTAAACTTTGGTCGGAACGTTCTGTTCTGTTTAACGTGCTGATTAAACTTTGGTCGGAACGTTCTGTTTTGTTCCGTTTATTACTTGCAAAGCTGGTACATACACCTTTGTATATTTTTTGTTTCTTAGCTTTCCTGTATATATGTATGATTAACATATAGCTCATTGTATTATATATTTATGCTTATTAATATTTCCATTCTTTGTGTATGTTCAATGAATTCTACTTTTCCTGTTTGTTTCAAATATAATTAATTTCTTTTTATTTTTTTTTCTTTCAGTTAGCAATTTTTCTTCTCTTCCTTTCAAAGTTATCGGTGAAAAGAATTGTATCCTTATTGTTAAGCACTTTTTTGTTGCTACATTTGATCTACCGATTTGATTGTCCACTATAAATAATTTACATGAAATCTTTTCTTCAATATAGCACAAAGAAAGTCACAAATAATAAACAAAACAGACATTTTTTAATTCAAGAAAACAGGAATATTTGAGACTCAAAGGCAGATTAAAGTGATATAACCCACAAGTACAGCTCCATCTCTTGTCTGGCACCAAATTTTCAAGCTGCTCTATAAAACATGTTATTAAAGATACATATAATATAATCTTAGCAGATTTTGCTTCCTTAGTTGGTTTATTCCATTAATTTATTTTAAAAATAAACACGTTTTTGTCAATCTCATGAATCTATTTTCCAATTAGCCAATTCAAAATGCAACAGGCTTTCATGCATATCAACGCTACCTAACAGTTCCAATGTTGATAAGTACAGAAATCAAATAAACACAATATTAAATATTATGCGGGGGCCAGGAGTATAGCTGCAGAGAACAAAGAAAATAAACATAAAATATTAGAAATAATTTTTCTTAAAATTGTATTTTATCTTGTCTTTCTATTAGTTTAGCTGATCCATACCGTTTAATGTTTATTTTATCCGTTTTTAATTTAAGTGTTAACAGTCACGTTTGTTCCTTTGGAAAATATATCGCACTTAAGAAATGCATATCCTTCATTCCATTAATGATTAAATCCCTCTACAAAATCAAACACACACAGACATTTAATTACCTTCACCCCAACCCAGTCATACAAAATAATAATAATAACAATAATGTAACAACTTTAAAAAGTAGCATAAGACGTAATCGTATACTTACATAAATTATAATAAATAATAAAATAGAGTCTGGAAAATAGATATTTATCAACAGAACTTAAGCAATTCAATACTTAAATGAGATGATGCACAAGTAAATACTTTTGGCTATATAAAAGTGTTAACATCGCCTGGTTAAGTTAAAAAAAAATATACATGTGGTGCTGTAGACAAAATACAAATCTTACATGGTGCAATAAATGGATAGGATTATAAGGTAGTCAGCTTCCTCTTTTACTTCTTCCGCTAATAATCTTGGGACACCATTGGCAGTCTTTTGGGACACCACTGACAGTCTTCGCCAACCTCCGTTTCTCCCAATCTTCAGTCAAGTCATTCTTCGGGACTCTGTAATGTCGATGCCTTTCCACTCTTTGATTGTATCTTCCTATATCCTTTTCTGCCCACCTCCCCCTCTCCTCCTGTCAAAGGTCCTTGCAGAATGGGCATTGCTAGGGCCGGTGATACAGAACACGTGGTCAACGCATTTCATTTTGTGTTTCCTCACAGTAGTCAAAAGGTCATCATGTACACTGATTTCTTGTTGTATCCTTTTGTGAACTGTCAGCAGCAAGTAAAACAATAGGCAAGGTATAAAGACTCTCCAGAGCAGTAGACGCAAATCTAAGTAATAGAGCAAGCTGACTTCCGACGCAATAGACACTGAATAGAACATTTCATAACTCCCAAGAACATCATATTTTCAGAACAACAGAAAGAGAGAGAGAGATTGAGATAAATGTTCTTGGTTCTGAAATGTCTCTCTACAACATGCATAGCACAGTTGTTTAGTTTTGACGTTTTAATTTGTTCGTTTAAGAAATATAACCATTTCAGAGTTCAACTATAGTTAACTTAGGCCTACAATTGATTGGCAAGAGTTACACTTTCAATTTCAATAAAAGTTTGTGGTTAAAAATTGAACATTTAGCTCTTGAACGTGTCAAATTAAAATGCAACTTCAGGTTCTAAATCAGGCAGTTGAAATAGAGGCAGTTGATTGACAGACAATACAAGCGCTTATGAAATCCTTTCGAAAATAAATATAAACGATAACTCCCTAAACTCACATGCGTAGTCAGTCCAGCAGCCAATATTTTGAAGAAAAATGGGAGTATAGCTAGTAGTCAGAATTCTTTCCCTTGACGTTTGAGAATTGATGATAAAATGAAAAACAGAAGATACACCAAAAGGAATCAATTGGCTAAGTACTCAGCATTGGAAGACATTGAATACTGAGATGTCAACGTTTTACTAGCTTTTTCCGATAAACACAGACTGCATAAATACAGTTAAGTTACATTATTTATAAACATCAACAAGATGGACGTCTACATTTTATTTTAGAAACTACACACCGGAGAATCTGGAGTTTATAAAACAGTAAGCACATCAACAGTTGAGGAAACAATACACAAACGATGTGATATGTGGTTAGAAATAAAACGGTAGATAAAACTAGATAAAAAAGAATAAAAATGTTTTTGCCAAATTAAACAGAAATCCATCGAGAGAAAACCAAAAACAAACCAATATACAATAATTGTACACATTCAGTGATTTGTATGGATATAAATTCTGGAGAGGAACAGAACAAAAATCATCAAGACCTGCACAGTTTCATGCAACTTGTCTAACATAGATTCTCAAAACGTTTTGACAAAACAAAACATGCAACCAAATACTACTCAAGAGGTGTGGTCTAGATCATGCACACGGTAATAAATGATAAATACTGAAAATGGGTAGATCATGTACTCTGTGGAGATTCTGAATTAATCAAAGAAACCGCCAAGAAGTGAACCTCGGAGAAACGAAAGGGAGAGGCAGAGGCAGAGAGAGAGAGAGAGAGAGAGAGAGAGAGAGAGAGCGCATAAGGAAGATAGTTATTTAGTAATCTCATCAACCTCACTGAATGTCGAATAAACCTATCCTATGTAATGATAATGCTCCTGCTCCCCCATCATGGTCCAAGACAAAGAGCCAAATTCCCACTATCAAGACGTTTATGCTGAAGACAATAACGATCGAGACACGTAGATAATGTGGGAAACAGCAGCCGTATTTTATGTTGAGAACATGCATACTTACGTATTTCCAAATATCCGTAATTTCTTGCTATTTTCTTTGAATTATTTTTCAAATATTAAACGCCTAATCTATTATTATATATGTGGAGTTAACGGATAATGTAACAGATAGTGTAATGTAACTATTATGTAACATGTTTTCTACAGTTAAACAAAACTAGAGCCCCATCATGCCAAGTGGCGTATAGGGAACATAGAGTTAGAGCCATTATTTTTATAGACCATCGAAACATGTATTTTTTGGAGTTATGTGGTCGGTATTACGCCCATGCCGCTTTACTTTCCCAGAAAAAAATCTGGTACCCATTTAAGGCTGGGTGGACCCTGAAGCTGTCGATCAGGATCGAACCCAACCTCTTGTCCTTTGTAGTCCAGTTCACTAACCACTGAGCGATCGGGGTTCCCATGTTTTGACCAGCCTCACAATTAATTCATGTAGATCTTTAATATTTTTTCACTGAAGAGACACATCAACATTACTAACTTAAAAAAAAAAAACGAAAGAAAATGACCCAAGAATAAACCTAAAGTATGACTGGAAAGTTGCCAGTATACAAATTGTATGTATTGTTACTTGTAAACTTGGATGCTCTCATCCACAGTTTCAAATGAAAGTTGTATTTAGAAAATGTCTGTCACCTGGAGTAAATGCCTTGTAACTAATTATCATATAAATCATCTGCAATAAGAGATAAGTGGTTCACTGCTCGAGGTAGACCCAGATTCAAATGAAGCAGCAACGACAAGGAAACCCTACAAAAATATAAGAAACAATAGTTGAGTCTGGCAGAAAACTTTTAAACCAGATCCCTGTATCCCCCTATGCATCCGAACTGTTTTGAAGATGATTTATAATTCAAGTTATCACTTCTCGGGTTATCCTATTTTTGAGAGGTTCAGCTTCATATCCAAGTATAAATTACCTGGAATGTTGCAATGCGTCTGTGTTCACGAGATTGCATGGAATGTTGCAATGCGTCTGTGTTCACGAGATTACATGGAATGTTGCAATGTTTGGAAATTCACTACATTACCTGGAATGTTGAGCCGCGATAGCTCAGTGGTTAGTGAACTGGACTACAAAGGACAAGGGGTAGGGTTCGATCCCAACCGACAGCCTCCGGGTTCACCCAGCCTTAAATGGGTACCGGATTTTTTTCCTGGAAAAGTGAAGCGGCACGGGCGTTATACCGGCCACATTACCCCAAAAATCATGTGCTGAAAGTCTGTACAATTTATGGTCACTGACACCATATTCCCTATACGCCACTTGGCGTGACGGGGGCACGTTACTTAACTACCTGGAATGTTGCAATGTTTGGGTGATCACGCGATTACCTGGAAATCTTGCTGCTGGAGCTACTGAGTTTAGTACTCTATGCACACAGTGAAATTGTTTTTCATCCGGATCGTATTTCGATATTTCGACTGTTTGCGATGAATAATGATATCGTATAACGAATGACGGTTCAGCTGTGTTCACTTTCGGTGCCGCTTCGCCTTATGACTTTTGGCGTGTGCTGTAGCTACTTTGCTGGGGACTGTAGCTGCCCTTCTCTGTTTGAATCCTTCAATGAGATGAGTTTTAAGTCGGATGATTCCATTAGCACGGGCGGTTGAGCAATTATGGATTTTAATTCGTTTGCAGTGATACCGAGGCCTTCGACTAACCACTTACCTGAAATTTTGTTATGTTTGTGAGGGTACTATTCCTCACTATTACTATATTCCCCAAATTGTTGTGCCAGTTACTATTCTTCATTATTACTACATTCCCAAAAGTGTTGAACCAGTTACTATTATTCACTATTACTACTATTACTTTTTCTCACTATTATCACATTCTCCAAATTGTTGAGCCAAGTACATTTTCTCACTATTATCACATTCTCCAAATTGTTGAGCCAAGTACATTTTCTCACTATTGTCACATCCCCCTAATTGTTGAGCCAAGTACATTTTCTCACTATTATCACATTCCCCTAATTGTTGAGCCAAGTACTTTTTCCTCACTGTTATTAAATTCTCTAAATTATTGAGCCAGATACTACTTTTCACTATTATTACATTCATAAATTGTTGAGCCAGGTACTATTTCTCACTATTATTAATAAGAATCATGAGACGTTTAAGGAACAAAATAAACCCAGAAATAAGTGAGGAACAATGTGAAATTGTGGAAGAAACGGGCACCAATAATGCAATATACATCTTAAGAACATTGATAGAAAGATCTATAGAGGTAAAGAAAGATCTATATATGTGTTTTATAGACTACACAAAAGCATTTGACAAAGTAAAGCATGTGAAAATAATCAATATGCTGTAGAAATCAAATATTGATGGCAAGGATCTGCGAATCATAAAAAAACACGTACTGGCAACAAACAGCAGCTATACGAATTAGCAACCAAACAGGACAATGCCAAGGCTGTGTTCTGTCGCCGGATTAGTTGTCAGTTTACAGCGAAAATATTATAAGATCAATAGCAGACAAAAAAGGAATTTAAGTCAACGGCAACAAAATAAATAATTTGCGATATGCGGATGACATAGTCTTAATAGCAGAGACAGAGAATTAACTACAAGAAATAATAGACATAATAGTAAAAGAAAGCAACAAAAAAGGTCTCAGTCTGAATAGTAAGAATACAGAAGTAATGGTCATATCAAAGAAACAGTCATCACCATCATGTACCATAAAAATAAACAGGGCAAATCTGAAACAAGTGCAACGCGTCAAAAACCTGGGCACAATAATAACATCAGATGGAAGATGCATCACAGAAATAAAAAGCAGAATAGCTCAGGCCAAAATAGCATTTCAGAAAATGAAAAATATCTTATGCAACAAATCTATGTCAATGGAAATGAGAAAGAGAGTTCATTGGTGCTATAAAGAACCAATTCTGACATATGGGTGCGAATCATGGACATTAGACAAACATATGAGACGATTAGAGGCCACAGAGATGGGATTTCTCAGAAGAATGTTGAAAGTTCCCTGGACAACTAAAAAGACTAATGAGGAAATTCTCAAAGATGCCAAGACAAAAAGGGAGCTACTAAAAAAAACATCAGAAAGAAACAATCAACATTTTTCGGGCACATCATGAGAAAAGGAAAGTTGGAATACTTGATTACAACTGGCAAAACAAAAGGAAAGAGAGATCGCAGAAGACAATGAGAGAAAATACTGGATAGCTTGGTGTCATGGCATGGAAAACAGTCAACAACAAAACTGGTATGATGCACTGTTGATAGAAGATTGTGGACGGACATGATCGCCTTCGCCAGCCTTTATGACACATGATGATGATGATGATCAAATCTCCCGAATTGTTGAGCCAAGTAATTTTTCCTCACTATTATCACATTCTCCATAATAATGAGTCATGTACACAATTGTTTTCGTTAGTTTCTCTGCCAGGAATGCCTCTAGCTTTCACTAAATACGTTCACTTTAATTGCCTTGTCAACGAGCTAACCGCCACGCTACTGGCGCTTCGTTTTCATTATTGAGGTAAATATGTAGAACACAAATAATCGTAAGAAAGGAAAGTAAACAAGACCTATGTCTTTCACGATTCAATCAATCAGAAGTAAAATGTGGTACATCCTATAAACGAATAATGCAAATTTGCAATGACGATTATGTTATGGTTATGGTATGCCCCGGTATCACTGCAAACGAATTAAAATGCATAATTGCTCAACCGCCCGTGCCAGTGGAATCATCCGAATTACTAACTCATCTCCCAAGCAATGGAAGGTAGCTGTAGTCTCCATCATAGAAGTCTCAGCACAAGCCAAAAGACATAAGGCGAAACCGCACAGAAAGTGAACACAGCCAACTGTTCCTTGTCATACGATATCATCATTCATCGTATACAAAGGGAATATCAAAACATGATCAAAACTGATTAGACACTCAGCTTACGGTGTGCACAGAGCACTTAACTCAGTAGCTCCTGCAACAAGCCGGCATTGGAATATGAGGAAACTGCAACAAGGAACACTTTTCATACATAGCTTTCAATGTTTCCTACCGCCTATCCACCATATTGGCCGGGGGTTCATGTCCTCCTGAAAATTATGATCGTCATATTTTTTTTTAATTTATAGCGCTTGATGAAGTCAGGACATCGTTTTTGAAGATTATGTTTATGTACGTATAAACAAGGAAGCCGTCATAGCTCAGTGGTTAGTGAACGGGATCACAAAAGACAAGAGGTCGAGTTCGATCCTGATTGACGGCTTCCAGGTTCACCCTGCCTTAAATGGGTACCGGATTTTTTGCTGGGAAATTAAATCGGCACGGGCGTGATACCGAACACATTACCTCATAAATCATGCACCGAAGGTCTATAAAAATTATGATCATTAACACCATATTCCCTATACAGCACTTGGGCTCTTTACTTTTATGTAGAAACAATGTCAGTTACATGTGTAAGACCTTTGGCGTCTCGACAGCCGCTAGTAGTAAGCAGTCATGTTTCGTCATATTTTAGTATCTTATACTGGGTTCTGTTTCACTGAACAGTTTCCCTCTTGATTGCTAAAACTGGATAGACAGAATCCAACCGCACAGTGAACAAGATATAGTTCTGGTTCCTGGCCTACATAGTAATCGCATAGTTATTTATACACAACACATACACACTGCACGCACACATCCACTCCAGCACTGTCAAGCGAACTCAAATTTACAAGCGTTACAAGTTTATGTTACCATCCCTGCTTTAAATTTAAAATAAATGTTAACATATTTTCAGACGACGTTAAAGTGTAAAATATTACATTTCATAATATTTATTTTTATGCATGAAATGTTTATGTTCACGTAATGTGATGTAATTGAAATATTATCTTTGTACTTTACTTTATTTAAGTTCACGATTTAACCATTTACATTTCTGATTACTGAATTTGATTTGAGTATTATATTTTTTTTTCTAAAGATATTTTTATATTCTTCCACTGCAAGAAGCAAAATCCCATGCATTATAAAAATAAACCTGAATAACTTTAATCTGTCTAACCAGTCACTAGCTTTACTGTAATTACCTGATGCTAGTTTCCACAACTATATTTATATTGCTTTTTGTATGAATCAATTGTTTGTCCAAATCAATGAAACTTTCCAAAATCTGGAAATATTTGTCAAATTAATGTAAACCTGTAACTAATGAATAGCAAAAAAAATATTAACATGTGATCAATAACATGAAGTTATTTAAGCAGAAGAAAAACGTAAATATAGTAAGTAGTAATATCTAACTAGCTTTGGTACAAGAACGAAATGCTAATTGTAATGCTTCAGTGTATTTTTAAGGTTAACATATGAATAGAGATTGAAAGAAAAGCATTGCATTTTTAAAATGAAACTAAATCAAAATAAATAAGTAAAAGCTAAACAAAAATGTAACTAAAAGGGGGAAATTCTATAAAATTATATAAGAAACAAGCAAAAAATAAGTTTCATTCTAATATTGGTGCAATAGGGTGCGGAGAAAGATCTCTATTTGGTGCGTGTTCACACACGAGATGTGTACAAGAGTTGGAGCAGTACTTGCAGCAATTGGACCAGAACTGTGTCGTTTACCGCTTCCCTCACGACCGGTGTGAGAACCGCTGGCGGTCCAGGCAGTCCTGGCGGTCCCTGAAGATAAAAGATGAGAACCAACCCGATTTCAATTTAATTTGTTGAACAAATACATACATTTATAGGGCCATGATTAAACGAGAACTCTAACGATATGGATAATGTGTATCTGCATGTTTTGATTTAGTGTGCTCTGTGGGACTGACATGAGCAGATTTATGTTAGGTAATACATCATATGTGTTAGCTAATATATGATACTGGGGTGCTGGATATCGTCTGTGATGTTTCACTAAATAAATACAATCTGGCTTCTGTCTTTGGGTACCTGTGGAGTATCTACAATTTATAGTTAATAACTACTTTCCTTTGCGACTTTAGGCTCCATAAGAAAGGGGCGGTTCCTTTTCTAAATGAATATACAACCGCTTTTAATTTAAACTGGAAAAATCTTTGTCTGACTTGCTAGTGCGCTGGCTAATCATCATAAAGGTCCGAGTTCAAATCCAAGGTTTGGCAATTTTTTTTGTTCGCGTGTAGATATAAATGTGGAGTTTATCCAGGCTCTGAAAATAGGTAGGTACCAGAGACATGTTTCATGATGATTTTCATAACGATTTTTTATATGGATAAGGATTTTTTATAAGGATAAGGATTTCCATAAGGATTTTTCGTAGGGATAAGAATTTTTTATAAGGATTTTAAAAATAAAGATAAGGATTTTCGTAAGGAAAATAGGGCAGCCTAGCGTGATACCAACACGTTGCCTATAAAATGTGCCGTTGGTCGTTGAAAAGTATGGACACTAACATCCTATTCGCCTTGTTTTACTATGTACAGGGTCGCATACCTATTTTTAGTCTGTTGCGCCGACTTTATTTGAAGTATCTTTATTAATTAAAAAAAAAACAAGAAACAAACACTCATCTTATTGCATACGTCATGCAATTATGTTGATTTTTTTTTTTTTTACTTATCTTACCGCAGACTTTTCATTTTTCTATTAGTGACCTTTTCACTTGGTTCTGTTACTGTGATCTCTGAATTCTTCACTTACATCTCTTAGTGTAATCTCTGAATTCTTCACTTACATCTCTTAGTGTAATCTCTGAATTCTTCACTTACATCTCTTAGTGTAATCTCTGAATTCTTCACTTACATCTCTTAGTGTAATCTCTGAATTCTTCACTTACATCTCTTAGTGTAATCTCTGAATTCTTCACTTACATCTCTTAGTGTAATCTCTGAATTCTTCACTTACATCTCTTAGTGTAATCTCTGAATTCTTCACTTACATCTCTTAGTGTAATCTCTGAATTCTTCACGTACATCTCTTAGTGTAATCTCTGAATTCTTCACTTACATCTCTTAGTGTAATCTCTGAATTCTTCACTTACATCTCTTAGTGTAATCACTGAATTCTTCACTTACATGTCTTAGTATAATCTCTGAATTCTTTTCTTACGTCTCTTAATGTAATCTCTGAATTCTTCTTGTACAACTGTTACTGTCATCTCTGAATGTTTTTCTTACATCTCTTAGTGTAATCTCTGAATTCTTCAATTACATCTCTTAGTGCAACATCTGACATTTTTCACTTACATCTCTTAGTGCAATATCTGAATTCTTTACTTACATCTCTTAGTACAATCTCTTAATTCTTCTCTTACGTATATTAGAGGAATCTCTGAATTCTTCACTTATACCTCTTAGTGCAATCTCTGAATTCTTCACTTACACCTCTTAGTGCAATCTCTGAATTCTTCACTTACACCTCTTAGTGCAATCTCTGAATTCTTCTCTTACATCTCTTAGTGCAATCTCTGAATTCTTCACTTAAACCTCTTAGAGCAATCTCTGAATTCTTCACATATACCTCTTAGTGTAATCTCTGAATTCTTTACTTACATCTCTTAGTGCAATCTCTGATTTTTATCTTACTTCTCTTAGTGCCGTCTCTGAATTTTAATCTTAATCATTTATATGTAAGAATTCTTCTCTTACTTTTGTTAGTGCAATCTATGAATTCTACTCTTTTTTTGTTGAATGCAGTCTTTCTATTCTTCCAAGCTTTCCCTATCCTTACTTTTCCCATTAACATACTTCAGTAATACAATCTCCCTTTCAGTGTGTAATTCGTCTTACTGCAATATTCGTTATCCCTTGTAGCCACCATGCAGCAGTAAAACATCCTGCCCATAAAACTTCTATCTATTTCGCTGCAGTAATACTATCTGCCCATGTCTCTGCCATTATCACATTGGTGTAATGATATATCCCCATATAACCTAATATTTATTTTCTTACTCTAGTAATACAGAAAATTGGCAACCAGACAGGACAGTTTCAATACATAAAACAAGGTCAGACAAGGCTGTGTTCTATCGTAGGATTTGTTTTCACTTTATAGTGAAAATATGAGATCAATAGTTGATATAAAAGGATTTGAAGTCAACGGTCACAACATAAATAATCTGCGATATGCGGATGGCACAGACTTAATAGCAGTGACGAGGAATGAGCTACAAGAAAAAAATAGACATAATAGTGAAAGATACTAAAAAGAAAGGTCTTAGTCTGAATGGTAAGAAAAGAAAAGTAATTGTTTCATCCAAGAAATAATCATCACCATCATGCAACATAAAAAAGGACATTTCTGAAACAATTGCAGAGCATCAACTACTTGGACACAATAATAACATCAGACCATAATGCACCACACAAAAAAAAGCAGAATAGCTCAGGCCAAAATTGCATTTCACAAAAAGAAAAAAGGCTTGTGCAACAAATCTATATAAATGGAAGTGAGAAAGGGAGGACATCGGTGCTATATAGGGCTAAATCTGAACTATGGAAGTGAATCATGACAGTAGACACAACAATGAAAAGATGATAGATGAGACTACAGAGATTTCTCAGAAGAATGTTGAGAGTTTCCTGGACAGCTAAAAAGACCAATGAGGCAATTCTCAAAGAGGCCAACACAAAAAGGGAGCTCCTAAGAAACAGAAAGAAACAATCCACATTTTTCGGGCACATCATGAGAAGAGAAAAGCTGAAACACTTGGTTACAACTGGTAAAATACTGGAAAAGAAAGATTGCGGACGGCAAGGAAAGAAAATGCTGGATAGCTTGGTGTCATGGCACGAAAAACCGTCAACAACAGAATTGATACCACGCACTGTGAATAGAAAATTATAATAGAACATGATCGCCTACGCCAACCGGTATGCACATGATGATGATGAGGAGAAATACAGAAACTAACCGGAAAAGAAGGATCAATTATTGAAATGACCCCAAATGATTAAAACAAACTGGTAGGAAAAGAACGATTAATTATCGAAATGACCCCAAATGATTCAAACAAACTGGTAGGAAAAGAACGATCAATTATTGAAATGACCCCAAATGATTCAAACAAACTGGTAGGAAAAGAACGATCAATTATTGAAATGACCCCAAATGATTCAAACAAACTGGTAGGAAAAGAACGATCAATTATTGAAATGACCCCAAATGATTCAAACAAACTGGTAGGAAAAGAACGATCAATTATTGAAATGACCCCAAATGATTCAAACAAACTGGTAGGAAAAGAACGATCAATTATTGAAATGACTCCAAATGATTCAAACAAACTGGTAGGAAAAGAACGATCAATTATCGAAATGACCCCAAATGATTCAAACAAACTGGTAGGAAAAGAACGATCAATTATTGAAATGACCCCAAATGATTCAAACAAACAGGTAGGAAAAGAACGATCAATTATCGAAATGACCCCAAATGATTCAAACAAACTGGTAGGAAAAGAACGATCAATTATCGAAATGACCCCAATTGATTCAAACAAACAGGTAGGAAAAGAACGATCAATTATTGAAATGACCCCAAATGATTCAAACAAACTGGTAGGAAAAGAACGATCAATTATTGAAATGACCCCAAATGATTCAAACAAACAGGTAGGAAAAGAACGATCAATTATCGAAATGACCCCAATTGATTCAAACAAACAGGTAGGAAAAGAACGATCAATTATTGAAATGACCCCAAATGATTCAAACAAACGGGTAGGAAAAGAACGATCAATTATTAAAATGACCCCAAATGATTAAAACAAACAGGTAGGAGAAGAACGATCAATTATCGAAATGACCCCAAACGATTCAAACAAACTGACGACCGACCCTGGTCTTGAACAATGATTTATTTATTCTTCGCCATGGTGTGCTAAAGAGAATAAGAGACAGATAGAAAGGAGAGAGAGCGAGAGAGTAATACAGTTTACATCTATAACTTTTATTACAACTCTCCTCATAACATAATCATTGACATTTCTATGATCTCTCCAAAACCCAGATTCAATTAACATACTACAGTCAACTTTCAAACCTGTGATATTCATTTTACTTCAGACGTCCCGGGAATTGGTATTCTCCATTTTTGTGTAGCTTTTCTGCTTTTACTTCTCCTGGTGATTCTTCGCGGTTTTAATTATCTTTGTTTCATCCATTAGCTCTATGTAACGTTTGGAAATAATGATTACACTAGTGCTTAGATGTATTGTTCTCAGTTGATATTTACTCTAGTGGTTACAATTATCCCAAACTTGTAGCTGTATGTATTATTTCCAATTATATTTTTTTACCTATTAATAATTACACGCATGAGTGTATGTAGTTGTTGCAACTCGTGCTTTGAACATGAAAAGTGGTAATTATTACTTCAATCCATTTTTTCTGCCTGCACGAGACGGTCTCGGCAGAAAGCACAAATTACGTAGCACAGGCAAGGAACAATGGAGTAATTTCAGAAATTTGTTTATAATACGAAATTAATAGTGGCTGAAATTTTACTTTTTTAACTTTTTTTCCCAGACAATGGCATACATCCTTTATTTCGATTTTTAACTGTCATGTTTTCTTTCTTCCTATTCGATTTAAACACTGGAGTTATGTATTATAATCCGATATGACTAGGCACATAATTCACGAGAACAGTTGTGGTGAAAAAAAAAAAAAAACTTTTTTCATTATGATTTCAGTGTCGTGGTTTAGTAATATGACTATGAAAAGACTACGATATACGAATCATACAATCGTCTTATTAAATATAATGCGTAATTGTGGTTGTAGCCTCGATGAACTAGTGATTACTAAATTTGACCACTTCTGAGGATTTGGGGTCGTGTTCGATCACGAACGATGCCGTTCTAGATGCACTCGTCCTTACATGAGAACCGGATTTTTCCTGAGAAAGAAAGACGGCACTGGCGTAATACCGATAGTAACGTTCTGATACTTCCGATAGTTCGTAGATACCCAAAAGTTGTTCCGAAGGTTCTTATACGTCACGACGTGACGTGATAACATGACTCTCTTCTTTCTATAACATAAGACTATATCTGTGCAGCTTATAAACCCTGTAGTTCAGACGAGGGTTCCGAAGGGTAATTTCATATAACTGTTTTATTTTTTCTGACATTTTTCCCTGGCAGTGGCGTACAACCTGTTCTAATCAATTTTTCAATCACCAAAGTTTCTTAAACGCAATCATCTTGAACATTAGATTTACACTTTATTGTTCCGCCTAAGTTACTGCAAGACTCCGTGAACTAGAGGTTAGGGATAACCATTAACAAGCTGATAATTTCGTGTAGGGATAGAGAACAGGTAAATTTTGATCATGAGACTGTCACGTTGAAAGTTGAAGCTAAATCACCTTTAATTATACCCGTCTGCCTTCTATAGTTATGTTGATGTTCTGTTTCTCTTTTATTCATGACTTCTGTTGTGTTTTTGCCTGTGCTGTTGAATTTATTTAAGTGTTCTTGTAGGTCTTCTATTGTTTCATGTATTAGTGCCTGATTGTCTGCAAATAAGAGCTCGTTGATCTCCTCTATCTCTGATGGGTTGGCTGACTTACATGTATAGTCCATGTCTGTAATAAACAGTAGGGGAGATAGTACGCACACTTGTCTTACACCTGATCTAACTTCGAAGTTGTCTGTGTAACCTGCTGCTGTTCTGACTGTACAGCTGCTGTTGATGTAGATACTTTTAATTAGGTTGGTTAAATTTTGCTTACTCCGTATATTGTTAGTATCTCCCACAGTTGTTCTTTGTCGAATGCTTTTTCCTGGTCAATGAAAGCTATGTACAATTTATAATTGTCTTCTGTCGTCCTTTCTGCTAGTTGTTTTCAAGTGAATAGAACGTCAGAACATACTAAGTTTTTTTTTTTTTTTTTTTTTTTTTTTTGGGGGGGGGGGGGGTGGGGAGACCCCCATTTGAGAATTGCTTAATTGTAGTTCTATTATTGGTCTGAGTCTTTTTTCCACAATTTTGGCACATAACTTTAGTACATGCCTGACAAGTGATATACCTCGATATTGATTGCAGTCTCTTATGCTATTTTTCTTTTTCCATATTGGTATGATGATTGCCTGTTGCCAGTCTTTTGGGCTTTTTGTTGGTGCCATGCTGTATTGTATGATGGATACACATGTGCGGTTCGTAAAGAGGAAGGACTGAGAGTATTTTTTTTAAAAGAAACTGGGGTTAAACAAGGATGTATTTTATCGCCCTTGTTATTTGTAATTTGTTATGGACTTCATAAAGAAGAAAAGCTGCAATTGGTTAAGTAAAGGCATCGAATAGATGCAAGGGGACCATTTGGAGGACCTCGACGTTGCTGATGACATAGTCCTCATCAGCAGTCAGATAAAAACGATGCAGGAAAACACAAATGAACTATCATCAATAGCCAGCAAAATTGGGTTTGGGATCAATCTTGAAAAGACTAAAATCATGAAAAGCTTAATTCCAAAAGATGACAAAATATGCATGGAAAACAAACCAGTGGAAGAGATCGCTCTCTTTATCTGTCTTGGATGTCACTTATGATCGGGAATGGGATACAAGTAAAGAAATTAGAATCAGAATAGCTAAAGCATCAATGTCTTTCGGAAACCTTGAAAAGTTGTGGAAATCAAAACGCATTAGCATAAACACGAAGCTTAGACTATTCAAATCAAACGTACTATCAACCGTTACGTATGCATGTGAGAGTTGGAAAAAAACCAGAGACATATAAATAAAGTTGAACGCATTCGAAAATAAATGTCTAAGGAAAATACTTGGTATAGCGTGGAACTTGTTCAAAACAACCGAGGAAATTAGAGAAATCGCTGTCGACCACTAATATCTTCAGTAATAAAGAAAAGACGATGGTCATATGTTGGATATGTGATGAGGAGAGATAATAACCGACTAAAAAAGTAAGCCCTCATGTGAGAAACAACAGGTAAGAGGAAAAGAGGCCGATCCAGAGAGACACTGAGAAGAACATTGATCAGAGAGGCAAGAGCAGCAGGAATCGGCTCCCTCAATGAGAAAGGATTGCTTGCACAGAACAGAGACAAATTGCGAGATTTCATAAAAGATCTTTACAAGGATTGAAAACTGCTAGAATAAAAATTTAGATAAGAGAAAGAGTATCTGGGCCTATGCCTTATTGGCCGGCTACGGCTCGAAAGGTCAACAGATAGATGTTGCATTGAATATTCTGTGTAGCCATGTCACTCCTGTTTCTCCTGCTGCTACTATTATTTATGCTAGTATGTTATCTATCCCCAAATGCTTTATTTCTTGCTGCATATTATCGTTCCACATACTGTTTCTGAAATGTTGCTTACCGTTTTGTTATCTTATAATGTATTTCATTGCGTTTCATAAAAACTGAGAATTGATGGCAAAGGGTTCTTCTTTTTTTTTCCTTTTTTTTTTAGAAAATATAACCGGTAAAGTTACATCTGTAACATATTGTGACGCTAATGAGAGGAAATATATGGACAAAAAGGTTTGTAAACATTTATTTAATTAAGGAAACCAATGTGATAAATTAGCAAAAGCTGATATGTAAACGTTCTCAATTATTAGTGGATTCCTAGCAGCTTTTGCCTGACAACATCACGTTCCTTTCAAAGTTCGCCCAACTGTAATTCTACATTTCAACGTTCACCTGACTATAAATCTACCTTTCAATGTTCACCTGACTATAAATCTACCTTTCAATGTTCACCTGACTATAAATCTACCTTTCAATGTTCACCTGACTATAAATCTACCTTTCAATGTTCACCTGACTATAAATCTACCTTTCAATGTTCACCTGACTATAAATCTACCTTTCAATGTTCACCTGACTATAAATCTACCTTTCAATGTTCACCTGACTATAAATCTACCTTTCAACGTTCGCCTGACTATAAATCTACCTTTCAACGTTCACCTGACTATAAATCTACCTTTCAACGTTCACCGGACAATAAATCTACCTTTCAACGTTCGCCTGACTATAAATCTACATTTCAACGATCGTCAGGCTATAAGTCTACCTTTCAAAGTTTGTCCGACTATAATTCTACCTTTCAACGTTTGTCCGACTATAATTCTACCTTTCAACGTTCGCCTGACTATAAATCTACATTTCAACGATCGTCAGGCTATAAGTCTACCTTTCAACGTTTATCCGACTATAATTCTACCTTTAAACGTTTGTTTGACTATAATTCTACCTTTCAACGTTCGCCTTACTATAAATCTACATTTCAACGTTCGCCTGACTATAAATCTACATTTCAACGTTCGTCAAGCTGTAAGTCTACCTTTCAAAGTTTATTCTTCTTCGTCTTCCTTTTCAGCTTCCTGTGGAGCATAAGTCTTCAACAAACACTTTCCAAGTCGTTCTGTTTTTTGCCATTCTTTTAAGATCATTCCATGTCTTCCCCATCATCTTCATCTCTGCTTTTATCTGTCTTCTCCAAGAATTCCTTTGTCTTCCTCCTTGTCTTTTCCCCTAGGGATTCCAAAAAAGGGCCTGTTGTGTAATACTCTCAGTTGGCTTTCAAAGTTTGCCTGACTATAATTCTACCTTTCAACATTTGTCTGACTATAATTCTACCTTTCAACATTTGTCCGACTATAATTCTACCTTTCAACGTTCACCTGACTATAATTCTACCTTTCAACGTTCACCTGACTATAATTCTACGTTTCACAATTCGTATTGACTACAATTCTGCCTTGGAGCGTGACACACATAAAATATATTAAATACTATGCGGCGCAACGAGTAGTAAAGTTGCAGAAAAAATGTAAATAACAAGTAAATGGTATTAAGCACCTAAAGCGAGACGATACACACAGCGACGTATCAGCAAAAGCCTTCATTGGGATCAAAACAACAAGCATTAATACAAAACATAAACTTATCTGAAAATGAAGTTAGACTCGCGTGGTCTGAATGGCACAGGATCGAACCCAACCTCTTGTCCTTTGTAGTCCACTTTACTAACCACTGAGCTATCGCGGATCTTTGATCTAACTATAATTCCCGATAATAATTTAATAGAAGCCTAGCAGAACCGGCAAAAAAAGACCAAATCCTTGGATATTCATTTTATCATACCAAACACTGGATGTAGAAAAGCATCCGTTATCGTTACAGCTTTTAACAAATATCTCGGGTTTCCTATGGGGTTTCTATGGAGTTAAAGAAGAAAGGGAACATGTTCAGTGTAATTTAAACGAGGCGTTTAAGTCAGTGTGTTTTTTCCGACAATTCCAGTTCAATCAGAAACAAAAAAGGGAACTTTTTTGTTTAGCCAACCGTCTTTCCAATACTGGTGCACTATGCAACACGGGCTCAACTTCTTTTAGAGAACGACACGGTTTATGTTTTAATTTTATTATTTCGGTCACCCCAAATCTCTCTATTTTCCCCCAAAAAAGGATTAATAATCACCAGATAACAATCATCAAACAACAATCACCAGATAATAATCATCAAACAACAATCACCAGATAACAATCACCAGATAACAATCATCAAACAACAATCACCAGATAACAATCATCAAACAACAATCACCAGATAACAATCATCAAACAACAATCACCAAATAATAATCATCAAACAACAATCACCAGATAACAATCATCAAACAACAATCACCAGACAACAATAATTAAACAACAATCACCAGATAACAATCACCAGATAATAATCACCAGATAACAATCACCAAACAACAATCACCAGACAACAATAATTCAACAACAATCACCAGATAACAATCATCAAACAACAATCACCAGATAACAATAATTAAACAACAATCACCAGATAACAATCATCAAACAACAATCACCAGATAACAATCACCAGATAACAATCATCAAACAACAATCACCAGACAACAATAATTCAACAACAATCACCAGACAACAATAATTAAACAACAATCACCAGATAACAATAATTAAACAACAATCACCAGATAACAATAATTAAACAACAATCACCAGACAACAATAATTCAACAACAATCACCAGATAACAATAATTAAACAACAATCACCAGACAACAATAATTCAACAACAATCACCAGACAACAATAATTAAACAACAATCACCAGATATAAATCATCAAACAACAATCACCAAATAATAATCATCAAACAACAATCACCAGATAACAATAATCAAACAACAATCACCAGACAACAATAATTAAACAACAATCACCAGATAACAATCACCAGATAATAATCACCAGATAACAATCATCAAACAACAATCACCAGACAACAATAATTCAACAACAATCACCAGACAACAATAATTAAACAACAATCACCAGATAACAATAATTCAACAACAATCACCAGATAACAATAATTAAACAACAATCACCAGACAACAATAATTAAACAACAATCACCAGACAACAATAATTCAACAACAATCACCAGATAACAATAATTAAACAACAATCACCAGACAACAATAATTCAACAACAATCACCAGACAACAATAATTAAACAACAATCACCAGATATAAATCATCAAACAACAATCACCAGACAACAATAATTAAACAACAATCACCAGACAACAATAATTCAACAACAATCACCAGATAACAATCATCAAACAACAATCACCAGATAACAATAATTCAACAACAATCACCAGACAACAATAATTCAACAACAATCACCAGATAACAATCATCAAACAACAATCACCAGATAACAATCATCAAACAACAATCACCAGATAACAATAATTAAACAACAATCACCAGATAACAATAATTAAACAACAATCACCAGATAATAATCCCCAGATAACAATCATCAAACAACAATCACCAGATAACAATCATCAAACAACAATCACCAGATAACAATCATCAAACAACAGTCATCAGATAACAATAATTAAACAACAATCACCAGATAACAATCATCAAACAACAATCACCAGATAACAATCATCAAACAACAGTCATCAGATAACAATAATTAAACAATCACCAGATAATAATCACCAGATAACAATCATCAAATACCAATCACCAGATAACAATCATCAAACAACAATCACCAGATAACAATAATTAAACAACAATCACCAGACAACAATCATCAAACTATAAACAATTCAGTTTCTAGAAAATGCAGAACACGTTCTCCAGTCATGCCACCTGTGCAAATGAAAGAAAGCAAACACTGACAAACAGAATAGCTCTGAGTGCTAAGACCTTAGTAAAGGAGATGAGAAAGTATTACTCAATGTTACCTCGAGCCAGTTTTGTCATACGAAAAAAAAAATGTCCTGCGCAATAAGACCACAAGTAAGACAATCACGGTGAGGGGAGAAAAGAATCGACCCCTTATCTGCCACACGTGTCGCAAGAAACGACTAAGGTGGTTTGGAATCTTCGTCTGTGCAATCCAGTAGGACATGCACGGAGTGACTTGTCAACAGAATTTACCAATGATTTTGGAAAATGCTGTGACAAGAAATGGAGCGGATATGGGAACTCCTGAGCGAAATGAAACTGGTTCGGCGGATAGAATAGAACAAGAAAATCGTTTTATGCTGGAGGTCTCAATGGAATACATTGTTGGAACCTGGTTCGGCGGATAGAATAGAACAAGAAAATCGTTTTATGCCGGAGCTCTCAATGGAATACATTGTTGGAACCTGGTTCGGCGACTGATACATACAGCAGGATCTTGTCAATAATAAGTCTACCAATTATAGACAACGTAACAATTACATTCTAATTGTACTGTACAATACAGTACAAACACTGTAGTATTATAACAATCGTTTACGACATTATTTCATTAATGGGTTAGCCGAGGAAATCAAATGACTTGTAGTGTTACGCAAGAAGCTATATAATTGAGTTGATGACTATGAAAGGCGGAGTAACTCTGAAAATGTTATGATTTGAAAAATAATAAATTATCTGTCCTTACCCGATCACCTAGATCACCTTTGATTCCTGGTTCACCTTTAGGACCTCGGAGACCCTACAATGTTCAGAATAAAAGCAATTGTAAGTATTATTAGTTTGTTAACATTTCACACTTTAATACGAAAATATAAATGTACGAACAACTGGAGAAACTCTAACACAAGAGGTTAATGAGTGATTATCAACAATTTTCTTCATTACATATGAAACAACCGTGAATTATGGGTATGCTTCTATAGGAGACAAACAGCATCAATGCCGATGGGGATAGGAACTCATTAGTTTGATTGACTTCTGATCTATCACTTTCTCCTTTTGCCAACTCTTGATTGCAAATTCTTGCAGTGGTGTCAAGATTGCAATTTCATCAATTATGTCTTATCCATAACCAAATAAGATTTAATAGAGCTTTTTACATTCTGAGAATGACAAAACCAATCAGTTGCTGCAAGATAGTATAGATAATGCAGGAGCTACTGAGTTAGGTGCTCTGTGCACACCGTGAGCTGTGTGTTTCATCCGTTTTTATCATTTTTCGATATTCCAATTGTTTACGATGAATGATATTTTGAAATTGATATCGTATGACAGGGAACAGTTGGCTGTGTTCACTTTCTGTGCGATTTCGCCTTATGTCTTTTAGCGTGTGCTGAGACTGCTATGATGGGGACTACAGCTGCCTTTCTTTGTTTGGGAGATGAGTTAGTAATTCGGATGATTCCACTGGTATGGGCGGTTTAGCAATTATGGATTTTAATCCGTTTGCAGTGATACCGGGGCCTTCCATAACATAAGAACCAAAGTTTAGATAAGAAAAAAAGAAAGGGGGAATACTTAACTCTTTCCGTACGTTTCTACACACTGTAGGACATGCCGACTTAGGCCGTGCAAGTTTCGCCAAATAGTGTGTCACTCTTAATTTGATTAGTGTGAACCGTCATCAAACTATATTGTCTTACATGCCTTGTATCATCTCGGTATTGGTGAAATATAATACTTTTTTCAATTTTATAAAAAAATTCATATATTTAATGTTATATGTTAAATAAACATAAATATGTAGATTGATACTTAAAACCATGAAAAATTTACTCACTGAAATCGCTTTCGTTGTATTGATAAAAAGCTTCCGTATGGAAATAGCTAATAACATACGTTTTACTGTTAATAGATAACTTAAATTTGATGTGTTTCTCTAAACTACAACGGGAACTTTTACTGATGATAGATAATTTATGCAGGTTAATGTTTAGTCTAAACTCACCTTTCCTTCCTAATATTCACATTTTAGGTAGGCGTGGATGCGCTGTAACACTAGTTTACGACAACGCCTAGATTTATGCCCCACCTTATGACACAGCCGTTTTCGTCATGAGTAAATTTGCTCAACAATTTCTTACTCAGGCAGGGCACATTATGCGACATTTACTCCCAATGGGGTTGTTAACGTGCGAGCGTGCACAAGATAGAACCTGTTTATTGCCATTTTCGAGATAACTAGACATTGGGCCTCACTACACAGAAAGGGCTAGACATCGGACCTCACTACATAGATAGGGCTAGACATCGGACCTCACTACATAGATAGGGCTAGACATCGGACCTTATTACCCAGATAGGGCTAGACATCGGACCTCACTACACAGATAGGGCTAGACATCGGACCTCACTACACAGATAGGGCTAGACATCGGACCTCACTACACAGATAAGGCTAGACATCGGACCTCACTACCCAGATAGGGCTAGACATCGGACCTCACTACCCAGATAGGGCTAGACATCGGACCTCACTACCCAGATAGGGCTAGACATCGGACCTCACTACCCAGATAGGGCTAGACATCGGACCTCACTACCCAGATAGGGCTAGACATCGGACCTCACTACCCAGATAGGGCTAGACATCGGACCTCACTACCCAGATAGGGCTAGACATCGGACCTCACTACCCAGATAGGGCTAGACATCGGACCTCACTACCCAGATAGTGCTAGACATCGGACCTCACTAAACAGATAGGGCTAGACATCAGATCTCACTACCCAGATAGGGCTAGACATCGGATCTCACTACACAGATAGGGCTAGACATCGGACCTCGCTACACAGATAGGGCTAGACATCGGATCTCGCTACACAGATAGGGCTAGACATCGGATCTCACTACAGAGATAGGGCTAGACATCGGATCTCACTACACAGATAGGGCTAGACATCGGATTTCACTACACAGATAGGGCTAGACATCGGATCTCACGACAAAGCGAGCGTTAGACATCGGTTCTCACTACACAGTTAGGGCGAGACATCGGATCTCACTAGCCAGATAGGGCTAGACATCGGACCTCAACACCCAGATAGGGCTAGACAACGGACCTCACAACCCAGATAGGGCTAGATATCGGATCTCACTACCCAGATAGGGCTAGACAACGGACCTCACAACCCAGATAGGTTTAGACATCGGATCTCACTACACAGATAGGGCTAGACATCGGATCTCACGACAAAGCGAGGGTTAGACATCGGTTCTAACTACACAGTTAGGGCGAGACATCGGATCTCACTAGCCAGATAGGGCTAGACATCGGACCTCAACACTCAGATAGGGCTAGACAACGGACCTCACAACCCAGATAGGGCTGGACAACGGTTCACACAACCCAGAGACTAGGGGAGGATAAATTCCCGGAAAAAAAAACACAGATTCGAAGTGAAAAATGTCCACCGGTTGTGACGAGATTCGAAACAAGGACCTTCCTATTAAGAGGCCGAAGTCTTACCTCTAAACCACCTAGTCCACCGCCCACCCCCTTTAACTTCATGAGGTTACAAGACAATTGTTTTAAGGAGTCTATGCAGATTGTGTTATTTAATTTAGCTATATTTTTAAAAATGTTGATCAATGTAATAAACACAACTAAAGTAGAACTGATGTTACCTGCACGCCAGGATTTCCAGGTATTCCTGCAGGACCCATAGTGCCTCTTAGTCCCTGTGTAAAAAAAGTAATTATATTAGCCAATGGTTTATACTTCCTTTACATGTTGCGTGCTCACTTTATTTGGGAACTTAAGCTTGGCAAACAGCAGACGTTAAAGGTACGAGACTTGAATCAACGTCTTAGCACGCAGGGTTTACCTATATGTGCTCGGCCGCCTATCCAGAAGTATTCGGAAACTCCTCTCTAGTGTCGTCTCAAGCATCGTAATTCACGAGCGAGGCGCCATTTCTCACTTTCCCAGAGTATGAACCCTGGTACCCATTTCTACCTGGGGCTGGGTCGACTGCAGGGATATCTTTTTTTTTTTCCAACCACGAGTACAATTAACACTATTTCCAGCGGCAATCGAACACAGGTTGTCCCAATGTCATTAGCTAGTGGGCTGATTTTATATATGTGTATGGCCCTTTTCGTCTTGTCAGACGGTCTAGTGGAGGCTATTGTGTTTTTTTTTTGAGGTTCTGATTTTGTCGAACAGCTTCTCTCGTGGCTTATTCTACCAATGTTTGACAAAAACAAGCGGTCACAGAATGAACAAGTCAGGCCAACTGGTCCACACGGTTTTCCATTCTTTTTCATGAGTCTTTTCTCTTCTAAGCTTTGCCATTATATCTCCCCTCGACGCTGAAAGGCAGATGAGGAAGGAAAAAAGAAGAAGAATTGATATACATACTCTATGATACGACGATCAACTTATGTACTCAATGCCAAAATAATACACTACTTTTAAACAAATCAAACAATAAAAAACAAAATGTTAGAGTGTTACATATAGTGCACAGTAGACAGGCTGAAGAGAAAGAAACAAAACAAATTGAGTGGGACACGTCAGGTTAACACAAACGAAAAATAAATTTGATGTGATAAGGCTATAAAAATTTAGTTAAGAGAAGGAGTATCTTGCACTAAGCCCTATGGGCCGGCTACGGCTCGAAGGGTCAATAGATAGATAGGTAAGGCTTTGGCTCCATACTATAAAATGCTTGACACTCATTTAAAAAAAAAAAATTAAATGTCTTTTTAATGCTAGAAAAGACACAATAATTCGGAGACGCGAAATTAATAATAAACACTAACAACTATATTACTTATATGTTTGACTTTTACAACAACCGCAAAATATGCAGCATATCTTAATAAAAACCATAAAAAAGTATAGTTTTAGAATCATGTAACTTAATAAATACATATAACTGAATGTTAATCCAATACATGCAACTGATTTATAAGTAAGCACTTAGAATTATGGAAATGTACCAGTCAAATACCAGTGGATAAAGAGATACAGCGAAGATGATGGCGCTAGATAGGACACGCTCTGCGGAAGCCACCTGAGAGTATTACACAACAGGCCCTTTTATGGAATCCCCAGGGGAAAAGACAAAGAGGAAGACCAAGGAATTCTTGGAGAAAACAGATAGAAGCAGAGATGAAGATGATGGGGAAGACATGGAATTATATTAAAAGAATGGCAAGAAACAGAACTACTAGGAAAGTGTTTGTTGAAGACCTATGCTCCACAGGGAGCTAAAAAGGTAGAAGAAGAAGAAGTATAATGTTGGTACCGGTATAATTTATAGATTTATACATTTTAAAAAATGAAAGTAGATGTTTATATATATAAATCTTTTACATATTTGTGGTGTAGCAACACACTTTTATCTTATACAATAGTCAGTACATGTAGTCATTCCCCAGCTTACGGTGGAATTACGTTCCGAAGAACTGATTGCAAATTAGAAATATCTTAAGTCGAAAATGCTATCCTAGGCGCGAGATGCAAGATTATGAAGAGCCATAATGAAGCCGGAAATATCCCATTGGCTAACATGTAGTACTATAGAGTACAGTGTGCAAGGTTAAATGTTATTATACTGTAAACATTAACGAAATTGTTCAGTGAAAGTAGCACCTTGGGTGGGTGAGTGTGTGTGTGAGAGAGAGAGGCAGAGAGAGAGAGAGTGACGAAAATGATGCAATAAAATTTAATTAAAACCCATATCGTAACTCCCTCAAATCGTAACTCGAATGATCGTATGTCGTGGCATATCTGTACGTTTTCTCATTAATTCATACATCTTATTAAAAGTAATAAACAACAATATATAATTTAAAAAAAAAAAACTTACATGTTCTCCTTTATTTCCAGTGTCTCCTTTCTGTCCTCGTTGCCCAGATTCACCCTGTCAAAATGAGACTTACAAATGTTTCTAATACAGGTTAATCATATCGGTCCTCTAGAAAGCATTATTTGGAAAAGATGTTTAATTCTTCTATTGAACTGATATCTTTCAGAATGAACCCGGTATCATAAAAACTACCAGAGCATAGTCTACGGAACAAGCATTTTAAAAAAAAAGATTAAAAAAAAAAACAAATATAAAAATTAAAATAAAAAAAATTTAAAAAAAAAAGACAAAGAGATAGAACAAATATGTTGAATATACTGAACTTTATAACTAAACAAGAAAATAATCTCAATGAAGGATGGCCTTTAAATAAAAAATGATGAGACTTTGGTGCACACCTGTAAGATGGGATAAGGTGTATCTGTCTCTGACTTCCGTGTCATGACTAATGTCAAGAACAAGTCACAGAGCAAACTAAAAGTTAATGAGAATAATAGTTGTATACCTACCCAATTCCTTCAGAATTTTGACCAGAACAAGGATAACTAGCAAGATGAGAGTCCTCTGCAAAGTCTGAGGCTTAACTATTAATAGCAAAATCATGTGACATGGAGAGGCAAGAATTTCTGCCCCATGTGATATCTTTAGCTTAAAAGGATAATAGACAGATATGTATATATATATATACTCAAAGTTTGTGAATGGTACAAAATAATCGGGCACTAAAAAATATTGAAAAGAAATGGATGATTTTTAAGAAAACAAATAATGAAGTTCAAAAACAGCTGAAAATAAAGAAATTACTATTTAACACAATTTGAGCAAGTCAAATGATAGTTTTTTTTTACACACATAGAGAAACAATAACTTACTGAAAGACATTTTGGAAGGGAAAATAAAAGAAAATAAACGAGATAGTGAGACAACGATTAAAATAAACTGGCAATATCAAAAGATAGACAGGTGAATCAATGACAGAGTGTATCAGTATGGACAGAGATAGAATGAAATGACACGCCATAGTAGCAAACTTTATTTGTTGCCGTGGTACAAGATGATGAAGTTAAAATCAAGATTTAATAGAGAAAATAGGTAAAAACTTGTGAGACTGGCAAACATGGAAACTAATATAACTTAAAAAGAATCACATACAAATGATTTGTTAAAGAAATATGTTTACAACTGACGTGAAAAGCTGCTAATGGTGACGATTACTTTTATTGAGAAACGGTAAAGTAGGACAATTTCGCATTAAACTGAAAAGATGTCGAAACATATTGCACTACTTTAGTATAAAACGTGCTGTGGCCATTATTTCTATCAGTTAGATTACCTGCCAAATAATTAGGATTTCATTTACAGAAAAGACAACAGACAATTCATTACCATCGAAGTTGAAAGTTAATGCAGAAGAACACAATAACTTACAAAAGCTGCATTCTTGCCAGGTTTTCCAACAAGTCCTGGCTCACCTCGTTCTCCCTGCCAAATATAAGCATCATATGAACGTTTAATTACAACGACATTTGCCAATTCAGTTGTCTTTGATTCAATTGAGACCAAAATTAATCCGATCTTAAAGGTTCTCTGGCTACAGGGCCCATTTCAACGGATACCGGCGATATTTCCCTGGAAAGGAAAGACAGCGAGGAAGGGAACTGTCCACGACACCCACATCAAAATGAAGATTAGTACTACCACGTCATTAACATTTATTAACCCAACGACAGTTGCTATGTGACTACATTCATCTTACCTTTTACCTCATATACTACATTAGTTTAATACCAAGAAGTATACTTTCTTTTTTTCACTTGTCCCTCCCTCCCTGCAATAAGCCCCAACACAATTATTTATTGACTGAAATGCCAAGAGGAGTTTTACAGAACAACATTGGGTAATTATCACTTTGTTCAAGGGCATGCTCATCAGGGTGCTGCACACCTTGTTTTATTGTCTCAAGTTCTGTATCAGATTGTCTTTGGTTTATCTCAAACAGGCAGCATTGAATTTGATTTTGGAGCTAAATATTCATGTTAGAAGTAAAGTACATATAAAAGAAACATTACAACAAAAGAGGTTTCATCATCCTTGAATGTCATCTCCACGCTATTCAGCTCTGTCTCTTGCTTTCATGGTGAACTTCCTATTGTGCCTAGAACAAAAGTACGCCATAAAGTCGAAATAACTCGATATTTTTCATTTACAATGGTAGACATCATCATCAAGTACCGGGCCTGCTGGTGTAGGTGATCATGTCTCTACACAACTTTCGATCTCGGCAGCTATTTATCATTTCTGTTGTTGACCTTCTGCCAAGCCATTCTCTTAAGCTGTCTGTTATTTTTTCTCTTTGCTTCCCTCTATCTTTTCGTCCCTCAATGTTTCCAGTTGTTACAATATACTCCAGTTGTTATCTTCTCATTACATGGTCAAAAATGGATGATTGTCTCTTCCTAACATTGGAAATTAGCTCTCTTTTTGCTTTGGCCTCTTTCAGAACATCTTCATTACTCTTCTTAGCTATCCATGGTACTCTCAACATTCTTCTGTAAAACCACATTTCTACAGACTCCAGTTATTTTCTTGTCTGTTGTCCTATTGTTCATGATTCGCATCCATATGTTAAGACTGGCTCTACGCAACATTTAAGAACCTCTTTTTCTTGTTTTATTGTCAAAAATGGATTGCATAGTATCTTTCTCATTTTTGGAAAGCTGCTTTTGCCTGAACCATTCTGCATCTCACCTCTTTTGTACATCTTCCGTCTGAGGTTAACAAAGTTCCCAAATATTTAAATTCATTTACCTGTTTTAATATTGTTCCACTTGTCTTTATTTGGCACTGAAGTGATGTCTTTTTCTTTGTTGTTACCATTGCCTCTGTCTTTTTGCTATTAAGGCTGAGTCATTAATTTTTGCTTTATTTCACTATAATGTCCAACATTTCTTTGTTTGTCAGGTCGGGTAATTTTACCTGCTACTGTATACAGTAAACAGTACAACATGTGGCTGCCCTGCTGTCTTGCAGGTAAGCTCGGGAGAGTAAAAGGCTAAGGGAGGATACCCCGAAGTAAAACAACCCCACTGCCTTGTGGGTGAGACTTTTTAGTCAAAGGCTAGCGGAGCCAACCGTAAACAAACCGACGGAAGGCAACAGAAAACCACCGTCGTAACGTCTTTGTACAATCATGAATCGCCACAACAAGAGAAGGGTAGACAACTCACCTTTAAACCAGGCAAACCTCTATTTCCATGTTCTCCCTTTGAACCCTAAATGACAAATAAAACATAATAGATTATTACTTAAAGTATCACAATATTATCGGGCGATTACCATTTCGTAAGTTTTAATTCTCCCAACGACGAGTATATTCGTTCATCAAATATATGAACAGTATACCAAGAGCAGTGTACCTAATACACGCCATTACTTTAGAAGATTATTTTTCATTTATTTATGGGATGTAACCGGTAATCATTGCCATGAATTTTCTCTTCTTTTTTTTTGGAAACGTTTATTGAACATTGAAGAGTGGAGAGTAGGGGTGGGGGGCTTCCAAAAAAAAACTTTTACCAACAAACACACAGAGAACAGTTTAAAGAACACGCAGTGAACAGTTTAAAGAACACACAGTGAACAGTTTAAAGAACTGTTGAAAATTAAAAACACAGAGTAAAGATAATTTTAGGTCAAAACAGAACAGTTAGCAGACTAATTATCACAAATAGTACAATTATTGTTTGTGAAAGAAATACAGAATATATATAATAGACGCAGACAACAAAATCACAGGCAAAAGGTGAACAATTCATTTTAAGATTATTTAAGTGAATAACAGAGTAAACTACAAATGATGAGTATAAAATACATTGATATAACATTATCATCATTAAAGATATAATTTAAAAGTATAAACAATAATATGAATTAAGTAAACGTGTAATTAAGATTCGTGCCACTCTTGGTTGTAACTAGTGGTAACTAAAATCACCTTATAAACTGTCATATTATAAGTAAACTGATATTGAGATTAGCATTAATAATAAAGGTAAAGATTACCTTAAGACCTGCAATACCTGGCCATCCTGGATCTCCCTTAGGTCCTTGAGGACCCTGAATGTAACAAAAGGGAGAGAAACATTCATTGCCTAAATGTGATGAAAACACATTTGGTTATTGTAACATGCTGGCTTCACACTTATACAGAGCATCAGTTTATTTTACGGTTTGTGTAAATTAATTCATTGATTTTACGTACACGTGTAATAATGGGCAGATAGTATTTCCTCTTTACAAACTGTTTTATGACCTGCCATTAAAAATGAGTCAATTCCAGATCTAATGAAGCGACGAATCCGGGACAGCGGAGAAACAAAATAAAAGATGATTAGTTGCGTCAGAGATAGGATTTCTCAGGAAAGTGTTGAGAGTTCTCTAGACAGCTGAAATAAACAACAAGGAAATTTTCAAAGAGACCAATGTAAAAAGAGAGTTCTAAAAACATCAGAAAGAAACAATCAACATTTTTTGTGACTCACCATGAGAAGGGGGCAGTTAGAATATTTGGTTACAACTGATAACATACAGGGATAGAAAGATGTCGGATGACAAATAAGAGAAGATGTTTGATAGCTTGGTGTCATGGGACGGTAGACAGCCAACAACAGAGCTGACACGACATACTGTGGACAGATAATTGTGGAAGAACATGATTGCCTACGGTCCTACGCTAACCAGTATGGCACATGATGACGAATGACCTGCAGTTATCTGATAGAAACATTGTGAAGAGAACATCTACTGAAACAATTTTTTTTATTCATAGAGTAGATTCTATGTGAGGCTCCCGTGTGTTACCGGGGCCTCATTATGTGGGAAGTAAAGAATAGTGACACTGTGACCTTCCAGGCATGTCGTAAGAGGCGACTAATGAGGTTGATCGATGGCTTGACAAGCTGTCATTGTAAAAAGCATTGTTATGGAAACAGAACCATAGATTTTAGACTGCAATATGTGCCATTTTGGCACGCAAGGTTTCTGTTTTTGAGATTGTAATTCTGCCCTATGTGCCTTCTTCGGCTCGAAAGGACAATATATAGATAGATAGATTCTATTATATTCTATCCATGGCACCAGTTTCATCGCAGTCAGGAATTCCCCATATCCGCTCAACGATTTGTCACAGCATTTCATAAAATGCGTTAGTATGTTTCGTTGACAAGGTCGCTAGTTGCACATACTAATCGACTGCACAGACGAGGATTTAAAACCTCCTAAGCCACTTCTTACGACATGCGTGGTAGGTAACAGTGGCTCTGTTCGTTTCTTCCCTCACCTGGGACCCGGTATCCACACGGAGTCATAGATTAGATAGACTTGATAGACTGCTTAAAAGTAATAATCTATCTATCTATCTATTGACCTTTCGAGGTTTAGCCGACCCATAGGGCATAGACCCAGATACTATTTCTCTTATATACATTTTTATTGTAGCAGTTTTCAATCCTTCTAAAGATATTTTATCAAATCTCGCCATTTGTTTCTGTTCTGTGCAACCAACCATCTCATTGAGGGGGCCGATTCCTGCTGCTCTTGCCTCTCTGATCAATGTACAAGTAATAATAGACGTTGAAAAACTAGCATAGTCTGAGGCATTAAGATAGATGAAATAGATAATATTCATATAAATAAGGATGATGATAATTTTCATGAGAAATGAAATAAGCGGAAGTAACTTCACTTACAGGAACAATCTGGTCTATTCTGTTGTCATCAACTGATGTACCTGGTGTGCCCTGAAGATTATTAGATAAGCATGTCAATAATAGAAACTGTTGTCACTGAAGGAATGACAATTATGCAGACAGTGATGGTTAACGTTTGATATCTTGTATACAATTAATATCTACACTTATCTCAGCTCTTTAGACAAGAACTTACAATTCATATCTTGCTTGCCTTATTTTAACATAAATATTAAATAAAAATGAGTAGAATAATACAATAACTAACATTAAACAAAAACAAATGTATTAGAATGAGCTAGTTCTGACAGGTTCTTTCATGAGCTGTCAATATCTGATACTATGCACCTCCAATATCTAATGGATGATTCTAATCTTAAGTTATATTTCATTTATGAAATACATGTTACGTATCCGTACAATCTTATTAATCAAAATACGACGGATTCGTGAACGTTGCTTAGAGTTCGCCTAGGAGTTTCTCAGTATTTCTATGAGAATCATGGTAGGAGTTTCTCAGTTTTCTATGAGAATCGTGGTAGGGAGTTTCTCAGTATTTCTATGAGAATCGTGGTAGAGTTTCTCAGTATTTCTATGAGAATCATGGTAGGAGTTTCTCAGTGTTTCTATGAGAATCATGGTAGGGAGTTTCTCAGTATTTCCATGAGAATCATGGTAGGAGTTTCTCAGTATTTCTATGAGAATCATGGTAGGAGTTTCTCGGTATTTCTATTAGCATCATGTTAGGAGTTTCTCAGTTTTCTATGAGAATCATGGTAGGAGTTTCTCAGTATTTCTGTAAGAATCATGGTAGGAGTTTCTCAGTATTTCTATGAAAATAATAATAGGAGTTTCTCAGTATTTCTATGAGAATCATCGTAGTATTTTCTCAGTATTTTTATGAGAATCATGGTAGGAGTTTCTCAGTATTTCTACGAGAATTATAGAACATCTGTTGATGCATCCGGGGTGCAATGATGATGCTAATAAAACATAACATAAAAAAAAACATAACATAAAAAAGCATAGCATAACAAACATAACATAATAAACATAACATAATATAACAAACATAACATAACAAACATAATATAACAAACATAGCATAAATACAAATACAACTGTAAATAATAGACACTGCTTAAATGACACGATAATATCCGTTCACTATATCTGCCTTATTTTCTTCATCACTCTTGTCAACGTTCGAGTGTTGAGGGACAAGTTCTGGGTTCTTGTCCCTTTGGCGGCTTCCATCATTATTAATTGATGTTCTTACAGCGATTTTTGTTGTTGTTGTCGTCCCATCTTACTCGGGGTCTGCCTCTTGCCATATTGTTGTGTATGGTATGGAATCATCTGACATTCTTTCTAGATGGTCAAATCAGTCTAATTATTGTTTTTGTATATAGATTATGATGGTTGAATGCCTACTTGTTCTCTTATAATATCATTTCTGATATTTCACATCTTTCACTATATGATCTTTCATAATTTGTGTTAGTATAAACGTAATACACAAGACAATTTGAGAGAATTAAACAGATCTATAGTCATACAGCAGGTCCTGGTAGACCAGGTGGTCCAGGCACACCTTGTAAGCCAG
Source organism: Megaustenia siamemsis (assembly GCA_032433765.1). Lineage (NCBI taxonomy): Eukaryota > Metazoa > Mollusca > Gastropoda > Stylommatophora > Ariophantidae > Megaustenia > Megaustenia siamemsis. Next base: position 38,556,959 of record JAVIAB010000139.1, on the reverse strand, counting down.
GCTTTCCATCAACACCCTGGAATGTAACATCAAAGGAATATTTGTTATATCTGAATCCAAAATAGTAAAGTTTGTAAGGTTGTGCTCTGCCTCGATAAAATACATTAAGAAAGAAATTAAATAATATATGAAGCTTGACACGCATTTAAAATAACGAGAGAGACATTCTGAACAAAAAATAGAGAATTCTGACAAGGTAAAATTGGACACAATCAATCACTTCACACAAGACAAATGATTTTTTTTTCATGTTAAAAGACACAGCAGCCTGCAAAAAGTAATCTTGGAAGGAAAAAACATATGGTGAAAAAGGCAGACCAAGACTAACATGGAAGAGTAACATGAGAAGATAAACTAATCAGCCTATGACAAATTAAAGCAAGAGACAGAACGGAATGACGCTCCATGGTAGCCAAACCACGGTCACTGATAATGAATCAATCAATATTATATTGCTGAATTCCTCCTTATCCTTTTGCCTTTTTTTTGTTACCATGACAAGTGGCAAGATGTGAATATTCTACTTACAGGGTCGAATTTGTCTTGGTGAGGCCCTAGGCTAAATGACAGTTTCTGCCCCCGTCCCCCCCCCCTCCCCTTTTTTCCCACTTCCCGTTTAAAATGTTTTGCGAGCTCAAGCAAATCTTGGAGTCTTGACTTCATTTGTGGGACGAGGCATTTCAGGGGACGATGTATGTTTACAACATTCGGTAAACAATTCACAAATAATAAACAGGGGAAAAAAAACCAAAAACATTAGATAGCTCGATGATCGAACCCATACTCCTGGACACTGCGCAACGTCTTGTTTCGAGAGACTTAGCATTACGGTACACTGCCAACGTCTTGTTTCAAGAGACTTAGCATTACGGTACACTGCGCAACGTCATGTTTCAAGAGACTTAGCATTACGGTACACTGCGCAACGTCTTGTTTCAAGAGACTTAGCATTACGGTACACTGCGCAACGTCTTGTTTCAAGAGACTTAGCATTACGGTACACTGCCAACGTCTTGTTTCAAGAGACTTAGCATTACAGTACACTGCGCAACGTCTTGTTTCAAGAGACTTAGCATTACAGTACACTGCGCAACGTCATGTTTCGAGAGACTTAGCATTACGGTACACTGCGCAACGTCTTGTTTCAAGAGACTTAGCATTACGGTACACTGCGCAACGTCTTGTTTCAAGAGACTTAGCATTACAGTACACTGCGCAACATCTTGTTTCGAGAGACTTAACATTACAGTACACTGCGCAACATCTTGTTTCGAGAGACTTAACATTACAGTACACTGCGCAACATCTTGTTTCGAGAGACTTAACATTACAGTACACTGCGCAACATCTTGTTTCGAGAGACTTAACATTACAGTACACTGCCAACGTCTTGTTTCGAGAGACTTAACATTACAGTACACTGCGCAACATCTTGTTTCGAGAGACTTAACATTACAGTACACTGCGCAACATCTTGTTTCGAGAGACTTAACATTACAGTACACTGCGCAACATCTTGTTTCGAGAGACTTAACATTACAGTAACACTGCGCAACATCTTGTTTCGAGAGACTTAGCATTACGGTACACTGCGCAACATCTTGTTTCGAGAGACTTAACATTACAGTACACTGCGCAACATCTTGTTTCGAGAGACTTAACATTACAGTACACTGCGCAACATCTTGTTTCGAGAGACTTAACATTACAGTACACTGCGCAACATCTTGTTTCGAGAGACTTAACATTACAGTACACTGCCAACATCTTGTTTCGAGAGACTTAACATTACAGTACACTGCGCAACGTCTTGTTTCGAGAGACTTAGCATTACAGTACACTGCCAACATCTTGTTTCGAGAGACTTAACATTACAGTACACTGCGCAACGTCTTGTTTCGAGAGACTTAACATTACAGTACACTGCCAACATCTTGTTTCGAGAGACTTAACATTACAGTACACTGCCAACATCTTGTTTCGAGAGACTTAACATTACAGTACACTGCCAACATCTTGTTTCGAGAGACTTAACATTACAGTACACTGCGCAACGTCTTGTTTCAAGAGACTTAGCATTACAGTACACTGCCAACATCTTGTTTCGAGAGACTTAACATTACAGTACACTGCCAACATCTTGTTTCGAGAGACTTAACATTACAGTACATTGCGCAACGTCTTGTTTCGAGAGACTTAACATTACAGTACACTGCCAACATCTTGTTTCGAGAGACTTAACATTACAGTACACTGCGCAACATCTTGTTTCGAGAGACTTAACATTACAGTACACTGCGCAACATCTTGTTTCGAGAGACTTAACATTACAGTACACTGCCAACATCTTGTTTCGAGAGACTTAACATTACAGTACACTGCGCAACGTCTTGTTTCGAGAGACTTAGCATTACAGTACACTGCCAACATCTTGTTTCGAGAGACTTAACATTACAGTACACTGCGCAACGTCTTGTTTCGAGAGACTTAACATTACAGTACACTGCCAACATCTTGTTTCGAGAGACTTAACATTACAGTACACTGCCAACATCTTGTTTCGAGAGACTTAACATTACAGTACACTGCCAACATCTTGTTTCGAGAGACTTAACATTACAGTACACTGCGCAACGTCTTGTTTCAAGAGACTTAGCATTACAGTACACTGCCAACATCTTGTTTCGAGAGACTTAACATTACAGTACACTGCCAACATCTTGTTTCGAGAGACTTAACATTACAGTACATTGCGCAACGTCTTGTTTCGAGAGACTTAACATTACAGTACACTGCCAACATCTTGTTTCGAGAGACTTAACATTACAGTACACTGCGCAACGTCTTGTTTCGAGAGACTTAACATTACAGTACACTGCGCAACGTCTTGTTTCGAGAGACTTAACATTACAGTACACTGCCAACATCTTGTTTCGAGAGACTTAACATTACAGTACACTGCCAACATCTTGTTTCGAGAGACTTAACATTACAGTACACTGCCAACATCTTGTTTCGAGAGACTTAACATTACAGTACACTGCGCAACATCTTGTTTCGAGAGACTTAGCATTACGGTACACTGCCAACGAAGCAACTTTCGCAATGTATAGTCTCTCGGCAAGCCGCTGTGTCGAGAAGTACGGGTTCGATCCTGCTTCGAGCTGTCTATTGCTCTTTGCTTTATCCTATTGTTGATTATTTGTGAATTTTTTTTCCCAGTTTTGGTAAACACACTTCCTCCCCCTAAAAGATTCTTTGATCTGTCGACGCGGACGTTTCAGCTCATAATAATTTTCATTTATTATTATTTGTCTAAACATGTTGGGGGGGGGGCACCTTTCCTAAACGCACGAAGATCACGAAGTCCACTCAGGTTCGGCGTCGTGCATGAATCATTGGCTACTATCGTGACGCCGGCGACGACTAACACTGGCATCCGGTAATGTTCACCATGAGTTACTCGGTATGAAAACAAAAAAAAAAAACAAAAACCATACACGTTCATTAAGACGGTATGCGTATTCAAGATGATATACTTTGTGGAAATTATTCTAAATGACTTTGAGAACGACTTTACGATCTTCAGCATAAAACGTTATCTGCTATAGTTCAACGTTCTTATGACGACAAGGAAATGAATTTTTAAAACTTAGTTTAACAAAAAAAAAAAAAAAAAAAAAAAAAAAAAAAAAAAAAAAAAGAGCGGGCGATATCATTACGGTACATAAAGTAAAGAAAGACAGCAAAGCAAATTATGAGTGAATAAAGAAATAATGATAACTTACAGGAGATCCTTCAGCACCTTTCGGACCTGTATTGCCTTTATCACCTTTGTCTCCCTAATGAAGATATAAATATGTGATAATTTAATGTCCTCATTTAAACCTAATGCCAATAATGACTAGAAAAATGTCAATGTAGACAATAATCAATGTAGACAATAATCAATGTAGACAATAATCAATGTAGACAATAATCAATGTAGACAATAATCATATGCTTGGAAAAAAATTAGTAATATTTTTTCCCTCTGAATTAGAGAAACTGACCAATCCATATTGCTCAACTTCATAAAACTGAACACATCTACACCAAGTTTGACAAGAAAAAAAAAACCGGTCTCTAAATGCAGTGATTTTGTCAATCCCTTGTATAAAATAAATATTTTCATCTCATCCATTTCACTTCTTATGTGACTTATCTTTCCTGCTTTCATCAGTCTTAACGTACTTTCTTGTTTAAAAGATTACAAGCATTGTATACAGGATTTAATGTTTACCTTTGGTCCTGTATCTCCTGATCTACCTAATGGTCCTGGATTTCCACGAAGACCCTAAATTGCAGATTAGATTTAGTGAAAAAACATTAAAATTACTTCGGAAAACTATATATATATATATATATATATATATATATATATATATATATATATATATATATACACACATATATACATATACATATACACATATATACATATACATATATATATATATACATATATACATATATATATATATAGTGGACTCAACTGATTCAGATTTCGAACTATCCAGCGTTCGAACAGCTTCTAAGAACAAATTTAGTTAAAAGTACAAGCACCACACATGAACAATGATGCCATGCACTTAGAATTTAATTTGTCCCAGGAGCACAATAATATATTCTGAATTGTTTGAAGTCTAGATCAATTTGTTTCCATTAGAAATAACTAAAAGTGAATTAATCCGTCCACAGACATTAAGGGGTTAAGGCAAAGAAAAGCAAATAAAGTAAGTCTTAAGTACCCCCGTCACTCCAAGTGGCGTATAGGGAAATATGGTGTTAGTGACCCTATATTTTACAAACCTTCAGCACATGATTTTTGGGGTAATGTGGTCAGTATTACGCCCGTGCTGCTTTACTTTCCCAGAAAAAACCCGGTACCCATTTAAGGCTGGGTGAACCCGGAAGCCGTCGGTTGAGATCTAACCCTACCCCTAGTCCGTGGTAGTCCAGTTCACTAACCACTGAGCTATCGCGGCTCCCAAAGAAATACAAATGAATGCATACAAATGTGAAGCTGCAGTAAAGCTAAATGTGATGGAGAATTGGAAAAAAAAAAGGTATGGCAAAAGCTTTACGTGACTGGTAAACGACACAAATTTGAACGACGTTTCGGCTCAATAGGCCTTCCAGCAGGAACAAACAAACAACACACACACACATATGTAAGTAAATAAAACTATTCCTACATAGCTAACTAGTAATGAACCATCCAAAACAAAATAATCGAAACTGGTTTAAGAAAAAAAAATGTATTCCCTGTGTCGTGGACCGTGGTCAGAATAAAAACGAGAGGTTGGCTTTTGTACGCTTTAATTACCCTGCTAGTCAGAGGGTCAAACCGTGTAAAGGGTTCTAAAAATATGTGAGTGGAGGAACACTGTTAGGCTACCTCGACTACAAAGACACTGACAATGTCTATACGTATCTAAGAGGCCACACGTGCATGTAATATACAATATGTACAAATACACATGCACATACCTATATATATATATATATATATATATATATATATATATATATATATATATATATATATATATATGTATATATACTTGTGCCTATACAAATGACCATATACATGCATATGCGCACCCATTCAGGGACAATCATGTATGTGTAGGAATGTGCGCATAACGTCCACACAACCAGAAGTGTACGCACCGAGGTCAGTGTGCATTCACACAGGAATAAAAATAGAACAGAAGAACAACAGGTACTCGAATCGCGGAAAGAATGATGTGTCTGAGAGTGGGGTACAATAAAAAAAAACGTGAAAGGTAAGTAGCACAGATAAAAGAGGTATAGGAGACCATAGAAGTATCACAGTGGGGTCTAGTGGAGGGGAGCTATGAATAGCATGAAATAGTGGATAGACTAAGGTGACTAAACCTGGGCAGCCGAGAAGACCATGAAATAGAGAATGAGCAACTAAATGGAAACTATATGTGTACGAGTGAGATATATTCATGCCCCGTGGGGTCAGCGAACCAAATTGGAATATAAGGCGATTCTCCAAAGCAAAACGACTGCGGTTGCCAGAGTGGCAAAGGACAATACCAGTGATACGGTTGTCGTCTTTGCCCTTGTGATCAGAGGAATTGAAATGGGAAGACACGGGAGAGCCAGTATTCTGTTGAACATCTCGAAGATGTTCACAAAATCCCCCGCTACACGTCTCCCAGACTCATCAATATAAGTCAGGTGGCATCGTTGACATATGATGGCATAAATGATGTTTCGGGACACACATGTGAAGCCATGCTTAATCTCAAACCGTCCGTTAGGGAATACGACAGAGTCAGTGCGGAGCACATAGGCGCAGGTGATGCAGTTACGACCGCAAGAGCCGTACCCAAGTGTTGATGGTCGGAGCGGGGTAGAAAGCTCCTAACCAGAATATCTCCCAAATTCCTGTCGCGTTTGAATGCGATCATAGGGGACCCACAGACATTAAGCAATACTTAGTTTTTTAGAAACTTAAACAGCAAATGCACCAATTTAAGACAAAGATAAACATAAAGAAAAGCCATACATAATAAGCTAAGAATTAAAAGAATTAATAAGTTGCTGAATAATACAACAAAAACTAAACTGTATGTTCTGAATATTGGTGAAGAAATCTTCATCCCAACGTTGTGTCACCAATGCCAGCCCCGGACCCTAGATGCAAGAACAATAAGAAAAATAACCTCTACTGAGATTAAGTGTGTTAGACGAATGACAAGAAACAGCTTGAGAGATAAGATCAGACATAAAGATCTGAGGAAAAAAAAACTAGCAATATTATAAGCCATAGAATATATAAAGAAACAACAGATAAAATGGTTTGGTCACGTGACAAGACAAAGATCAAAACACAATACAAACGAGACTTCAATAAACGTTGCGAGAACAACAGACTCAAGGGCCGACCACGAAAAAAATGGTTTGATGGAATATTAGAAACACAAGGAAACATAACAGCAGCAGAGGCAAATAGAAGTGCAAAAGACCGCAAACTATTTCTCTCCTCGACGCTGAAAGGCAAATGAGGAAGTAAAGAAGAGTGGTAATGTCCATTGTGGAGAGGAGGAGAATGGTTACTGTTTGGACGAGGAGTCCAATTCCATAATCACACTATAGCTCGTTAGTAGTATACAATGTTCCAACTGACATTATTGTGGCGCTAAATTAACAAAGATATATAGGGCGGCGCGCGGCGCGCCTTTCGCGCGAAATGTACACGAAAGACAAGGGGAGTTAACCATGACCGCGCGTGTCCGGATGTTGACCTCTAGTCTCGGTGACCCCGGAAGTGACCTGTTTATGTCTGATGTGTGCTGACTTTGGAGCTCTTGATGTACTTAATCGATAGTGATAGGTTAGTAGATTATACATGACCTCGGGGCGGATCGCGTGTCGGCGGGTGACCCCTCGGGGATTATCTCGAGTGTTTTCGGACAGCGTGCTATCGGATCGGGGATTAGTTCGATTCGGTGTGACGCTATCGCGCCAGGTAGACGTTAAAAAATATTTATAGCTATGTAGTTGGGTGTCTGCTTAACGTTGTACCATAAATGAAGCATAAGGGTGAAACAGTTAGAGATTACTGGTTAGGCTAAGCTGGTAGTGTAAATATATTCCTCGGTGTTAGTGGTTCGCTATCTCTCTCTCTCTTTCTCTCTTTCTCTCTCTCTCTCTTCTCTCTCTCTCTCTCTCTCTCTCTCTCTCTCTCTCTCTACTATTCCAGCCTAGATTTCCCTCCATTGAAACACTTACTCATTCTCTCCATTTATCCCTATCATCGCGCCTTCCTTCTCTCTCTCTCTCTCTCTCTCTCTCTCTCGCTTTCTCCCCTAGCCTCTCTTAGACTTCTAACCTATCACTCCACCCTCCGCCTCTCCCTTTAGCTCCCCCGCCCTCCCTCATATTTTTAGCGTCCCTCCTATTGTAACACTTGATTATTCTCACCATTAATACATAGCATCTCGCCTTCTTTCTCATAGGCTTCTCTCGCTCTCTCTCTCTCTCTCTCGCTCTTCTAACCCCTACTAGACTTCTCTCCTACCATTCCACCTTTCTTCTCTCTCTCTCTCGCTTTCTCCCCTAGCCTCTCTTAGACTTCTAACCTATCACTCCACCCTCCGCCTCTCCCTTTAGCTCCCCCGCCCTCCCTCATATATTTAGCGTCCCTCCTATTGTAACACTTGATTATTCTCACCATTAATACATAGCATCTCGCCTTCTTTCTCATAGGCTTCTCTCGCTCTCTCTCTCTCTCTCTCTCTCGCTCTCTCTCTCTCGTTCTTCTAACCCCTACTAGACTTCTCTCCTACCATTCCACCTTTCTTCTCTCTCTCTCTCTCTCTCTCTCTCTCTCTCTCTCTCTACCTCGCCCAGCGTCCCGCCTTCATTCGTATTTTTACCTTAACACCAGTGTAACACATTAATAACATTGAATATCAATTACAAAAAGAATTGAAATATCTACTTTTTAAAGAACCAATAAGATAAACATATGAAAAACGAAGGAATAATACACTCGACAACGCTTAACAGACGTACTTTATACACATCACCATTAATACAACTGAAATTCCTTTAATGATAACCTATCACATCGTTATGAGCTAAGAGAAAAACAGAAAAAAAATTCAACTTACACCGTAAAATATTCCACTACAACACAGACCGCTAGACTGAACAGTACTATGAAAATAAACGTCCGTGAAACAAGCGCTTATAACACGAAGTCTCACATCCGACTAGTTTAATCTTGTAAATAAAAGTTAGGAGACAAGGGCAGAAACCTAGGAGGCAAGGGCAGAAACCTAGGAGGCAAGGGCAGAAACCTAGGAGGCAAGGACAGAAACCTAGGAGGCAAGGACAGAAACCTAGGAGGCAAGGACAGAAACCTAAGAGGCAAGGGCAGAAACCAACGAGGGAAGGTCAGAAACCTAGGAGGCAAGGTCAGAAACCTAGGAGGCAAGGTCAGAAACCTAGGAGGCAAGGTCAGAAACCTAGGAGGCAAGGGCAGAAACCTAGGAGGCAAGGGCAGAAACCTAGGAGGCAAGGACATAAACCTAGGAGGCATGGTCAGAAACCTAGGAAGGAGGGAAGGGCAGAAACCTAGGAGCAAGGGCAGAAACCTCCTAGAAACCTAAGAGGCAAGGGCAGAAACCTAAGAGGCAAAGACAGAAACCTAGGAGGCAAGGTCAGAAATCTAGGAGGCAAGGGCAGAAACCTAGGAGGCAAGGACAGAAAACTAGGAAGCAAAGGCTGAAAACAAGAAGGGAAGGTCAGAAACCTAGGAGGCAAGGGCAGAAACCTAAGAGGCAAGGGCAGAAACCTAGGAGGCAAGGACAGAAACCTAGGAGGCAAGGACAGAAACCTAGGAGGCAAGGGCAGAAACCTAGGAGGCAAGGGCTGAAACCTAAGAGGCAAGGACAGAAAACTAGGAAGCAAAGGCTGTTGGTCAAATTGAAAATATTTTACCCACAGAACACAAAAATGTAGGCTCATACTCAAAAAATCGACCTCAACACCATAAAAAGGTACTCACATAGTCATACTAGTTAGACACATCGAACAGATAGTTACATCCAAAGTCCCAAAAAGGGTGGCCAAATCACTAACATTTTACCTCCAGAACACAAAAAAAATTTTTTTTTAACTCATAAGCGAAAATGTCTACCTCAAAACCCTAAAAATCTACTCACATAGTCATAATAGTTAGACACATCGAACAGATAGTTACAGCCAAACCCCAAAAAAAGTTTGGTCAAATCGAAAATATTTTACCCACAGAACACAAAAATGTAGGCTCATACTCAAAAAATCGACCTCAACACCATAAAAAGGTACTCACATAGTCATACTAGTTAGACACATCGAACAGATAGTTACATCCAAAGTCCCAAAAAGAGTGGCCAAATCACTAACATTTTACCTCCAGAACACAAAAATGTAGGCTCATACTCAAAAAAGTCGACCTCAAAACCCTAAAAATCTACTCACATAGTCATAATAGTTAGACACATCGAACAGATAGTTACAGCCAAAGCCCCAAAAAGAGTGGCCAAATCACTAACATTTTACCTCCAGAACACAAAAATGTAGGCTCATACTCAAAAAAGCGACCTCAAAACCATAAAAATGTACTCACATAGTCATACTAGTTAGACACATCGAACAGATAGTTACAGCCAAAGTCCCAAAAAGTTTGGCCAAAAATCGCAAATATTTTACCCACAGAACACAAAAATGTAGGCTCATACTCAAAAAATCGACCTCAACACCATAAAAAGGTACTCACATAGTCATACTAGTTAGACACAACGAGTAGAAAGTTATATTCAAAGTCCAAAAACGTTATTTTAGACATCCCCATAGCAAAAATTTACATAGAAAGCCACTTTTAGGATTTTACCCCCTTATCATTTTTAGGGTTACGCCCATGAAATCGGTAAAAAAAAAATCGTAAATTTTCACGCTAGGCATACCCCCAAACTTTATTTTAGACATCCCCATTGCAAAATTTACATAGAAAACCACTTTTAGGATTTTACCCCCTTAGCATTTTTTAGGGTTACGCCCCTGAAATCGATAAAAATCGTAAATTTAGCACGTAGGCTTACTTAAAACTTTATTTTAGACATCCCCATACCAAAAATTTACTTAAAAATCACTTTTGAAATTGTTACCCCCCTTACCGTTTTTGAGGGTTACGCCCCTGAAATCGGTAAAAATCGTAAATTTTCACTCTAGGCTTACTTAAAACTTTAATTTAGACATCCCCACACCAAAAATTTACTTAAAAATCACTTTTGAAATTGTAACCCCCCTTACCATTTTTGAGGGTTACGCCCCTGAAATCAATAAAAATCGTAAATTTAGCACGTAGGCTTACCTAAAACTTTATTTTAGACATTCCCACACCAAAAATTAACTTAAAAATCACTTTTGAAATTGTTACCCCCCCTTAAAATTTTTTAGGGTTACGCCCCTGAAATCGATAAAAAATTGAAATATAACCTCAAGGCATACCTCCCTCATAATTTTTGACACCCCTACATATCAAATTCCATCAAAAAAACAACAAAAAGCTAGTAGTATAGGTGGCTGTGAACCCACCCTAACATACTACTTCTCGTGCGGTTTTGGTGCAGTTTCGGTGCATGTACGTGCACTTTTAGTGTGAGTTCACAGCCACCTATACTACTAGCTTTTTGTTGTTTTTTTGATGGAATTTGATATGTAGGGGTGTCAAAAATTATGTGGGAGGTATGCCTTGAGGTTATATTTCAATTTTTTATCGATTTCAGGGGCGTAACCCTAAAAAATGTTAAGGGGGGGGGGGGGGGGGGTAACAATTTCAAAAATGATTTTTAAGTTAATTTTTGGTGTGGGGATGTCTAAAATAAAGTTTTTGGTAAGCCTACGTGCTAAATTTACGATTTTTATTGATTTCAGGGGCGTAACCCTCAAAAATGGTAAGGGGGGTTACAATTTCAAAAGTGATTTTTAAGTAAATTTTTGGTGTGGGGATGTCTAAATTAAAGTTTTAAGTAAGCCTAGAGTGAAAATTTACGATTTTTACCGATTTCAGGGGCGTAACCCTCAAAAACGGTAAGGGGGGTAACAATTTCAAAAGTGATTTTTAAGTAAATTTTTGGTATGGGGATGTCTAAAATAAAGTTTTAAGTAAGCCTACGTGCTAAATTTACGATTTTTATCGATTTCAGGGGCGTAACCCTAAAAAATGCTAAGGGGGTAAAATCCTAAAAGTGGTTTTCTATGTAAATTTTGCAATGGGGATGTCTAAAATAAAGTTTGGGGGTATGCCTAGCGTGAAAATTTACGATTTTTTTTTTACCGATTTCATGGGCGTAACCCTAAAAATGATAAGGGGGTAAAATCCTAAAAGTGGCTTTCTATGTAAATTTTTGCTATGGGGATGTCTAAAATAACGTTTTTGGACTTTGAATATAACTTTCTACTCGTTGTGTCTAACTAGTATGACTATGTGAGTACCTTTTTATGGTGTTGAGGTCGATTTTTTGAGTATGAGCCTACATTTTTGTGTTCTGTGGGTAAAATATTTGCGATTTTTGGCCAAACTTTTTGGGACTTTGGCTGTAACTATCTGTTCGATGTGTCTAACTAGTATGACTATGTGAGTACATTTTTATGGTTTTGAGGTCGCTTTTTTGAGTATGAGCCTACATTTTTGTGTTCTGGAGGTAAAATGTTAGTGATTTGGCCACTCTTTTTGGGGCTTTGGCTGTAACTATCTGTTCGATGTGTCTAACTATTATGACTATGTGAGTAGATTTTTAGGGTTTTGAGGTCGACTTTTTTGAGTATGAGCCTACATTTTTGTGTTCTGGAGGTAAAATGTTAGTGATTTGGCCACTCTTTTTGGGACTTTGGATGTAACTATCTGTTCGATGTGTCTAACTAGTATGACTATGTGAGTACCTTTTTATGGTGTTGAGGTCGATTTTTTGAGTATGAGCCTACATTTTTGTGTTCTGTGGGTAAAATATTTTCGATTTGACCAAACTTTTTTTGGGGTTTGGCTGTAACTATCTGTTCGATGTGTCTAACTATTATGACTATGTGAGTAGATTTTTAGGGTTTTGAGGTAGACATTTTCGCTTATGAGTTAAAAAAAAAATTTTTTTTGTGTTCTGGAGGTAAAATGTTAGTGATTTGGCCACCCTTTTTGGGACTTTGGATGTAACTATCTGTTCGATGTGTCTAACTAGTATGACTATGTGAGTACCTTTTTATGGTGTTGAGGTCGATTTTTTGAGTATGAGCCTACATTTTTGTGTTCTGTGGGTAAAATATTTTCAATTTGACCAACAGCCTTTGCTTCCTAGTTTTCTGTCCTTGCCTCTTAGGTTTCTGCCCTTGCCTCTTAGGTTTCTGCCCTTGCCTCCTAGGTTTCTGTCCTTGCCTCCTAGGTTTCTGTCCTTGCCTCCTAGGTTTCTGCCCTTGCCTCTTAGGTTTCTGCCCTTGCCTCCTAGGTTTCTGACCTTCCCTCCTTGTTTTCAGCCTTTGCTTCCTAGTTTTCTGTCCTTGCCTCCTAGGTTTCTGCCCTTGCCTCCTAGATTTCTGACCTTGCCTCCTAGGTTTCTGTCTTTGCCTCTTAGGTTTCTGCCCTTGCCTCTTAGGTTTCTAGAAGGTTTCTGCCCTTGCTCCTAGGTTTCTGCCCTTCCCTCCTTCCTAGGTTTCTGACCATGCCTCCTAGGTTTCTGTCCTTGCCTCCTAGGTTTCTGCCCTTGCCTCCTAGGTTTCTGCCCTTGCCTCCTAGGTTTCTGACCTTGCCTCCTAGGTTTCTGACCTTGCCTCCTAGGTTTCTGACCTTGCCTCCTAGGTTTCTGACCTTCCCTCGTTGGTTTCTGCCCTTGCCTCTTAGGTTTCTGTCCTTGCCTCCTAGGTTTCTGTCCTTGCCTCCTAGGTTTCTGTCCTTGCCTCCTAGGTTTCTGCCCTTGCCTCCTAGGTTTCTGCCCTTGCCTCCTAGGTTTCTGCCCTTGTCTCCTAACTTTTATTTACAAGATTAAACTAGTCGGATGTGAGACTTCGTGTTATAAGCGCTTGTTTCACGGACGTTTATTTTCATAGTACTGTTCAGTCTAGCGGTCTGTGTTGTAGTGGAATATTTTACGGTGTAAGTTGAATTTTTTTTCTGTTTTTCTCTTAGCTCATAACGATGTGATAGGTTATCATTAAAGGAATTTCAGTTGTATTAATGGTGATGTGTATAAAGTACGTCTGTTAAGCGTTGTCGAGTGTATTATTCCTTCGTTTTTCATATGTTTATCTTATTGGTTCTTTAAAAAGTAGATATTTCAAGTCTTTTTTTAATTGATATTCAATGTTATTAATGTGTTACACTGGTGTTAAGGTAAAAATACGAATGAAGGCGGGACGCTGGGCGAGGTAGAGAGAGAGAGAGAGAGAGAGAGAGAGAGAGAGAGAGAGAGAGAGAGAGAGAGAGAAGAAAGGTGGAATGGTAGGAGAGAAGTCTAGTAGGGGTTAGAAGAACGAGAGAGAGAGAGCGAGAGAGAGAGAGAGCGAGAGAAGCCTATGAGAAAGAAGGCGAGATGCTATGTATTAATGGTGAGAATAATCAAGTGTTACAATAGGAGGGACGCTAAATATATGAGGGAGGGCGGGGGAGCTAAAGGGAGAGGCGGAGGGTGGAGTGATAGGTTAGAAGTCTAAGAGAGGCTAGGGGAGAAAGCGAGAGAGAGAAAGAGAGAGAGAGAGAGAGAAGAAAGGTGGAATGGTAGGGGAGAAGTCTAGTAGGGGTTAGAAGAGCGAGAGAGAGAGAGAGAGAGAGAGCGAGAGAAGCCTATGAGAAAGAAGGCGAGATGTTATGTATTAATGGTGAGAATAATCAAGTGTTACAATAGGAGGGACGCTAAAAATATGAGGGAGGGCGGGGGAGCTAAAGGGAGAGGCGGAGGGTGGAGTGATAGGTTAGAAGTCTAAGAGAGGCTAGGGGAGAAAGCGAGAGAGAGAGAGAGAGAGAAGGAAGGCGCGATGATAGGGATAAATGGAGAGAATGAGTAAGTGTTTCAATGGAGGGAAATCTAGGCTGGAATAGTAGAGAGAGAGAGAGAGAGAGAGAGAGAAAGAGAGAGAGAGAGAAAGAGAGAAAGAGAGAGAGAGAGAGATAGCGAACCACTAACACCGAGGAATATATTTACACTACCAGCTTAGCCTAACCAGTAATCTCTAACTGTTTCACCCTTATGCTTCATTTATGGTACAACGTTAAGCAGACACCCAACTACATAGCTATAAATATTTTTTAACGTCTACCTGGCGCGATAGCGTCACACCGAATCGAACTAATCCCCGATCCGATAGCACGCTGTCCGAAAACACTCGAGATAATCCCGAGGGGTCACCCGCCGACACGCGATCCGCCCCGAGGTCATGTATAATCTACTAACCTATCACTATCGATTAAGTACATCAAGAGCTCCAAAGTCAGCACACATCAGATATAAACAGGTCACTTCCGGGGTCACCGAGACTAGAGGTCAACATCCGGACACGCGCGGTCATGGTTAACTCCCTTGTCTTTCGTGTACATTTCGCGCGAAAGGCGCGCCGCGCGCCGCCCTATATATCTTTGTTAATTTAGCGCCACAATAATGTCAGTTGGAACATTGTATACTACTCTCGTTTAAAAACATATGCCCAACTTCAAAACGCTATTACTCTCTAACCGTTTGTTAAATACTTTTGAAATTTTCCAAATGTTATTAGAATGCAAAAGACCCTTTAAATGTATATTTAACAAATATCTTGCAGCTGCAGTTTTCTTAAAGCGGCGATATTTCTTTGATGTTTGTCAAAATTGTAAATTGTGAAGCCCTAAAGAATAGAAATTACCGTAGTTGCTGGTCTACGATTAATTTTCACTAGGTAAAGGCGTGGCCGTAATGGGGAAATAACTGGATAAAACAAAACACCAGGAGAATTATTGTCTGCTCAGTTCGAGGACGGACGATAATATCAAGGTATACCTGTATGTCCAATTTTCATAGTTGTGTGGTCCTGAAAAGGACCGTTTGTTGAAATAATTTAAGGTAGTATAGGGGCCAACATTGTGGGGGCTATATACTTTCATTCTGAATCAGACGAGTCTAAAAGATTAATAACTGTTTGGGGTTGAACATTCCACAAACCATCATTTTTCCAATATTCCTCTTCCTGTTTTATAACGTGGTCTTCACATTTAGCCCAATAATCTTTGTCTATATTTAATAAAGCGAGATTAGCAAGAGTCTTTACATCGCATATTTTGAATGTTGTATTTTCATCTGCCACTTGTCCTTTTAATTTTGCCCAGATTAGTTCTATTGGATTTAAATGAGCATGGTAAGGTGGCAGCCTCAAACTTATATGACCGTGCTCTTGGATAATCTTATCTATTTGAAAAATCTTTGTCCTCTGTTTTTGCTTTACTATAGATAGTAATTCAGGTTTTAAATACATGTTATTAAATTGTATGTGCTCCTTTGTGAGACATATCTTAATAGCATCTTTTGTACTGGATGACGTCGGGACTTTATCTTCAAGTGCAACAATGTTGTGGTACGCTGCATTGTCCATTATTAGGCAAGATGGTCGATCTAGTGATGGGAGAACACAATTTTCAATCCAATGTCTAAATATGTGACCATTCATCTCAGAGTGATAATCCCGATTGCATATGGATTTTGAAAGAAAAATGAGCTCTGTATTCTGTATTAGTCCATGTTGTCGACTACCTGCATGAGCAATTATCAAGC
Organism: Megaustenia siamemsis; assembly: GCA_032433765.1. Taxonomy (NCBI): domain Eukaryota; kingdom Metazoa; phylum Mollusca; class Gastropoda; order Stylommatophora; family Ariophantidae; genus Megaustenia; species Megaustenia siamemsis. The sequence continues at coordinate 38,540,607 of JAVIAB010000139.1, read as the reverse complement.
GCTGTCCTTTGCTGCTAGGTATTAATCTCTTAATCTTTCCATCTGATGACTGCCATTCCCTTTGGTTAGTGTGGTGAGCATTGATCCATGTTTCATCCAAGTACACAATATCATAACCTTACTTGCGCACCTCTTTTACTTCACGTAAGTACTTGCTTCTCATGACTACTATATGTGGCTTCTCACAGATGATGTTTCGTCCATTGGAATACTTTCTGAATGCAAAGCCTGCAGCTCTCACATTCCTCCATAATGTAGACTTTGATATTTCAATACTGTTGTTCTTTTTCAGCGATACTTTTAATTTTCTTATTGTAACAGTTTCATTCATACCCAACATTTTGCGAATTTCACTTCTAATAAGTTCACTGTCGAAATTATCCAACATTTTTGCTCTTCCTTGTGATTTTGTATATTTTGAACATTGACGGTCACGTGCTTGAATCCAGCGATTAAATGACCGTTTAGATAAATCCAAAATGTGTCTTGTCCTATTCTCAGGGTTTTCTAAAGAATGAAATAATCTTCCTCGTTTAGCCTCTTTGCAAAAATAGTCATACATTTTTATTGCGATGTTTTGTAAACTGCAGAATTTCATTTTAAGACTCATGATAAATGTTAGCGTTCCACGTCTACACCTATGAAGGAACGGAAATGGAACACACAATGCCTCGTGTTTTCTACAAGTGTCTAATTGTGTCAGACAACTCACGTTTAAAGCGTGCAAAATCGTAAATTTGACCGTGTATAGATTTGTAATCGCTATTTTTAACTTAAATACTGTAAACACTAAGTTTTGACTACATCAATGGGTCGTTATAAATTTATATAAATCAAATAAGCAATAATAATAACCAAATGTTTGTTTTTAATGAAATTAATTCCCTGTTGGGTTCTAATCATTATAACTTTACATGCAAATTTTGAAAAAAATACAAAAAGCGGTTTAAAAGATATTGATTTTAAAAGTTGGGCACGACTTATGAAACAAGCTATAATAACGTGCTTCTGACGTTATTTCTCTCTCTCTCTCTCTCGCCCACTTTCTGTCTATAAATACTACTGTGTTCCTTTCATATTATTCTCGCTAGTGAATCTAGAATTGAGAAATAGTTCATCGGTGCTATGGAAGCGGATCATTGACAGTAGACAAAGAAATAAAAAGGCGGTTAGAGGCCACAGAGTTGGGATTTCTCAGAAAAATGTTGAAAGTTCCCTGCACAGATAAAAAGACCAATAAGGAAGTTCTCAAAGAGGTCAACACAAAAAGGGAGCTCTTAAAAAAAACATCAGAAAGAAGCAATCAACATTTTTCGGGCACATCATGAGAAGAGGAAAGTTGGAATACTTGGTTACAACTGGCAAAATAAAAGGAAAGAGAGATCGCGGAAGACAAAGAGAGAAAATACTGGATAGCTTGGTGTCATGGCATGGAAAACAGTCAACAACAGAACTGATACGATGCACTGTAGATAGAAGATTGTGGAGGGACATGATCACCTACACCAACCGATATGGCACATGACGATGATGATGAGTGAGCCTAATGTAGTCTATTGTAGTCATGGATGATACCCCCTAAGGCTGAAGTTTACTTGGTGTAGTCACTGAGATAATGGATCATGTATCCCTGGTAATTTTTCCTTCTAACTTCGTTATCATCTAACATAACAGCCGTGACAGAATGTTTTTCAATGAAGAACCTATTACCGGGTTGTGTTCAACACGAAAATGGGCACATGTTATTAATTGGTAATTATTATTACAGCAGATATTTTGTCTTAAATTCGAGTTCGACAAACTTAGTTTTCAAACACATTTAAACTATGTTTTCGGGATCGTTAAAAACATTAAAGTTTACCGGAACACGTTCCGGCTGGTAAAAAAAAACAACTGCACATTAACACACGCACATTAACAAACACATACAAACGCGCGCGCGCGCGCGCACACACACACACACACACAGACTCGTGCGGTTATTTTCGCAACCGGATATATGTATAAAAATACATATTAAGAGATTTAAGTAATGAAATCACAACATGACGTCACACTCACAATTTCTCCTCTGATTCCCTTTTCTCCGGGGGCACCAGGTTCACCTTTAACCTGCAATTAAAACGGTGTTTAAAAAGTACTGGCTAGAACTTGAGTTAGTAGATTCTCCGATAACAGCATTCAGTTGTTACAAATTATACATAATAATAGGAGTCTCTTTATACAGAGCTTCGCAGCAGAAGGTGATCTGATCATCTGAAGATATGACCCTATAGAGCAAGTGTTTAGGCTCTTAAGCTTCTTGAAACTCTAAGGGAGGTGGACATGTCTTGGTCATGACTCCAAGGCGTTGACCTCCTGCTGCAAACAAAATTAATACAACACACACACACACACACACACAAGCACATACGCATACACACGCACACGCGCACACACACACGCGCGTACACTCACACACGCGCACACACATACACGCACGCGCGGGTGCACACACACACAGTAAGTCTATGTCAACAGAAGTAAGAAAGAGCGTTCATTAGAGTTATAATGAGTCAATTTTGGCCTATGAAAGCGAATCACGGATAGTAGGGGGGAAAACATGAAAAGACGATTTGAGGCCACATAGATGTGATTTCTCAGAAGAATGTTAAGATTTCCCTGGACAGCTAAAAAGATCAATGAGGACATTCTCAAAAGTTCCCGACACAAAAAGGGAGCTCCCGAAAAAAAAACATCACTAAAAAACAATCGATATTTTCGGACCACATCATGAGAATGAGGAAAATTGGAATATTTGGTTACAACCAGCGAAATGTAGGGAAAGAAAGATCGCGGACGACAAGTAAAGAAGACACTAGACATCTTGGTGTCATGACACAGAAAGCGGCCGTCAAAAGAATTGATACGATGCACTGGGAGTAAACAAATTATGAAAGGACATGATCGACTACGTCAACCGGTATTGCACATGATGATGGAACCACATAACTTACAATGTGTGGAAAGTGAATAAACTATTTCAATGGGCATAATTAGGAATTAAATTAGCCTGCATTATTACAAGACACTGCTTATTAAATGAGTTGATCCTCTTAGGTATGGCAAAAAAAATTTTAATGTCATGAAGAACATACTAACATCAAAACAAATAACACCGTGGCTAAAAGTAAGAATAGCAAACTGTTATGTCTTCTCAACATTCCTATGTGGTGCAGAAACATGGACATTAGACAAGAAAACAGAACAGAAAAGTAAAGCCTTTTAAATGTGGATATATAGAAGATTAGGTAGAATTGGATAGAAGGAAAAGAAAACAAACGATGAAGTCTTAAAACAAATAAAAGTGAAAGGAGAACTACTAAACACAATTCAAACAAAACAAATACGATTTTCTGGGCCCTGTTAAAAGACACAACAGCCTACTAAAAGTAATCCTGGAGGGGGAAATACAAGGTACAAGAGGCAGACCAAGATTAACATGGACGAGTAACATCAAAAGATGAACAATCCAGCCTATGACAACCTGCACCATCAAAGCAAGAGACAGAGCAGAATGGCGCTCCATCGTAGCCAACCTTCGATGCGGAGATGGCACTCGATGATGGTGATGATGATGATACTCACTCCTGCACTGAATGAGCCTGCTGGACCTGGTGAGCCTTTTGGACCAGGTAGACCATCCCGTCCTGGGCTTCCCTAAAGTAAACAAACATTTGTTAATTGTTTCCTTTTTTCTATTATAATTTTAATTTGGAAACAAATATATTCAACATTAACTCTAACATTCGGACAAGGGTCTGCGACCTATGAAAGTATTTCATGCATGTCTAAATATTATTTTCCTCGCTTAACTTTAATTTCATTTTTTGTGCAACAAGCTGATTAACAATATGACATATTTTTACATAATTTTGAAATCGATTACATTAACGATCATCATCATCAAGTACCGGGCCTACTAGCGTAGGTGATCATGTCTCTCCACAACTTTCGATCTTGACAGTTATTTCTCATTTCTGTTGTTGACTTTCTGCCAAACTGTCTGATATCATTTCTCTTTGCTTCCCTCTATCTCTTCGTCCCTCAAATCTCCCAGTTATCACAATATATTTCAGCTGTTCACTTCTCATTACATACCAAAAATAATGATTGTTTCTTCATAATATTGAAAATTAGCTGTCTTTTTCTCTTTAGTCTCTTACAGAATGTTTTCATTACTCTTCTTAGCTATCCATGGTATTCTCAACATTCTTCTGTAAAACCACATCTATACAGCCTCCAGTGATTTTCTTGCCCGTCGTACAATTGTCCATGAATCACATCCATTAGTTAAGAATGATTATACATAACATTTAAGAACTCTTTTTCTAACTAAAAACTTTAAATTTAACTTCAACATTAACGATAGTGTCTCATTTTAAGTTAAATAAGTTTAACTTTATAAATTTAGTTTAATCCACAAACCATCTTCATCGCACAACAGACAATTCCATAATTCTCAGATCACAACTCCCCTTCTCCTTCCCACACACAGCACCTCCCACAGCGTGCCGCCACTGGTGATCCCAGTAACCGCCACTATCCCCGCATGCTAGCAGAAATGAACGAAACCCCCGTACACAGTAATATTGTGTTGGTAACCATCTAAGAACTCAAAAATAAGAGGGGTAAAGGTATTTGAATAGATAGTTGGTTTCTCATTTTGCCCAACAGCGGCCACATCCAGTTGACTCTTTTCATTTTGCCCAACAGCGGCCACATCCAGTTGACTCTTTTCATTTTGCCCAACAGCGGCCACATCCAGTTGACTCTTTTCATTTTGCCCAACAGCGGCCACATCCAGTTGACTCTTTTCATTTTGCCCAACAGCGGCCACATCCAGTTGACTCTTTTCATTTTGCCCAACAGCGGCCACATCCAGTTGACTCTTTTCATTTTGCCCAACAGCGGCCACATCCAGTTGACTCTTTTCATTTTGCCCAACAGCGGCCACATCCAGTTGACTCTTTTCACTTTGCCCAACAGCGGCCACATCCAGTTGACTCTTTTCATTTTGCCCAACAGCGGCCACATCCAGTTGACTCTTTTCATTTTGCCCAACAGCGGCCACATCCAGTTGACTCTTTTTATTTTGCCCAACAGCGGCCACATCCAGTTGACTCTTTTCATTTTGCCCAACAGCGGCCACATCCAGTTGACTCTTTTCAACTGCCATTGGATTTTTAAAATGCGCAGGCTGCACACTTGAGCTTTTTTTTAATTTTCTTTTTTCCCCCGTTACCGAGTTAATTTATTCTGTCAAAACTATTCCAGATGTAAAGAGTTTTTAAAAATTACTAACATTGTTTAAGTTAATGAAAACAATATTACGTACATCTTTCAGCATTAATATATCCCCAATTAGATGATACAATCACGAATGGTAGCTTTTTTTCCCCACGAAAACCTACTGCCTTATTATACCTCACATTTTCAAAAAAAGATTACTATATCAATGCAAATTGCATAAGCGATAGGAAATTATGTGTACAGAGGTTTGTAATAAGAGGTTATTTGATCATCAGAAGCAGCCACGATGTTCAAGTATTTTGGCAATTCAGTTTCTAGAATTTTAGACAACCTACGGAGGTTTACGTTCATGACTTCCAGGCGTCGGTCTCCTGCTGCAACGGGATCACGCATCTCGCGAAATAACCTGACCTAATATGTTCTCAAGCTACACTACCAACATATATTGCATAACAATGCAACCTCTCTGAAACAACTTCCAAACAAGAATGCAGCTACCGCTCTCAATCTACAAAAGCATTAACACATTCATTATCATAATATTCATCGAAACACATTCAAGACACGTCCTAGTGTATAAAAGACAAACAATATTAATTGAATATTATTATAGAAGGAAACTTCCGAGGTGATAGATCAGCGAATCATTTGAGTGGAGGACGTATGTTTACAGCACTGGAAAAAAAAAACACAAATAATCAACAACAGGAAAAAATATATATATGGTCCGAAGCAGGATCAAACCCGTACGTTGTTTAGATAGCTGAGTTGGCCGTGTGCTCTAGCGTTTGATTTCTCGTGGGAAGGCGCTGTGCCAAGGAGTACGGGTTCGATTCTGCTTCGGGCCATATATTGTTCTTTGGTTTTTTTTTTCTGTTGTTGATTATTTGTGATTTTTTCCCGAGAGTTGTAAACATACCTCCCCCTAGTGCATCTTCAGGATAGACATCATCACTCATATAAAAAGTCTGCGCAGAAATTTAATTACATCACAATGATCATTGTTTACTTTCCTTCCAAGACAGACTCCCTGAACTAACAAAATTGACTCACTTGATCTCCCTTGGAACCTGGTCCTCCCGGGGTACCCTATCAGGATATAGAGAGATGCTCCACAATATAATTCATGACTTAAAGCAAACATCGGTGTATCAAGTGCGCTACCATAACATTTGTATAGTAATATTGTGTTGTTTAACATACACTTTAGATATGTTAAGTACAGCACTGATGATACAAGATGTTCAGATATAAAGAGTAAACATTGATGAAACAGAAAGTGTACCTTTATAATGTAATGAAATGAGTAAACAGAAAATGTATCTCCATAAGGTACAGAAAATGTACGTCTATTAAGTACAGAAGTGAGTAAACAGAAAGTGAACGTTTATAAAGTACAGAAATGAGTAAACAGAAAATGTGCTTCTATAAATTACAGAAATGAGTAAACAGAAAATGTGCTTCTATAAATTACAGAAATGAGTAAACAGAAAATGTGCTTCTATAAATTACAGAAATGAGTAAACAGAAAGCGTACCTTTATAATGTACAGAAATAAGTAAAGTATACCTTAATAAAGTACAGAAATTGGTAAGCAGAAAATGTACCTTTTTAAAGGACAGAATTGAGTAAACAAAAAATGTACCTGTATAATGTAATGAAATGGGTAAACAGAAAATGTACCTGTATAATGTACAGAAATGAATGAACAGAAAGTGTACCTCTATTAAGTACAGAAATGAGCAAACATAAATTTAACCTCTATAAAGTACAGAATTAAGTAAACAGAAAGTTAGATCTGTAAAGTACATTCTTGTGAAAACAGATATGTAGTGGTATTCTCATATCTTACAATGCCGTAGCAGTATAACATGTTTGTACCTCATTGACTAAGTGACATGTTAGGGAACACAATACCCTTCTCTGCAATTACCTACTCTCAACTAAACATTTCAGATTACTATAGGTAATATTTTTTCGGTTACTTGAGCTGCTTTGGCTGGAGGATGTAGAAAATGTAGAATGATATCAGAAAGATTAAACCAGAAAGCAAGCCAGTGCCCGCCTATTGCTTAGTTCCGTTTAAAGCAATTCGTGTCGATACTGATGACATATTGGGTAAGTTAGCTCCTATACTTCAACACAAAGCAATACCATCCACCACATAGAAACATCTTATACATCTTATCGTTTCCCTGGCGGCCGTGTGCACAGGGGTCCCTCGTCACACAGGCAGATAACTCCGTCTTTAGAGCTCTCATACAGAGTGTAGTCATTCCTCCACCATTAGTAAGTAAGTAAAGTACCCCCGTCACGCCAAGTGGCGTATAGGGAAATATGGTGTTAGTGACCCTATATTTTACAGACCTTCAGCACATGATATTTAGGGTAATGTGGTCAGTATTACGCCCGTGCTGCTTTACTTTCCCAGAAAAAAAAATCCGGTACCCATTTAAGGTTGGGTGAACCCGGAAGCCGTCGGTTGGGATCGAACCCTACCCCTTGTCCGTGGTAGTCCAGTTCACTAACCACTGAGCTATCGCGGCTCCCTCCACCATTAGTGTCAAACGATTATTGTCAAACATTGGTCACTTGCGACTATACGTAAAAGAATATTGTCCCCATAGAGATAAGATGTCTAAGAAAAGCCCCTGAGATCACCAAAAGAGACAGAATTAGATATTATATCACAAGAGATGGAACGAGCATATTACCCAGCCTAATAAGCTACATATATAAGAAAAAAACTGGTTTGCACATCTAGAAATAAAACTCTGCGATTCCTTACCAGAGTATATGTTAAAATAGGAGATGGGCCAGAGGAAGATCTAGAGTAAGATGGATAGACAACATCAAAGTAAAACTGCAGCACAATCAATTGGAATTGGTTGAAGCTGTCAGAGGAGGGAGAATCAGGTCTTTGTATCTCCGTCCATGGCCAAAGAGACACAAGTGGAAGTGAAGAGATAATAAAGTGAGTACTGACGAAGTGCACATTATCTCTGTCCTTGATTTCTAGTTGGGTCAGTCTCCAGCTTTATTCAATTTGTTTATCCTTATCTACTCTGTTATATTCAACCTACTGTCTAATTTGTCCACCACTTCGTCATCCAGGTTTCAAGGTTCCCCGTAAAAAGGTCTTGACCAGGTCGTTAGGTCCTGTGACGAATCTTTACCTGCAATTTTTCATTTTATTTGCCAGTGGAAGAAAAATCTGCCAACCACTATACTAATCCAATTGTGTAATTTATAGCTAAGGTAAAAACAACACGGTGGAAATCTAGTTCCCTCGTCTGCAACTGTTCTGTAAGGTTTAACTACATAGTTGTACGTTGTGTGACTGTCTTTACCATTACATAATAATACTATTGCATAAACTCCGTGTTTGTTCTTGCTTACATTTATGTTCATAAAAAGACAAGAACAACAAAACAGTGATTACAGGGACAAAATATTATTGCAAACAAACGTAATCTTCTTACCGGGCTTCCAGGAAAACCTCTCTCACCAGGACGACCCTAGAGTCAAATATACAAGTGTTAGCTTGACCTGCTTTGTTAACATTAATTAACACATGTTTAACTCTTTCCAAACGGAAGCTTTTTATCAACTCAACGAAAGAGTATTCAGAGACAATATTTTTCATGATTTTAAGAATCAATCTACATATTTATATTTATCTAACATATAGCATGTTATATATGAATGTTTAGATAATTGAACAAAGAATTAAATTTCACCAATACCAAGATGATACAAAACATGTAAAAAGAATATGGTTTGATGGCGTTCACACTAATCAAATTTAGCGTGGCGCACAATGCGGCGAAACGTACGTGGCCGAAATCGGCATTGGACGCGGTACGGCGAAACGTACGAACAGAGTTAAATATGCTCAGGAAAAAAGAACATGTTTATATTAAAGTACAAATCAAACGGCTCCGCTGCTAACTCAGACAGTAGTGAGCTTTTCTTGTGACTGTCTTGCCCATTGTCATGTGTGTTACACACGAGTAGTCAGAGGTTCTGAAAGTAAACTCAGAAAATCTGGAGGGAAAAAGACAGTGCAGTGGTAGTCGATGATAGTATATGACCTACCAACTTCTGGTTATTGTCTGTGCTGTTCCAGAATTTTTCTTCATTTTGTTGGAACCCTTTAGAAGTGAATCCTAGATATTTAAATTATTTTTTTTCAAAAGTGGTCTTTCAAGCATTGTTTTATTTGGCAGAGCAATGTCACATTTTTTGTTAGGTTTTTTACATATTCTCCCGATGTATACTATATAAAAAAAAATGTAAAGAGCTCCCGTCACGCGAAGTAGCGTATAGGGAATATGGTGTTAGTGACCATACATTTTACAGACCTCCAGCACATGATTTTTGGGGTAATGTGGTCGGTATTACGCCCGTGCCGCTTAACTTTCCCAGAAAAAAATTCGATACCCATTTAAGACTGCCTGAACCCGGAAGCCGTCGGTTGGGATCGAACCCTACCTCTTGTCCTTTGTAGTCCAGTTCACAAACCACTGAGCTATAGCGGCTCCCACTATATAATATATACTATTTATTTTATTAATTTTTTTAAATATTTATTTCTACAGTAAGTTAATTTTAAAATAACACAAAATCGAATCTTACGCCATTGCAAAAGAGACAATACAAAACAAGATATCATTTCGACTGAAGGTCTTCAATGGAAGCAAACAAAATGGTAAAACAAACACTGATACATATATTTTTATAGCATATAAGAGGGAAACAATGCTGTAATGTATATGGTCTTCAAGACGGAGGTTGAGAAGTTCAGTTCTCAGATGCTGTCACTAGGCGACACTGAAAAATATAACTTTGTATAAAGAGCAAAAATGTTACTTAAAAGTGCACACAAACTAATACTAATCATTTAAATATAAAAAATAGCAATGAACTATACATAGGTTGTGTTAGAGAATATGCAGTTGCATGAAGTCATACTAGACAGAAACATTTACTCTAGACAGGACACTGACCAGTTCTCCTTTAGGTCCTTGCTCGCCACGCAATCCATGCTGACCTCTGTCACCCTGTGATAGTGTCAGATGTGAAAAGTGAGTTGAGTGGTCAGATGTGAAGAGTGAGTTGAGGTGTTAGATATGAAGAGTTGAGCTGAGGTGTCAGATGTGAAGAGTGAGTTGAGGTGCCAGATGGCAGGAGTGAGTAGAGGTGTTAGATGTAAAGAGTGAGTTGAGGTGTCAGATGTTAGGAGTAGTTGAGGTGCCAGATGTTAGGTATGAGTTGAGGTGTCAGATGTGAAGAATGAGTTGAGGTGTCAGATGTGAAGAGTGAACCGATTTGTCAGATGTGAAGAGTGAGTTGAGGTGTCAGATGTGAAGAGTGGATTGGGGTGTCAGATGTGAAGAGTGAGTTGAGGTGTCAGATGTGAAGAATGAGTTGAGGTGTCAGATGTGAAGAGTGAGTTGAGGTGTCAGATGTGAAGAGTGAACCGATTTGTCAGATGTGAAGAGTGAGTTGAGGTGTCAGATGTGAAGAGTGGATTGGGGTGTCAGATGTGAAGAGTGAGTTGAGGTGTCAGATGTAAAGAGTAAAACGGGGTGTCAGATGTGAAGAGTGAGTCGAGGTGTCAGATGTGAAGAGTGAGTCGAGGTGTCAGATGTGAAGAGTGAGTCGAGGTGTCAGATGTGAAGAGTGAGTCGAGGTGCCAGATGTTAGGAGTGAGTCGAGGTGTCAGATGTTAGGAGTGAGTTGAGGTGCCAGATGTTAGGAGTGAGTTGAGGTGTCAGGTGTGAAGAGTGAGTTTAGGTGTCAGATTAGAAGAGTGAGTTGAGGTGCCAGATGTTAGGAGTGAGTTGAGGTGTCAGATGTGAAGAGCGAGTTTAGGTGTCAGATTAGAAGAGTGAGTTGAGGTGTCAGATATTAGGAGTGAGTTGAGGTGTCAGATGTTTGGATTGAGTTGAGGTGTCAGATGTTAGGAGTGAATTGAGGTGCCAGATGTTAGGAGTGAGTTAAGGTGCCAGATGCGAAGAGTGAGTTGAGGTGTCAGATGTGAAGTGTGAGTTGAGGTGCCAGATGTGAAGAGTGAGTTGGGGTGCCAGATGTGAAGAGTGAGTCGAGGTGTCAGATGTGAAGAGTGAGTTGAGGTGTCAGATATTAGGAGTGAGTTGAGGTGTCAGATGTTAGGAGTGAGTTGAGGTGTCAGATGTGAAGAGTGAGTCGAGGTGTCAGATGTTAGGAGTGAGTCGAGGTGTCAGATGTTAGGAGTGAGTTGAGGTGTCAGATGTTAGGAGTGAGTTGAGGTGCCAGATGTTAGGAGTGAGTTGAGGTGTCAGATGTGAAGAGCGAGTCGAGGTGCCAGATTTGAAGAGTGAGTTCAGGTGTCAGATATTAGGAGTGAGTTGAGGTGCCAGATGTAAGGAGTGAGTTGAGCTGTCAGATATTAGGAGTGCAATGAGGTGTCAGATGTTAGGAGTGAGTTGAGGTGTCAGATTTTAAGAGTGAGTTGAGGTGCCAGATGTAAGGAGTGAGTTGAGGTGTCAGATGTGAAAAGTGAGTTGAGGTGTCAGATGTTAGGAGTGGGTTGAAGTGCCAGATGTTAGGAGTGAGTTGAGGTGCCAGATGTTAGGAGTGAGTTGAGGTGTCAGATGTGAAGAGTGATTTGAGGTGTCAGATGTGAAGAGTGAGTTGAGGTGTCAGATGTTAAGAGTGAGTTGAGGTGTCAGATGTGAAGAGTGAATTGGGGTGCCAGATGTGAAGAGTGAGTCGAGGTGTCAGATGTGAAGAGTGAGTTGAGGTGTCAGATGATAGGAGTGAGTTGAGGTGTCAGATTCGAAGAGTGAGTCGAGGTGTCAGATGTGAAGAGTGAGTCGAGGTGTCAGATGTGAAGAGTGAGTTGAGGTGTCAGATGTTAGGAGTGAGTTGGGGTGCCAGATGTGAAGAGTGAGTCGAGGTGTCAGATGTGAAGAGTGAGTTGAGGTGTCAGATGTTAGGAGTGAGTTGGGGTGCCAGATGTGAAGAGTGAGTCGAGGTGTCAGATGTGAAGAGTGAGTTGAGGTGTCAGATGTTAGGAGTGAGTACAAGGTACGAGTAAAAGAACTAAATAAACGGTGATTGTATGACGATTATACGAAACAATGATTGATAATGCTTATGGAAGAAGTAGAGATGTTATTGTACCATGAATGAAGGAGGAAGTGCAAAAGATGTCATAGTACGTGTCATGAAGGCAGTGAAGTGGTTTTAGAATGGAGATACAGAAGGCAGCGACGCTATTAAATGATGTAGCTGGAGTGGAAATAATATCAACAATGAATAAATTTGTTATAATTATATTGGTGATAACATTGATGTCAAGAAAGCCTGAAGTAGTGGATAATTAGGGGTGTTAGAAGGAGAGGCTATTAGGGGTACAAAAGGTCAAAAGGTGAAGGTGAGAGATAGCCGTAAACATGTAACTCATTGTCCACGTGAAATGACATGATTAGGTGAGCGTCTCGAAAAACACGAGGTTTGAAAACGAGACAAAGATTCAGTTAGAGAATTTTAGTTGGTTGAAACAATCATTCGAGAGATGTGCGAGAAGCTGTGCGGACGGACTTGTCACGTTTGACAACCCGGTACCGAGGGCATTATGTTAGTAGGAAAAAGGAACAGAATGTTAGAAATTAGATTTCAATGTAGGAATGACAGTAAGTAAAAGAAACGTGTGATAGAGATAGAAGAATATTTCATGGACTTAGGAAACTGTGCTAGAAATAGTTGTGATTTAATTAAATAAGGTGTGTGTAGAGTAGGGGAGTTAATTAGAGTTTAGTAGCACAACGAGGACAGTAGTAGGAACTCGGTAGAGTTCATATTGTGCTCAGAGAACTAGGAAGGAGTGTGTTTTTACTAGTATTGGCTGAATGTAAGCCGTATCAGGAATTTCTGAGGCTGAATGTAAGCCGTATCAGGAATTTATGAGGAACTGGGTATGTTCCATATTCTATGTAGAGACGGTAGAGAGCAGGATTGTTCTTACTGGTCTTAGGCTGAATGTAAGCTGTATCAGGAATTTATGAGGAACTGGGTATGTTCCATATTCTATGTAGAGACGGTAGAGAGCAGGATTGTTCTTACTGGTCTTAGGCTGAATGTAAGCTGTATCAGGAATTTATGAGGAACTGGGTATGTTCCATATTCTATGTAGAGACGGTAGAGAGCAGGATTGTTCTTACTGGTCTTAGGCTGAATGTAAGCCGCATAGAGAGATTATTTTGATGAATTTCGTAGATTCAATGTTGTGTGACAATATTGAATATAGAGACTTAGAGAACAGGAATTGTTCTGACCATTAGCAGGCTGTGTGTCAGCCATAAAGAGACAGTTGATGAATCCAATAGATTCGACATTGTGTGTCAATGTTGAATATAGAGACGTTAGAGAGCAGGAATTGTTCTGACCATTAGCAGGCTGTGTGTCAGCCATAAAGAGACAGTTGATGAATCCAATAAATTCGACATTGTGTGTCAATGTGAAATATAGCGATCTTAGAGAACAGGAATTGTTCTAACCATTAGCAGGCTGTGTGTTAGCCATAAAGAGACAGTTGATGAATCCAATAAATTCGACATTGTGTGTCAATGTGAAATATAGCGATCTTAGAGAACAGGAATTGTTCTGACCATAAACGGGCTGAATGTAAGCCACAGAGAATATTATTTTGATGAACGCAGTAGGTTCAATGAGTTGTGCAATTAGTGTGGAGTATAGGGTGGCGCTGGGCCACTAAGAAATTAACTAATTAGGCATAAGGCGTGTTTCCCAGAGGAGACACACAAGCCAGTGAGTAGATGTGAATTCTGTACTTGAATAAGTGTAGGAAGTATGAGTGAATGACAATGTATTTGTCATACCATGCCATCGTGGGAAGTGCAGTAAAATAAAGCAACGTATGTTTTGTTTACGAGTGTCACTTCAGTCATTCCTGTTGTCACGTCCATCGTTATAGAGTTGCTGTATTGTCCCCGTGATGAACGGATGGGGGTGTCGCAGGCCATAAATAACACAACGCGAAGTACAAACGTAAATGATTACGGGCCAACGTGATGGGAGAGCAAAGGAATCCTGTCCATCCAGTCCAGTAGAACACCAGGCCGGGCTCAGATCTTTACGAGCCTTGCCACTATTGCAGAGCAAACATCAGGTTGGGCTCAGATCTATACGAGCCTTACCTTTATCAGACGCAATCGGTCTGAACACAGTCACAGAGCAGGGGAGCTTTGTTCGAGCTGAAAGGGCGCAATCGGTCCTAACGTGTGGGCTCATATGTCTCAGAGTTCACAGAGTTCTTTCCCGATCAAGTAAACGTGAGGCGATCTTTCGGCGGCTGAGCAAGTGCCGTCGAGAGTTATCAGTGATCGAGGTTCAGTATCTCTATCAAGGTTCAGTATCTGATCAACGCCTCGCTCGCCTCAAAGAAGCATCCTGATGTCAAGGTTATCTTCCCATAATGGCAAATCAGTTTCTTTACCTCCCCTTTACAAGCCCACCTCAAGACAAGATGGTTCCAGGTTTGTATCCCACCTCAGGTAGTAAAGTGCCCCCGTCACGCCAAGTGGCATATAGGAAATATGGTGTTAGTGACCATAAATTTTACAGACCTTCAGGACATGATTTTTTTATTACGCCCGTGCCGCTTTACTTTCCCAGAAAAAAAATCCGGTACCCATTAAAGGCTAGGTGAACCCGGAAGCCGTTGGTTGGGATCGAACCCTACTTCTTGTCCTTTGTAGTCCAGTTCACTAACCACCCACCTCAGGTGGCTGACATATTTCTCAAGTTCGTGGTTTCTTGTGGGCCTGGTCTCTGAGTAATAAAATGGCTTTACTCTCCTCAGATATATGAGTAATAAAATGGCTTTACTGTCCTCTGATCTATGAGTAATTAAATGACTTTACTGTCCTCTGATCTATGTGTAATTAAATGACTTTACTGTCCTCTGATCTATGAGTAATAAAATGGCTTTACTCTCCTCAGATATATGAGTAATAAAATGGCTTTACTGTCCTCTGATCTATGAGTAATAAAATGGCTTTACTCTCCTCAGATATATGAGTAATAAAATGGCTTTACTGTCCTCAGATATATGAGTAATAAAATGGCTTTACTGTCCTCTGATCTATGAGTAATAAAATGGCTTTACTGTCCTCTGATCTATGAGTAATAAAATGGCTTTACTCTCCTCAGATATATGAGTAATAAAATGGCTTTACTGTCCTCTGATCTATGAGTAATAAAATGGCTTTACTCTCCTCTGATCTATGAGTAATAAAATGGCTTTACTCTCCTCTGATCTATGAGTAATAAAATGGCTTTCCTCTCCTCTGATCTATGAGTAATAAAATGGCTTTACTCTCCTGATCTATGAGTAATAAAATGGCTTTACTCTCCTCTGATCTATGAGTAATAAAATGGCTTTACTCTCCTCAGATATATGAGTAATAAAATGGCTTTACTCTCCTCAGATATATGAGTAATAAAATGGCTTTACTGTCCTCTGATCTATGAGTAATAAAATGGCTTTACTCTCCTCAGATATATGAGTAATAAAATGGCTTTACTGTCCTCTGATCTATGAGTAATTAAATGCCTTTACTCTCCTCTGATCTATGAGTAATTAAATGCCTTTACTCTCCTCTGATCTATGAGTAATTACATGGCTTTACTGTCCTCTGATCTATGAGTAATTACATGGCTTTACTCTCCTCTGATCTATGAGTAATTAAATGCCTTTACTCTCCTCTGATCTATGAGTAATTAAATGGCTTTACTCTCCTCTGATCTATGAGTAATTAAATGCCTTTACTCTCCTCTGATCTATGAGTAATTAAATGCCTTTACTCTCCTCTGATCTATAAGTAATTAAATGCCTTTACTCTCCTCTGATCTATGAGTAATTACATGGCTTTACTCTCCTCTGATCTATGAGTAATTAAATGACTTTACTCTCCTCCGGTCTTTGAGTAATGAAATGGCTTTACTCTCCTCCGATCTCTGTGTGATGAAATGACTTTACCCTCCTCCGGTCACTGTGTAATGAAATGACTTTACCCTCCTCCGGTCTCTATGTAATGAAATGGCTTTACCCTCCTCCGGTCTCTATGTAATGAAATGGCTTTACTCTCCTCCGGTCTCTATGTAATGAAATGACTTTACCCTCCTCCTGTCTCTATGTAATGAAATGGCTTTACCCTCCTCCGGTCTCTATGTAATGAAATGACTTTACCCTCCTCCGGTCTCTATGTAATGAAATGGCTTTACCCTCCTCCGGTCACTGTGTAATGAAATGACTTTACTCTCCTCCGGTCTTTATGTAATGAAATTACTTTACCCTCCTCCGGTCACTGTGTAATGAAATGACTTTACCCTCCTCCGGTCTTTATGTAATGAAATGACTTTACCCTCCTCCGGTCACTATGTAATGAAATGACTTTACCCTCCTCCGGTATCTATGTAATGAAATGACTTTACTCTCCTCCGGTCTCTATGTAATGAAATGACTTTACCCTCCTCCGGTCACTGTGTAATGAAATGACTTTACCCTCCTCTGGTCTCTATGTAATGAAATGACTTTACCCTCCTCCGGTCTCTATGTAATGAAATGGCTTTACCCTCCTCCGGTCTCTATGTAATGAAATGACTTTACCCTCCTCCTGTCACTGTGTAATGAAATGGCTTTACTCTCCTCCGGTCTCTATGTAATGAAATGACTTTACCCTCCTCCGGTCTCTATGTAATGAAATGACTTTACCCTCCTCCTGTCTCTATGTAATGAAATGGCTTTACTCTCCTCCGGTCTCTATGTAATGAAAGGACTTTACCCTCCTCCGGTCACTGTGTAATGAAATGACTTTACCCTCCTCCAGTCTCTATGTAATGAAATGGCTTTACTCTCCTCCAGTCTCTATGTAATGCAATGGCTTTACTCTCCTCCAGTCTCTATGTAATGCAATAGCTTTACTCTCCTCCAGTCTATGTAATGCAATGGCTTTACTCTCCTCCAGTCTCTATGTAATGAAATGACTTTACTCTCCTCCAGTCTCTATGTAATGCAATGGCTTTACTCTCCTCCAGTCTCTATGTAATAAAATGGCTTTACCCTCCTCCGGTCTCTATGTAATGAAATGACTTTACCCTCCTCCAGTCTCTATGTAATGAAATGGCTTTACCCTCCTCCGGTCTCTATGTAATGAAATGGCTTTACTCTCCTCCGGTCTTTATGTAATGAAATGGCTTTACTCTCCTCCGGTCTCTATGTAATGAAATGGCTTTACCCTCCTCCGGTCTCTATGTAATGAAATGGCTTTACTCTCCTCCGGTCTCTATGTAATGAAATGGCTTTACCCTCCTCCGGTCTCTATGTAATGAAATGGCTTTACTCTCCTCCGGTCTCTATGTAATGAAATGGCTTTACTCTCCTCCAGTCTCTATGTAATGAAATGGCTTTACTCTCCTCCAGTCTCTATGTAATGAAATGGATTTACTCTCCTCCAGTCTCTATGTAATGAAATGACTTTACTCTCCTCCGGTCTCTATGTAATGAAATGGCTTTACTCTCCTCCAGTCTCTATGTAATGAAATGGCTTTACTCTCCTCCAGTCTCTATGTAATGAAATGGATTTACTCTCCTCCAGTCTCTATGTAATGAAATGGCTTTACTCTCCTCCAGTCTCTATGTAATGAAATGGCTTTACTCTCCTCCAGTCTCTATGTAATGAAATGGATTTACTCTCCTCCAGTCTCTATGTAATGAAATGGCTTTACTCTCCTCCGGTCTCTATGTAATGAAATGGCTTTACTCTCCTCCAGTCTCTATGTAATGAAATGGTTTTACTCTCCTCCAGTCTCTATGTAATGAAATGGCTTTACTCTCCTCCGGTCTCTATGTAATGAAATGGATTTACCCTCCTCCGGTCTCTATGTAATGAAATGGATTTACCCTCATCCGGTCTCTGTGTAATGAATTGATATGTCTAGCCCTTTTGGATAACGGCAAAAAAAAACTGGAGTCTCCGATTGCACGTTGCACACGTAACAGAACATGTGGTAGAATAAAAGTCGAGAACAGAAAACGTTTTTAGATAAAAAGTTCTACCAAAAGTGCTAGACTCTCAGCGATAAAACTTTGACGCTGGAGGATATCTTCCTGTATGGTAAGGGACATCTGCTCACATTGATGACACCGTCAACTGAGTGCTGATGATAGCAATGTTTACTGGGAACGAAACAGGTATTCAGCCAAATGTCAGTGGATCTGTGTCAATGTCAATTATGTTCTATGGATATTACCAGTCAATGTTTATAATGATCATTTATTTAAAAAAATTATTTTGACATCTGACCAGAATGTAACCAGGGAGATAAATAGATATAGAAGTGAATAAATAAATTCAATGTAACTTATTATTCAAAATAACACAATGAGTGATGTCCAAAAAAATATACATCCCTACTCTCCACAAGACGACACAATAAAAGAAGTAGGAAAAAGAGTAAGAACGCGATAAAGAGCATTTCAATAGTGATTGTTTATAGACATACCTCCCTGCCTGTTGGACCCGGTTGGCCTGGCACTCCTGGTTCTCCCTTGAGTCCGTCTCTTCCACTTGGACCAGGTGATCCTTGCTCACCCGGGCTCCCTAAGAGTTGGTCAGATAAGAGGGTTGTTATTAGACACAAACAAGCACACATGCACAGCAATACAAACTAAGCAAAAAGCAATCAGTTTTGCTGAGCCTAAACGTTTAACAAACAAATAATAATTGCATTTGTTTTCAGATATTGACACAATGTTTGCTTGCTTTATATTCCTGTCTCTAGACTCTTTTTATGTAATATTTTAGACTGTATGTCTCATTCAACAGCTTACAGATTGTTAAGTATGTCCTTGGTTTTGAGAATAGTATTACGTATTCATAATGGTTACCTGAGCTATTGAGTTTAGTACTCTGTGCACACCATGAGCTGTGTTTTTCATCCGGATGGTGTTTCTAAATTCAGAAAACTTTCAATGAATGATTATATCGTATGAACAGGTCGGTTAAGCTGCGTTCACTTTTGGTGTTGATACGTCTTATATCTTTTGATGTATGCTATGTTTGCTATGATGGGACTACAGTTGCTTTTCTTTGGATATTCTATGAGATGTTAATTTGAATGATTCCACTGGCACGGGCGATTGAAAAATTATAGATTTTCACTTGTTTGCAGTGATACCGGGGCCTTCGAATAAATACAACTATGTATTGTGGTATTGGGTTTGCTGTAAACAGAGGTGTACTTTCAGTATAATAATGTCTTGCTCTGAATCTCAGATTTGCAGTCTGTGGTCAATATATCTCTTGTGATCATCTTCTCTACACCGCTTTTATAGAGCAATTATTCATTTATAATTCAAACTTATATTAAAAGATTTTTAAAAAACGCACGTCTTACTATTCAACGAATGTAGAATGTAATGAGTTCCGGGTTCTTGGTCAGGAAAGTAAAGACATTGACAGAAAAAGCAATGAGACTCGCTGCCCTAGAACATGTGCCGAAAAGAAGTGGAGATAAACCACCAAACAGGTTTCTTCTTAATGACAGTAATGCTCAAAGATACGTTTGCTGATACAAGAAAGAATGTGGAAACTTTAACAGAAAGATTAACACAGTGTAGTACTCTCAATTTCAACAAAAATTGTCTTCATCTTTCTTTCATTATTTGTCTTTCAGCGTCGAAAGAGAATATAATTTGCTGTCTCATCCTCTTCTGTTGGCCCTGCTCCTGTTATGTTTCCTAGAATCTCATTTTCCATCAATTTGTTTTTTTTTGGTCAGCTCTTGAGTCTGGTGTTCTCGCAACGTTTATTAAAGGATCGTTGAGTTGTGTTTTGGTCTTTCTGACTTATCTCATGGCCGAACCATTTTACCTGTTGTTTCTTGGCGTATTCTATGACGAAAATTATTCCTAGCTTCCGAAAGTCATTGTCGAAAATCGTTGACCACAGACAAGCACTGGCGATTTATTAATATTAACATCTACTTCATTTTGTATCGCCGGAATCTAGACTTGTTTTAAAGTCTTTTATATCATTCTAGTTTATTTTACTTTAAAATACTTGTATCCGTCTCTCTTGCCTCTCATTTTTAACGAAGGATTGAGTTATCAGTTCAATTCTTAGTGATATTGAGTTATTAAGTTATATGCGTTTCATCATCATTACACTCCGAACATGTCCATAGGTGCTCAGATCCCTTCCTCAGCAAGTCTTGCAATGTCCAGCGACTGACGACTTCAGTTCTGTTGTTCTCAGTGATATGTCTCATACTTCTCACTTGTCGTTGTGCATAAGCTGAACTTCCTCCCTAGTACCATCGTCCTTTGGACCCATTTCTCCCTCTCACCTCTCTTTTCTTGTTAATTCTGAGTAGTAATGCATGTTTCTGAGAGACGATATTTGGTAGGCACAGTGTTAACTGGGGGCCTCGGTAGCCTAGTTGGGAAAACCACCCGACTGGACTACCGACGTTCGGACAACCCGTGTTCGATTCCCGCTGGGAACAGTGTGAATTGTACTCGTGGTTGGAAAAAAAAAATATCCCCACGGTCGACCCAGCCGTTGGCAGAAATGGATACCAGGGTATTACCCTGGGAAGGTGAGGAATGCCGTCTCGCATCTGAGCTTCGATGCTTGAGGCGACACTATACAGAAATCTCCGAACATTTCTGGATAGGCGGCCGAGCACATATGGGTGTAAACTCGCGTGCTAAGACGCCGGTTCAAGTCTCGTTCTTTACACCTTTAGTGTTAACTGCCAAAACCATTCTAATTACTTTTTAATAAAACCTAGTATTTATTAACTCAAACACTTATATTAGTCTTTATTCAGCTTCTTTTTGCCACGTGCGGCATTCTTCAAAGTCATCTATTTTCCATAGTAAATATTTTCATTAATTTTTTTTTAAATTTGCTTTTAATTTTCACTTCTAGCCTTGCTAACAGAATTCTGAAAGGAATCCTTTGTCATGTTTTACTCACTTTGAACTTATTGTTACATGTTAATTCTGTTGAAGTCAATTGTCTGTCTAATTTAGTTTGCTTTACAACAGAAGATAATGATCTCTGCTTGGATTCTCCAATCTTTAATATAATAAAACTATGAAAAGAGAGATGATCGCTGCTGGCAGTTACAGTAAAGAACTCAGACCTTTACTCGTGATAATGATATGTAAATATTACTTTAAACAAATATTTTTTACTAAACAAAATATTACAGACGAAATGTGTTGAGACTAACATTAGAAGTGGAGGTTATTAACAAAGTACTAGCGCAGATAAATGAGAGTAGAACTTACGACAGTTCCGTTCAGTCCTGGGGGTCCTCTAGGACAGATCACAGGACACGTACCTTCTGTCTGAGTTTGATGATAAGAAAATATTGTTAAATTGGTATAAATGTGTATCTCTCATATAAAATGTGTGTCCCACATTTGGGGTTAAAAAGACTGTGGTTAAAAATAATCAGACTGTTTCTTCTTCTTCATCCCCTAACTCTAGGGGTTGTTGGGGGACAAGTGATAGATTCCCACAACATTTACAAGTATCTTTATTTTCAGTCATGATTTGAACACTGCGAAGTCAAGACTTGTTCATTCTTTAATGTTATATCTTCATAGCTCTTTCTTTGTCTACATCTCCGTCTCCCCCCGTCTTTCAGTGTCTTTGAAAATGGACTTTGCCAGCTTAGACATTCTAGATACGTAGCCTAACCTTTTCACTTTTCTCCACAATATTCAAACGATCATCGTGTACTCTAATTGCTTTTTGTATCTTTTTGTGAACTTTTTGATTCGTGATAAGATCTAACTAAGAGACATCAAACACATAACGATAACATTTCATCGACATAACTTGTATTTTCTTCTGTAGCTCTCCTGTAAGTGTCCATGTTTTGCATGCATATTTACTGCATAATTAATAGTTTCATTAACACCACAATGTGTGCTTATGGTGTTAGTGCCAAAGTTGTTGTTTTTTTAATTCAGTAAATTACGACCACTTTATGGCTAAGGAGGTGACGATAAGGGAGAGTACTCATATTAAGGGAGTTATACTTGTGATTTAAGAGTTAGTTACTGCTCCAAGCCGCTTGACATGAACTGAGAACGTTTCGGTAAATTTCAACATTCAGCTATACAGACGCCAATTTTCCGAATGTTTATTTAGCTTATCCTTCTAGCGGAATTTGAAGATTGTTGCTTCACAGATTTACGTGTAATCACAAAAAAAATGAAAGAGTTCTTAAATGTTATGTAGAGCAAGTCTTAGTACATGGATGTGAATCATGGAAAATAGGACAATAGACAAGAAAATCACTTGAGACTGTAGAAAAGTGGTTTTACAGAAGAATGTTGAGAATACCATGGATAGATAAAAAGTTTAATACAAACGTTCTGAAAGAAGTCAAAGCAAAAAGAGATCTAATTTCCAATATTATGAAGAAACAATCATAATTTTTTTGGCCATGTAATGAGAAGAGAACAGCTGGAATATATTGTTAACAACTGGGAAAATTCAGGGACGAAGAGATAGAGGGAAGAAAAGAGAAAAAATACCAGACAGCTTAAGAGAATGACTTGGCAGAGAGTCAATAGAAGAAATGATAAATAACTGTCGAGATCGAAAGTTGCGGAGAGACATGATCACCTACGCCAGCAGGCCCGGTATTTGATGATGATGAGAATGTAATGATTACCAGACTCTTGATCAGGAAAGTAAAGGCATTGAAAGAAAAAGCAAACAGACTCGCTGCCCTTAAAGATGTGCAGACAAGAACGGGAGATAAACCACCAAACAGGTTTCTTCTTAATGACAGTAATGCTCAAAGATACGTTTGTTGATACAAGAAAGAATGTGGAAACTTTAACAGAAAGATTAACACAGTGTAGTACTCTCAATTTCAACAAAAATTGTCTTCTTCATCTTTCTTTCATTATTTGTCTTTCAGCGTCAAAAGAGAATATAATTTGCTGTCTTCTCCTCATCTGTTGGTCCTGCAGCTGTTATGTTTCCTAGAATCTAATTTTCCATCAATTCATTTTTTGGGTCAGCTCTTGTGTGTGGTGTTCTCAGGGGAGGGATAAAGAGATAGAGTGAAGTAAAGAGAAAAGATACCAGACAGCTTATGAGAATGGCTTGACAGAAGGTCAATAACAGAAATGATAAATAACTGTCGAGATCGAAAGTTGTGGAGAGACATGATCGTCTACGCCAGCAGGCATGGTACTTGATGATGATAAAAAATAAGACCTTTAAAAGCCTTGAATGTTGCCCTTCTTTCATATTCCTTAATAGCAATTATTTTGGACACTCTGAATCAAGGGCTCTTGGTGTTTAGTCGCTTCAGATTGCTACATCTCGCATGAAGTTTTTGAATTGGTCAAGATTTTGCATATAAGATCCATCTTCTTTGTAATATCGAGCGCTTTACGGTATTGATTTCTGGCTTAATATAACTAGACAGTTCGGTTTTCTCGTGTACGTTGGCTTCTTCACAAAACGTATATATTTTGACACTCAGTTTTATTCACACCAATAAATTTAATCTACAAATTCTATTTGTCTATCTAGTTCTCTTTCTCTCACTTTCTTTGTCTGTCTATATTTCTCACTTTCTCAATCTCTCAATCTCTCTCTCATAGAAGGAAGGTTTATACCTAAAGTATAAAATGCTACTTTAAATCACAACAAATATATTTTTATTATTTCAAGCATGCTGTATAACCCAAAATATACAAATACATGCTACATTCAAAATACATTAATTGATGTACTTTATAATAATCCTAATGATACTGTGTGTTATAAAAGATACATTTAAATTATGCATTATCTTATACTTCGTGTAAGTATATATATATTTATATATATATATATATATATATATATATGTTTAATATTTATTTCAATATATAATTTACGTATTTAAAACAATGTTTAAATAATCTTATATCATATTGGATAAAGGATAGCTCAGTGGTTAGTGAACTGGACTACAAAGGACAAGAGGTCACATTCAATCCTGATCGACAGCTTCTAGTTTCACCCAGACTTAAATGGGTACCGGATTTTTTTTCTCTGAAAGTAAAGCGGCCCGGGCGTGGTACCGACCACATTATCCCAAAAGTCTTGTGCCAAAAAAAAGTAAAAATTATGGTCACTAACACTATATGCCCTATATACCATTTGTCGTGATGGGGTACTTCACCTTTACTTATATTCGATACCTTCTATCTTGATGATGGGGACTACAGCTACCTTTCTTTGTTTGGGAGATGAGATAGTAATTCGGATGATTCCACTGGCACAGGCGGTTGAGCAATTATGTATTTTTAATTCGTTTGCAGTGATACCGGGGCCTTCCATAACCAAAGAACCATCTATCTGATCGGCTTCTGTGTTTATTCAGCCTTAAATTGGAAGAGCGTATTTTTCCAGAAAATGGAAGACTATTGTCGGTATTGGCTTACCATATTTAAAATGAGGCGCTTGTAGAATAAAATAGGGAATAAACACCATACTCAATGTAAGCCATTCTGAAGGCATGTTATTACAAAGAAAAATAGTGGAACCTTACAAACATAAATTGTCTTATTCATTTAAATGTTGGTCAAATAGTATCTGGCAGAGAATCCTGCTTAATACCGTCTATAAAGATGGTCAATATTGCACATATTATCGTTGTTATTGTCATTATTATTAGTAGTGGTAGCAAAAAAAAAAGGGTAAAAAGACCCAAGTCACGCCAAGTGGTGTATATGGAATTTGGTGTTAGTGACCATAATTTTTACAGACCTTTGGCACATGATTTTTGGGGTAATGTGGTCGGTGTTACACTGGTGCTGCTTTTCTTTCCCAGAAAAAATACAATACCCACTTACATTTTGGTTATTATATTTGTTATGTAAATAGAGTTCTCATCGTTGTATTTTGTTAGAGCTGCAATTTATACTAGGAACAAACAGCTATGGTAAAACGTGCATTTCAAAACGATATTTTAACATAACAAGCTTGTCTTTCGATCGATCGTTTCTTTTATTCTAAATTGGTCAGAATTAACTCCTCAAAAGAAAACAGGTGTGCCCCTAAAATCTATTCACTAATGTTCTTGAAAAAAAAAGGCACAAATAAACGATATGTGTTTTTAATTTGATTTTTAAAGGAGATAAATAAAACACATGCAGAAGTGTTTACAATTCACTGGAAATGAATCAAGCATTGCTAAGTAAAAAATAGTGATGCTCAAACCACAAACCTGTGTAATATTTCCAGGAACTAATGTAGTTCGTGGCCGTCTAGTCGGCCGGGGTGTTGTGTTCTGGCTGGGAATGTTGATGTTAGTATGGGGTACTGTAGGCGACTGTTTTGAAAGCATTTTATTATGGAATTTATGTTAAGGAGTAGCATTGGTAACAAATATGACTTTTCTATATCCCAGGATTATTCATATACGATAAGCAATGGAAAAGCATTAAATAGTATAAATAACACAAAACAAATACATATGTGTACACATTGTGGTACCTCAGTTGTTGAAATTAAGTGCATCTAAAAAGTCGTTCCTTTACCGGACTGATAATGTTAATTGAAGTACATATACATAGAATTAATTGTTAATATACATATAATTACTTGTTAATATACATAGAATTAATTGTTATTGTACATATAATTAATTGTTAATATACATAGAATTAATTGTTAATATACATAGAATTAATTGCTAATATACATAGAATTAATTGTAATATACATATAATTAATTGTTAATATACATATAATTAAGTGTTAATATACATATAATTAATTAATATACATAGAATTAATTGTTAATATACATAGAATTAATTGTTAATATACATATAATTAATTGTTAATATACATAGGATTAATTGTTAATATACATAGAATTAATTGTTATTAGTTCATGACTACCAACAGTTACTACAAAAATATTACTTTTTGGTAGCCCATAATGAACAAACTAGTATTATGTTTTATATTTACACTTGCACTACGTTAGTGAGTATAATTATATTTCTAAAAGGTCACTAACACTCTGACAGAGAATGACCTACAAGAAATGATAGACATAATAGTAAAAGAAAGCAACAAGAAAGGTCTCAGTCTGAATAGTAAGAAAACAGAAGTTATGGTCATATCGAAGAAACAATCATCGCCATCATGCAGCATAAAAATAAACAGGATAAATCTGAAACAAGTGCAACGTTTCAAATACTTGGGGACAATAATAACAACAGATGGAAGATACACCACAGAAATAAAAAGAATAGCTCAGGCCAAAATAGCATTTCAGAAAATGAAAAATATCTTACGAAACAAATCTATGTCAATAGAAGTGAGAAAAAGAGTTCATCGGTGCTATATAGAACCAATTCTGACCTGTAGATGCGAATCATGGATAGTAGACCAAAAAAATGAAAAGACGATTAGAGGCCACAGAGATGGGATTTCTCAGAAGAATGTTGAAAGTTGTCTGGACAGCTAAAAAGACCGTTGAGGAAATTCTCAAAGTGGCCAATACAAAATGGGAGCTCCTAAAAAACATCAGAAAGAAACAATCTACATTATTTAGGCACATCATGAGAAGAGGAAAGTTGGAATACTTTGTTACAACTGGCAAAATAAAAGGAAAGAGAGATCGCGGACGACTAGGAGGGAAAATACTAGATAGCTTGGTGTCATGGCATGGAAAACAGTCAACAACAGAACTTATGCGATGCAATGTAGATAGAAGATTGTGGAAGGACATGATCGCCTACGGCAACCGGTATGACACATGATGATGGTGATGAAGATGATATAAAAGAAAATAATAATACAAGCAATAACAAATAGAGATAACTATCAGAACTTTGCTTTGAGTGGAGAAATTTAATTCCCAACGTTGGAACTTTCAGAAGAATGAGGAGAGCTAGAGATTATTGTTTGTATTTGGGAGAAAATCACTAGAGGCTGTAGAAATGTAGTTTTACAGAAGAATTTATCTAACCAAACAAGAGCCGATAACCCCTGTTTTGGTACGTACAACGTGTTGGCTTCCTGCTCCATTTTGCATTATCACCAGGGGATTTCGTGAGTTTCAGAACTGGCAGGGAAGCTTAGTTTGTTTAGCAAAGAACTTTTGATCATATGAACTTGGCTCATTGTCCTGTTTCATGATGGAAGAGTAGGAGCGGTATCATTAGGTATGATGAGCTGGTCGCTTGGTCGGTACTCGTATGTGTTTGCCCCCCCCCCCCTCCCCCAATTTTAGCCTAAACTTGCGCCGTGGCTGACACACTCCGTCTTCAGCCAGTTGGATCTTGGTTTGACGTAGGAGTTTTCCTTCTTTAACTTGTCTTCATCCAATTACTACTAGTTCAGGATATGTCTTCATCCAATTACTACTAGTTCAGGATATGTCTTCATCCAATTACCACTGGTTCCGGATATGTCTTCATCCAATTACTACTGGTTCCAGATACGTCTTCATCCAATTACTACTGGTTCCGGATACGTCTTCATCCAATTACTACTGGTTCCAGATACGTCTTCATCCAATTACTACTGGTTCCGGATACGTCTTCATCCAATTACCACTGGTTCCGGATATGTCTTCATCCAATTACTACTGGTTCCATGTGTATCTCACTTAAGATCGTTTTGTAACTACCCTGCCTTTTTTAAAACAAATTATCGGTTTTGTTACACTATCAACATCGGAATGTTGTTTTTTTTATAATTGACACTCACTAATATCGGTGCCCCCCCCCCCACCCCGTTTAGTTGCCCATGATTTTTGTACAGTAAAACAAATTACACTTTTTCAATGTGCAGTTTCAAGTGGTTCACCTAAAAGCTTCCAAATTCTTATTTTAAACAGAAATTAATTATTCTTTCTACTTGCCACTCCCTCCACCTATCCTAAGATTAATGTATTATAAGACCATTGTTGAATTTATGTTTAACGGTGTTTTATTTTAAAACTGATTATGTAATGATAGTGTAAGAACATTACAAAAATCGACGGACATGCTTCTAAAAGGCGCAGCACATTTAAAAATGCATGCACTAAATATATAAAAACCCATGTATGGATTACCATGAATTTTTGCATGTTGTCTTAAACTTTCCATAATGTTATAACTTTATAATTTAACATAACGTCAGTAATACAGTTTCATTTAAAGCTGACATTTTATATGATCTTAGTAATTATTGTGTCCCTAAAAAACAATAGATTTTACAGTAATTGAACCATTTGTAGACTATTGATAAATCTTAGTAACAGACACGAGGTTTGCGCGACCTTGTTCAATAAAAGTACTAATTTGTGAGTAAATTAAGGTTTGTACAAACTTTATTGAAATATTGACGAATTGAAACTATAAAGATTCTATTATTCTTATTGCACTAATAAAAATATAAACGTTTGTATGTTCTTATATGCCTCAAATAAGACAAAATAAAATCTGATGATATAATGATTTTTTAGAACGTCATAACATTAAATAGTTTACATACAAAATTTCAATCATTGAAACCTAACGGTTATTATGTTGTTGCGTTTTGAAGAGAGGCACGAGTTTTGAAAAAAAATACTATATCCGCTCGACGTCAATGGCAGTCAAAAACTGAGGTACCACAGTATGTGCATGAGTGTGTGTATGTGTGTTTGTGTGTTATGCTAGTATAAATGCTTATTTATAAATAAGCATAGATGTATATATTGCGAATGTATTTTGAGTTATGTAGGTGTATATGTAAACATGAATATTTGCAAATAAGGCATGGTGTTTAAGTAAGATATTTATGGATATTATGTCATATAATATGTAAATAATTAATAGCAAACAACACGGTATGTTATGGTATGGTGTATATTTAAGGATGTATGTCCACAATCGTTTACCAGATCGACAAAATGGTATATAAATGTCTTCGAAATTAAATGTAGCAGAATAATATTTAGAATATCACTAAGGAAATAACAAGTATCGGTTTTATAATAATTTAATAGTTCAAAGAAATGGTTGCTACGGAGCATAAAACAAGGAAAATAAATATTTTGGCGATACAATGCGGCATGATTACATTGAGGGGAGCATTATTTGAGGGCTGATACCAAGTAGAAGAGAAAGAAACGGAGCAAGAAGAGCGTACATGTAAGACGTTACTGTCGATTTTGTCTTGACTATAACAGACGCTAGGTATCTTTCACAGGTCAGAAATAACTTCAAGCAGTTTTTAGGGGATAGAAGCTCTAACATGGACAAACTCGATGGATAGAAAGCTCTAACATGGACAAACTCGATGGATAGAAGCTCTAACATGGACAAACTCGATGGATAGAAAGCTCTAACATGGACAAACTCGATGGATAGAAGCTCTAACATGGACAAACTCGATGGATAGAAAGCTCTAACATGGACAAACTCGAATGATAGAAGCTCTAACACGGACAAACTCGATGGATAGAAGCTCTAACATGGACAAACTCGATGGATAGAAGCTCTAACATGGACAAACTCGATGGATAGAAGCTCCAACATGGACAAACTCGATGGATAAAAGCTCTAACATGGACAAACTCGATGGATAGAAGCTCTAACATGGACAAACTCGATGGATAGAAGCTCTAACATGGGCAAACTAGATGATGGTGATTATGATGATAGCGACATTCCTATGAATTAGCAAGAGACACAAATGCATCTCATAATTTAAAAAAAAATAAAAAATAAAATAAAACTATACCATGTTTACAGTAAAGGAGATGTGGGGATGATAAAACTTCTTACAAAGACTGAAACATGTATTAACATACATAGATACATATATAATGAATACCATATAGCAGGGCAAAGTAACCATCTCAAATATCCTGTAACAGTCTAGACTCCTATCCATTATTATTACACGCACGGTTAATATGGTCAAAATATATTAGAAGAACGGACAAGAAAAGCATCACCAAGCAAATGTACGTGGAGCTTATGAACGTGAAGTGACAAGTGGCCAGACCAAAACAGTAAAGTAAAGAGCCCCCGTCACGCGAAGTGACGTATAGGGAATATGGTTTTAAAAAAGTAGTAAAGTACCCCCGTCACGCCAAGTTGCGTATAGAGAAATATGGTGTTAGTGACCCTATATTTTACAGACCTTCAGCACATGATTTTTGGGGTAATGTGGTCGGTATTACGCCCGTGCTGATTTACTTTCCCAGAAAAAAATCCTGTACCCATTTAAGGCTGGGTGGACCCGGAAGCCATCGGTTGGGATCGAACCCTACCCCTTGTCCTTTGTAGTCCAGTTCACTAACCACTGAGCTATCGCGGCTCCCGGCCAGACCAAAACTGAGATATAAAGATGGCTGCAAGGTATCACCACGTGAATTAATAACAACTGCGGAAGGTTTGAAGTTGGCTAAGTATATGCAAAAGATGAATCGAAAGCGACATGATAACGTTTGAAAATGAGATGAGGTCAAAGTTAGAAGAAAACAGTAGTTAGTGAAGGATGCGTAAAGAGGCGACACCCCTCGGCATAAAAATTACCTTACTATTACCTCCCATTCCAATATCATTAGAATATGGTAACCGTTCTAATCAGTACCAAGCGAACTAAATATTCAGCCACCGAGGTTTCCTTACGGTCAAAGGAAAGGTGATTTATTGATGAATGGCTTTATGTTTGGACGTAGATGATTCACAACAGTTACTTGAAACAAAATCGGTGCCATCATCATCAGGTACCATGAGTACTGGCGTAGGTGATCATGTCTCTCCATTACTTTCGATCTCGGCAGTTTAAAAAAAAATAATTTCTGTTGTTGACCTTCTGCCAAGCCATTCGCTTAAGCTGTCTGGTATTTTTTCTCTCTTTGCTTCCCTCTATCTCTTTGTCCCTCTATTTTCCTAGTTGTTACAATATATTCCAGATTTTCCCTTTTCGTTACATGGCCAAAAAATGATTGTTTCTTCCTAATATTAGAAATAATCTCTGTTTGCTTCGGCCTCTTTCAGAACATGTGCATTACACTTCTTAGCTGTCCATGGTATTCTCAATATTCTTCTGTAAAACCACATTTCTACAGCCTCCAGTGATTTTCTTGTCTGTCTGTTCTATTGTCCACAATTCACATCCATATGTTGGGACTGGCTCTACATAACATTTAAGAACTTTGAAGTTAAAATAAGAAAAATAATGCTTGTACACCCATAATGTTAAAACATGATTTATGGACAAAGTGCGAAATGAATCACGTGACTGACATTTTGAAACATCTGGGATCAACTCTGTGGACAGGGGGATATCTGAAACTATTGTGTGTGTGTTTTTAAAGATAAATGAATTGTAAATCAGATAATGAATACATTTAAACATATACATACTGTTTCTCCTCAGTTGTATGAAAGACTATTAGCAATCATTCCAAAATACAGAATAACCAAAACCACCATATGTTGATACAAAGCAAATAACTAATGTTAGGATAAATTGCAAACACACTGTTTGATGTCCAGGCTTGTTTATATAGGAAAACGTATGCATGCAAAACATTTCTAATGTTTATTTCAAATACATAATGAATATAATATAATTATACAGTATTCCCAAGGAGACTGACATTACCATACTATCATTCTTTGATATCTGGGCTTATATCATTCGTAAACAATGATAATGTAGAAATATAATTTAGAATATAGATCTGCAAATAATAATTATAAACTAACACCTACAGGAAAGTGTATCATTATTAGGCTAAAAATTAAGGAGAGATTGAGTTGTCTCAAAATACACTCGCTTTACGCGAATTTTCGGGATTTTTTGCGTGTCATTATCATTATCGAGTGCCGTCTCTACATTGAAAGTTGGCTACCATGGAGCGCCATTCCTTTCTGTCTCTTGCTTTGGTGGTGCAAGTTGTCATAGGCTGACTTGTCTATCTTTTGACGTCACTCCTCCATTTTAGTCTTGGTTTGCCTCTGACTCTTTTACCTTGTATTTTCATAAAGTAGTATATTAAAACCCGGAAACACCAAACTGTTATGTTAATGTCTTTCTGAATAAATACTTCCAGGTATCAGGAAAATCACGCAGGAATCACTTAGACAGCCCTTCTTCCTACTGTCAGTCTATGTCGTCGTCTTCCATCTTTCATCACCTCTTACATTTCTACAAGTGTCGAGACAAATACAAAAGCTTTAGCTGTCATTCTTCGGACAATAGTCATAGTTATTTGACGAGTTGTACAATGTCCTTATATTTTCTTTTATGGCATTACATTTAATATATCCTCACTAGGTTAGCAACCAATGTATTTATTGTATCTGTATGCTACTCGAGATTAGTTATATGTTTATTATTTCCCTTATATTCTCATTCCTAAAGTGATTGTACGTTTATTATTTCCCTTATCTTCTCATTCCTAAAGTGGTTTTATGTTTATTCTTCTTCTTCTTCTTTCCTTCCTCATCTGCCTTTCAGTGTCGAGGGGAGATATAATTTGCGGTCTTTTGCTCCTCTGTTCGCCTCTGCTGCTGTTATGTTTCCTAGTGCTTCTAATATTCCATCGACCCATCTTTTACGTGGTCGGCCCTTGGGTCTTGTGTTCTCACAACGTTTGTTGAAGGCTCGTTGTGTTGTGTTTTGTTCTTTCTGCCTTGTCACGTGGCCAAACCATTGTATCTGTTGTTTCCTTATATATTCTATGGCGGGGGCTATTCCTAGCTTTTTCTCAGTTCTTCATTTCTGATCTTATCTCTCAGACTGTTTCCTGTCATTCGTCTAACACATTTCATATCTGGGGAGGTTATTTTTCCTTATTGTTCTTGCATCTTGGGTCCAGGTCTGGCATTGGTATCACAACGTTGGGATGAAGATTGTATTGTATAGTGCTCGTTTTGCCTCCAGAGTTATTTCCTTGTTGGACAATAGTTGTGATAACTGTCTGATGATTTGACAAGCTATATATATTATTTATGTTTATTATTTCCTTTATATTCTCATTCCTAAAGTGGTTTTTCGTTTATTATTTCCTTTATATTCTCACTCCTAATGTGGTTATATGTCGATTACTTCCTTATAATCTCACTCCGAATATGGCCCTATATCGATTATTTTTCTTTTATCTCATTCCTAGTGTGGTGCTATGTCGATATTTTCTCCAACGGTCTCACGTTTTATGTCGACAATTTCTCCCATAATCTCATTCCAAATGTGGTTCTACATCGGTTATTTCACTATAGTCTAGTTCCTAATGTCGACTATATCATTCCTAATGTGTTTCTTCATCGGTTATTCCCCTAAAGTCTCATTCCTAATGTAGCTCAATGTAGACTATATCATTCCTAATGTAGCTCTATGCCGACTATATCATTCCTAATGTGATTCTCCATCGATTATTCCCCTATGGTCTTATTACTAATGTGGTTCTACGTTGACTATTTTCCCTACAGACTAATTTTTTGTGATATTTTTTTTTTCTGATCACTTCACTCACTTTCCTAAAACATCTTTTTTTTAAGTGACTAAAACCTAATCCTGAAATTTGGGTCACGAGTGACCACGTTTTCGCAAAAGATAGCATTAGACAGAAAAAAAGCTATTCTATATGAGATGCGTTATCACTTATCAAGCTATATCAGAAGAAAGATTTAGATGAACGAAAATAAAGCAATGTTCAGATCGAATAAAGTGTAAACATTAACCTTAAATTAGTAGTACATACATATATGTAAAGGTTTCCTTTTTGGCAGAAACATGTACCAGACTCTTGGTGTAAATATATAACTGAATCGGCTTAACTACATTAAGTTAGCAGTCCAGTCAATAGAAACTATTACTGGAAGTGAATTATTAAAAACTTACATCTGGGACGGGTAGTTCGTCGCATCTCTCTCTGTCCGGCTTGGACGGGTCACAGTCTAGCAACATCCACTGTAGCTCAAACTATTATTTAGAAAATGGAAACAAACGTTTGAGATGGAAGATGTGACGGCAGGTTGGAAGGAAAGGTTTAAATATATGGAACATCGAGATTGATTGTGGAAAGGAAGATTGGGACAGTCGAAACACAAGGTCCAGGGGAGGGGACTTAGTTAAAGTTCTGATAAAGTATTTTATATACAGACGAATGAGACAGAACAATGAGAAAGGTGATTGATAACGAAGACAGAGATAAGATTAAGTTAGAGGATAATGATGAAAGATTGAGAAAGAAACTTGAAACTGAAGACTGGGATAACAGACTAGGTTGAGTCAAATAATCTAGATAAAAAATATAGGCGAATTTTCGAAGTAAAATATAAGTATGGAAGATTTAGTTATTGTCATGTAAGTATGACTATAATTTTTTAGATAAAGGGTTGAATTAGGTGACTGGACCGGGGGTGGCGGGGTGTAGAGATAGAAGACTCAGGTAAACGTTGAGATAGATGATTGATTAAAATATTACCATAGAAGAATGAATAACAGATTACGGCGGCAGAATGTATAACAGATTGCTATTGAAGAATGACTACAATATGATGAATAAATGGCCGAGATAGATGACTGATTAAAAACTTGCGAAAGAAAACTCGGTAAATGATCGAGATAATTGACTGATAAAAAGATTTCAATAGAAGACTGCTCAAATGGTCGAGAAACATGAATGATTAAACAATTGCGATAGAAGACATAATAAAAAATTGTGATAGAATGCTGAGCAAAATATCGAGATACATAACAGATTGAAAGATTCCAATCAACGACTAAAGAAAAGATTGAAATAAAAGAATGAACTGATCGAGCTAGATGATTGCTCAGAAGGTCGAGATAAAAAGCTACACGGAAAGTCGAGATAAAATGTCGAACAGAAAGTTGTGATAGTGGCTTCAGATAGAAGGGCGAGAAAAATGATGAAACGGAAGGTCGAGATAGAAAGTAAAACAGAAAGTCGAGATAGAAAGTAAAACAGAAAGTCGAGATAGAAAGTAAAAAAGAAAGTCGAGATAGAAAGTAAAACAGAAAGTCGAGATAGAAAGTAAAACAGAAAGTCGAGATATAAAGTAAAACAGAAAGTCGAGATAGAAAGTAAAAAGAAAGTCGAGATAGAAAGTAAAACAGAAAGTCGAGATAGAAAGTAAAACAGAAAGTCGAGATAGAAGATGAAAGCTGAAGGTTGAGATTGGAGGAAAACAAAACAAAAATAAAGTCGAAACAAAAAATCGAGATAGAAGATCGAGAGATTATGCTGGGATGATTAAAGACCACTATAATGAAATGGCCATTCTCATTATCAATTACGTAACCATGCTTAAATTTAATACCGAATGGTTAAATATAAATATACTGGTACATATAATATAGTCCTAATGTAATCTGCATTACTGATGTGTTGGGCTGAGGGCGCAAATATACGATAACACAACGCAATAACGCCCACTTAACGTCGAGGTCAATCAATTCCTTTAATAGTCATCGGATGAACGTAAGAAGGAAAGATAATCCACGACAGTGAAAATATTAAGTACAACGAAGGGAAAGGAAGTAATTTCAACAAATTTAAAGTGAGAAATTACAATTATTAAATTAAAATTATTAAATAAAGTATAAGATTAAAAAAAAAAAACGAAAATAAATACAGCAGGAATAAAAGCACAATACAGATAGAAAGAGAGGTAATTTATAAAGACTAATTACTGGTGTTGTCCTTCCATTGTCTTTGGTTCCCAATAGAATGTCTCCGTTCAGGTCTATCTGACGTCGGGGAGGGAGAGGCTGGGATGTGATAGGTTTGCAGTCGATGTACATCTCGATATTGCCTCTTGTCACGCTGAAGTGAAGTTTGTGCCAGCTGCGGTTGAATAGCTGTAATATATGTACAGATTGTGATCAAGTTGCTGTTGTTACATTTTACAGATTGTCATCAAGCTGTTGTTGTTACAATGTACAGATTGTGATCAAGTTAGCTGTTGTTAAATTGTTACATTTTCCAGATTAGTGAACAAGTTAGCTGTTGTTACATTTTACAGATTGTCATCAAGTTGATGTTGTTACATTTTGCAGATTGTGGTCAAGTTAGCTGTTGTTAAATTGATACATTATACAGATTGTGATCAAATTAGCTGCTGTTAAATTGTGGCATTTTACAGATTGTCATCAAGTTGCTGTTGTTACATGTTACAGATTGTGGTCAAGTTAGCTGTTGTTAAATTGATACATTATACAGATTGTGATCAAATTAGCTGCTGTTAAATTGTGACATTTTACAGATTGTCATCAAGTTGCTGTTGTTACATTTTACAGATTGCGAACCAGTTGCGTTTGAGAATGTATAAAATGCTTACAGCTTGCAAACTGATTACGTCAGAACAGTTGAATGTGGTATGAACCAATTATAACAAAATACATGTTAAGTGTGCGCAGTTTGTGAAAGCTCCTGTTGATCTGCTGTGAAATGTGTTTGCTTGTGTTAACTCACTGCTTGTTAACAAATCAATGATTTTGTGCAGAATGTGTACGCATTGTCAGGTGATTATTGTGTGATCTCACATGGTTTAAGCCGAACGGCCGGCCGACAACATGAAGGATTTTGAACGGCGGAAACTAAACAACATCATCTTGTTCCAATTGCGTAGGAGAGAGAGCCCAGGGGCAAGTAAAAGAGCTTTATTTTTATTTTATATTTGTATTTTTAAGGAGATTAATTCCTTATAAAATAGAAACTGCAGAGGCTAGGATATGTCTTGCTCTTGCCCAAGGCAGGTGATCCACTCAATTGCTCTAAGTTTGGAATGTTTATGAATGTTACGTGGCTGAGCTAAAAAAAAAAAAAAGTATCTTCTATACGACAAAGGTTTCTGGGTGTTTAAGAGCTGCATGTTGCTCTTTCCCAAAACAGAATGCAGCTGAAGTGGTCTGGTTGACGTTCGAAATGTTAATTCCATTAAGTGTTTGTAGAATCTGATATATTCTGTTCTTATTTATGATGACTTTACTCTGCTTCGTGCATCGTATACCCACACTGTTTTTAACCTGTGAGCAGCGACCTCCAATCGGGTTGTTACATTGTGTGTGTGTGTGTGTGTGTGGATAGATGTCATTTCTGTCACTTCTGTCATTTACGGGGCTATAATAAAAGTAGGTCAAAAATTATATGGCTATAATAAAACTGGGTATCATATTTTACATGGTCTATTACAAAGTATGGTCGCGAGTTATTTGGTAAATTTCAAAATGAAATGCCACTCCAAACAATTTGGTAACCGCTTTAAACGAACTTATTTCACAATTCCTTTTATTTTAAATATTGCTCTTGTTTTGTTTTTAGTATTTTTTTGGGGTGCGTGTTCATGCGATCTTCTAGTAATGCTAGTTATTTTGGTGATATTCTAAGGACAAACATAATACATTATTGAAAATATATTGTAGAAGAAGCTTTCCAAGGAAACATAATTAAACAATCATAAATACACAAATAGGTATTTTTTTTACAGCACTCTGAAAAATGTACAAACAAACAGAAAACACAGAGACCATCAGTCAGCCCGAACTACGATTTGAACCATTACACAATGACGCCATGCCGAGCTACCAGTAAGACACGCACTTAAGCGTACTGTCAAAGCGTTATTCATTTTGGGGCTGTCTTGCAGGTATGTTCAGGGCAGCAAACGTTAAAGGGACTGCGACTTAAAATGAGACAACCATACTGCCTTTGGGTGCGGCCTTTTAGTCAAAGGCCAGCGCAGTCATCAGTAAACAAACCTGACGGAAGGCAAAGGAAAACCACAGCCGTAGTTTCTTTCTCTAGCCATTGGTCGTCACAAATGTAGATCACCAAACAAAGTTCCGGTAAGGGATGTCATGTTTACCCGACCATCAGCACGATACTGCGAACGCTGTCTTATGACTTATATTGGACAGACAGACGGGCGGACATTTGAGGGTTGAATCCGTGAACACTTGTACAAATCTGTCGCGATTCCGGCACTCCGGTTGCCTCCCATCTCAGATCTCTAGGACATGATATCTCTAAGAACTTCCAGGTTACTGGAATCACCTCTTGCTCCACGGACAATCACAATCGATGTTAGCTTCGGAGAACCGACTCACAGCCCGTTTTGCCACCCTCCATCCGAGGGAGTTAAACTCTTTTCAATCATTCTATAATCACTAGCCTCCTCTTCCACTCTCCCCTGTGTCTTATCTTCATTCCAGGCTGTGTTAGCTTTTCGCTTCTACTGCTCTTCTACTCTGTTGCCACCCGTTTTCTCTATTTTTCTCTCTTAACTTCTCCATTCCTTTTGGACTCCTCCTTTCTTCCATCCTCATGATATCCTTTCTTATTGTTCACTATGTTTGGGTCATTTCGGCCCTCGAGATCATATCTGCCTGATTAAATTTTTATCATGTTACTAATAATTATGTAAACCTGACCTTTGTTCTTATTCTGCCATTATATCATTTTTTAGATCAGTGTCTCATAGTCTGCCTTCGTGTCTATATTTCCTATTTTAGAGTAATAAGTAA
Source organism: Megaustenia siamemsis (assembly GCA_032433765.1). Taxonomy (NCBI): domain Eukaryota; kingdom Metazoa; phylum Mollusca; class Gastropoda; order Stylommatophora; family Ariophantidae; genus Megaustenia; species Megaustenia siamemsis. Next base: position 38,501,713 of record JAVIAB010000139.1, on the reverse strand, counting down.
GTAAGTAAAGATCCCCGTCACGCCAAGTGGCGTATTGGGAATATGATGTTAGTGACCATAATTTTTACAGACCTTCAGCACATGATTTTTGGGGTAGTGTGGTCGGTATTACGCCAGTGCCGCTTTACTTTCCCAGAAAAAAATCCGGTACCCATATAACGCTGAGTGAAACCGGAAGCCGTCGAATGGGATCGAACCATACCTCTTGTTCTTTGTAGTCCAGTTCACTAACCACTAAGCTCCATGTTATAGTAACACTTGTCTTTAATATTTGTTATGTTGGACCTGATGTAGGCTTTTATAATACATATTCTAAATTTATTTATTTAACGATTTTTAATAGTATTCCGCTTCTCTTGTGTGTCTTCCTCAGGTATTAACCTTATGTGGATCAGTCCTCAGGAATTAATTAACCTTATGTGGATCAGTCCTCGGGCATTAATTTTATGTGGATCAGTACTCAGGCATTAACCCCTTATGTGGATCAGTCCTCAGGCATTAACCCCTTATGTGGTTCAGTCCTCAGGCATTAACCTTATGTGGAGCAGTCCTCAGGCATTAACCTTATGTGGAGCAGTCCTCAGGCATTAACCTTATGTGGAGCAGTCCACAGGCATTAACCTTATGTGGAGCAGTCCACAGGCATTAACCTTATGTGGAGCAGTCCTCAGGCATTAACCTTATGTGGAGCAGTCCTCATGCATTAACCTTATGTGGAGCAGCCCTCAGGCATTAACCTTATGTGGAGCAGTCCTCAGGCATTAACCTTATGTGGAGCAGTCCTCATGCATTAACCTTATGTGGAGCAGTCCTCATGCATTAACGTTATGTGGAGCAGTCCTCAGGCATTAACGTTATGTGGAGCAGCCCTCAGGCATTAACCTTATGTGGAGCAGTCCTCATGCATTAACCTTATGTGGAGCAGCCCTCAGGCATTAACCTTATGTGGAGCAGTCCTCAGGCATTAACCTTATGTGGAGCAGTCCTCATGCATTAACGTTATGTGGAGCAGCCCTCAGGCATTAACCTTATGTGGAGCAGTCAGGTTTGTTTCTGTGAGTTCGCTAAATCTCAAGGTAGATGAAATTGGTTAGCTTGTTATATCAGAGGCGGACAGTACAAGATAGACCCATTGTTAAACATGAGATGAACGCTTCTCGTTGTACCTCAGAGTGTGAAATCTATAATGAGTCTTCAATCTCGGATCAATCGACTCTTTATCTTGCTTCTCTGTCTTCCAGGAAGTTTGTCAAACACAAGTTTAATATAGTAAGCGTATGTAAGGTTTTTTTTTCATTTTAAAAATAATAGGCAGTAATGTTATTGAGTTATTTGCGGGTAATCATGATTGCATTCCAAACATGTCCATAGGTGCTCAGATCCCCTCCTCTACAAGTCACGCAGTGTCCAGCAACTGACGACTCCAGTTCTGTGTTTAGTTGATTAGTCTTCTTACATGCTCACTAAATTTCTCGTTTGGGCTGTGCTCATCTTAACTCCTATCTCTTTCATCAGAATGAGTGACGTGGACTCATGGTTGTCGAAGTCCTGTGTCCTTCCCACTTCCTGGAGGGCATTGATGATGTCCTCCCGATCCATGTCCCCACGATGTAGTTTAATTGATCACCAGTTGTGTCGTCATGTTATTATTTTTTACACCTTATCGTCCTCAAATGTAATGTGCTGGTAATACTGTATTAATGCAACTAATTTTCGACCATCAACACATATGGGCCAGCACTGTTCCACTAGTCTTTCTTTCAAAAAAAATCTCAGCCTCGCATTCATGGCTCGGCGGACCACGAAGGCGTCGATTGCAATCGAACCTGATCTGTTGTACCCAGCTGACCATTTAACCAGCCACCGATCTACCATGACCCTCTAGTGTCATGAATATATAGAACTTTAACAGGGAAAGGACATTTTAAATCCATTTTCTCTTTCCTTCCTTATGTCACTGAATAACGTTCGAAAAGCAAAGAGTGGTGACTAGTTTGATAGAAACATTCCATTTTCTCTTTCCTTCCTTATGTCATTGAATAACGTTCGAAAAGCAAAGAGTGGTGACTAGTTTGATAGAAACATTCCATTTTCTCTTTCCTTCCTTATGTCATTGAATAACGTTCGAAAAGCAAAGAGTGGTGACTAGTTTGATAGAAACATTCCATTTTCTCTTTCCTTCCTTATGTCATTGAATAACGTTCGAAAAGCAAAGAGTGGTGACTAGTTTGATAGAAACATTCCATTTTCTCTTTCCTTCCTTATGTCACTGAATAACGTTCGAAAAGCAAAGAGTGGTGACTAGTTTGATAGAAACATTCCATTTTCTCTTTCCTTCCTTATGTCACTGAATAACGTTCGAAAAGCAAAGAGTGGTGACTAGTTTGATAGAAACATTCCATTTTCTCTTTCCTTCCTTATGTCACTGAATAACGTTCGAAAAGCAAAGAGTGGTGACTAGTTTGATAGAAACATTCCATTTTCTCTTTCCTTCCTTATGTCACTGAATAACGTTCGAAAAGCAAAGAGTGGTGACTAGTTTGATAGAAACATTCCATTTTCTCTTTCCTTCCTTATGTCACTGAATAACGTTCGAAAAGCAAAGAGTGGTGACTAGTTTGATAGAAACATTCCATTTTCTCTTTCCTTCCTTATGTCATTGAATAACGTTCGAAAAGCAAAGAGTGGTGACTAGTTTGATAGAAACATTCCATTTTCCAAACAAAGCCCGCATGATTCCACTAAATGTTTATTTCATGATTGCTGTTTTCTGTTGAGTAAGTGTTCTTATTCCCATTATACGGCTGTGAAACATGGAAAAATTACCAAAATGACAATCGCGAAGATACACACCCTCATTATTAATGGATACTCGCGTAGAATAAATGAATGAAAATGGCGGGACAAAATCACTAACTTAGAACTATGGAAAAGTACCAATCAAACACTAGTGGACAATGAGATACGACCAACAGAAAGACGCTGGATAGGACATACATTGCAGATGCCAAATGAAAGTATTACACAAGTCCTTATTTGGAATACAAATGTATTCCAAATAAGAAGTGACAAAGAGAAAGACCAAAATATTCTTGGAAATGATAGGTGAAAGCAGAGATGAAGATGATAGGAAAGGCATGAAATGATCTTAAAAGAATAGCTAGAAATAGATCGGCTTGGAAATCGTTTGATGAAGATTTGTGCTCCACATGGAGTTTCTGAAAGGTAGAAGACATGTTCGTATCGTGTTGGGATGTTGAACAAATGATTTTAATGCTAGAATGTGATTATTGTTGTTTTTTATGTTCAGTATATGTTTCAAATTTTGAATAAATATTTCAAGTGCAAAGATAGTGTTTTAAATTTGAGGTTTTAAATTTGAGTTATTAATTTTGAGTAATTGTTAATCTCTAACTCAGTTTTTAACATAATTTATCATCATCATCAAGTACCGTGCCTACTGGCGTAGGTGATTATGTCTCTCCACAATTTTCGATCTCGGCAGCTATTTATAATTTCTGTTGTTGACCTTCTACCAAGCCATTCTTTTAAGCTGTCTGTTATTTTTTCTCTTTGCCTCCCTCTATCTCTTCGTCCCTCAATTTTTCCAGTTGTTACAATATATTCCAGTTGCTCTCTTTTCATTACATGGCCAAAAAACGATGATTGTCTCTTCCTAATATTGGAAATTAGCTCTCTTTTACATAAGGTATACCTTTATTTTAAAAAAAAAAACCTTGACATTTATTGCTAAATGACTATTCCTTCCTACGACTCACGCATCTAGCACCAAGCTCTTACCCGTCTAGATTTCTTGTTGAATACCAGCCTCTCCAGGCGCCCGCTGAGAGTGACGAAGTACAACTCCACGGTCTTCTTTGTCCCGTCCAGCAGAACACCAAACTGAGGCTGCCGGGCCAGATCACGGATCTGAAAGAGGTTCCAGCGCTCCTTTCTCGTCTCATCCAACATGCGAAACGTGCTGACGAAAGAGAACTGCTCAGGCAACCCATTAGGGAAGAGATCTCTGATAATTAGAAACAAAGCAATAAAAACCACGAGTAGATTTTATGTCTCCTCCTTTTCCATACACTTTTAAAACACAATTTTGTAAATATTGTTTTCAAAGTCATGAGAAATTGAATTTCGCGCGAATATCACTTTTTGTTCTATTTTTCGCACGGGTCACCCTGTGCTCAGTTGTCCCTCGCAATACAGGCAGAAACCTTCGGAGATACTTTAATTTCTTTTATCATGGAGCGTTTTGACTCTGTAGTTAGATTCGAACCCTGGACCTCCTTGTCCAGTGCTCGACGTTTTACCTCTAAACCACTCAAACCCTTAAATACATGGTTAGTAATTATTGAATGAAACCATAATATGACCAGTGATGGAAAATATAAAACTGAAATAAACAAAAGAATATAAATTGCATAAAGTAGTTTTAATGCCATGAAAAATATACTAACATCGAAACAAATAACACAGGGCTAATACTAAGAATAGTAACATCGAGGTTAGACAATAAAACAGAACAAAAAATTGAAGCCTTTGAAATGTGGATTTATAGAAGAATGTGAAGAATTGGATTAAAAGAAAAGAAAACAAATGATGAAGTCTTACAACTGTTAAAAGTAAAAAGAGAGCTATTAAACACAATTCAAACAAGATAAATGATATATTTTTAGGGCATGTTAAAAGACACAGGAGCCAACTAAAAGTAATCTTGAAAGGGAAAAATATAAGGCAATAGAGGCAGAGGCAGACCTAGACTAACATGGATGAGTAACATCAAAAGATGGACAAGTCACCCTGTGACAATCTGCATTATCAATGCAAGGGACAGAGCAGAATGGCGTTCCATGGTAGCCAACCTTCGATGCGCAGACAGCACTCAATGATGATGATGAATGAAACCAGACCAGCATATAATTCTATCACTGTGACACTATCAATGTCAAATATGAACATTAATATTACAAAATTATGAGAGATCACCATTTAAGTGCCTCCTGGTGTTAGTAATATGTCTTTCTACAAGTCTTTATCTCCCAAGTTTCTTTATCATAACCTACCACATTCTCTTAAACTGCTAACACTTCCCGCTACGACTGTTTTCTCCTAATGCTAAAATACGCGTTTTTTCTCTGTCTGCTTTGAGCTCTTTATTATTCTAACCAAGGTGTTCTGAACATTCTTCTGTAAAACTATATCACTGTGTTCTCCAAAATTTCTTGTGTCTATTGTCCACGTATTCAAGATTACTTTCCAAATGTTAAGATTGGCTGTTTAACAATAAATAATAGGTCACTGAAATCAACCGCTAAAAATAACGGACACACGCCAAAAGCTGCAAGCTGTTTTTTGTAACAAAAAAAAAAAACAGGAATTAGACCTCATCTCAATAGGTTACAGCCTGAAGCCTCACACTCAGAAGGGGCTCCCATTTATTTATGTTGCTAGCTATGAAAGAGACCTCCTTATGTTAATTTTTGTTTTAACATGGGCCATCACATTTATTATGTTGCTAGCTATGAAAGAGACCTCCTTATGTTAATTTTTGTTTTAACATGGGCCATCACATTTATTTATGTTGCTAGCTATGAAAGAGACCTTCTTATGTTAATTTTTGTTTTAACATGGGCCATCACATTTATTTATGTTGCTAGCTATGAAAGAGACCTTCTTATGTTAATTTTTGTTTTAACATGGGCCATCACATTTATTTATGATGCTAGCTATGAAAGAGACCTTCTTATGTTAATTTTTGTTTTAACATGGGCCATCACATTTATTTATGTTGCTAGCTATGAAAGAGACCTCCTTATGTTAATTTTTGTTTTAACATGGGCCATCACATTTATTTATGTTGCTAGCTATGAAAGAGACCTCCTTATGTTAATTTTGTTTTAACATGGGCCATCACATTTATTTATGTTGCTAGCTATGAAAGAGACCTTCTTATGTTAATTTTTGTTTTAACATGGGCCATCACACTTTTTTGCTAATTTGAACCAGCTTACCTCAACAATTCTAAATCCGACCCTGGCCGTGGACCTTTAATTACAAAAGTAGAAGTGGAATGAGTCGAAGCTCATGCAGAGTGCATGTTTTACATCGACACGAAACCTGATACCAGCTATAACAAAAATATTTGCTCATTCACGTAATTCTATATTAAATTACGTTTTAAAAACTTAAGCGGCTACACCGGACATGTGCTACCTGAACACAAACACAAAAAAAAAAAAAAAAATGCTTATAGCCATGACAGACCGACTGCAGAACTATCCAAGCAAGAACCAGCAATGACAGCTATTATTTTGGAACAAAATTTATATTTTAAAAAAATACATATAAAGTCAACATCACCGGAAGTGAGTGTTAGGTCTAATGTTTATGGTTTCTTTTCAGCTGGAACCGTCCGTCTCGAGTTCCAGACAACTTTTAGAGATTTTATTTATTTTTTTTTTTTTTTAAGTAAAGATAGATAAAGTTGTGACAAAAAAAAAAAAAAGTAAAAAATATTTATAAATATAGTTTGGGTCATTTTTTTAAAACAAAGTAAAAAGTATAGATAGAGTGGCGTTTTTTTTAAAATAAATAAATAATAAAGTTGAGACACTTAAAAACAAAATAAAGTTAAAAAAAAAATAGGTTCAAGTGAGACGTTAAAAATAATAGAAAATAAAATATTTAGTTACCATTGTTTTGATTTTCACTGAAAATTATGAATTGTAACTACGAGGAAAAGACACTGATGGGTTTTAAAATTACGAAACATATCAAACTCTTTGAAAAATATGGACTACGGCCAGTTAAAGATAAAGGTAAAGTACGAGACTTGAATCGGCGTCTTAGCTCGCGAGTTTTCATTCATATGTGCTCGGCCGCCTTATCCAGAAGTTTTCGGAGACTTCTGGATAATGCCGCTTCAAGCACCGAAACTCACGATGCGAGGCGGCATTCCTCACCTTCCCAGAGTGCTACCCTAGTACCCATTTCTGCCAGCGGCTGGGGCCTACCACGGGTTTTTTTTTTTTTTTCAACCACGAGTAGAATTCACACTACTTCCATCGGGAATCGAACACAGGTTGTCCGAACGTCGGTAGCCCAGTCAGGTGGGTTTTCCCAACCACGAGTACAACTGACACTGCTTCCATCGGGAATCGAACACAGGTTGTCCGAACATCGGTAGCCCAGTCGGGTGGGTTTTCCCAACCACGAGTACAACTGACACTGCTTCCATCGGGAATCGAACACAGGTTGTCCGAACATCGGTAGCCCAGTCGGGTGGGTTTTCCCAACCACGAGTACAACTCATACTGCTTCCATCGGGAATCGAACACAGGTTGTCCGAACATCGGTAGCCCTGTCGGGTGGGTTTTCCCAACCACGAGTACAACTCATACTGCTTCCATCGGGAATCGAACACAGGTTGTCCGAACATCGGTAGCCCAGTCGGGTGGGTTTTCCCCTCCACGAGTACAACTCACACTGCTTCCATCGGGAATCGAACACGGGTTGTCCGAAAGTCGGTAGCCCAGTCGGGTGGTTTTCCCAACTAGGAAACCGAGGCCGCCTAAATAGATAGTTACAGAGATGCTTAATTTTTTTTTTTTCGTTCGCCAGCTTTTTACCTCTGACGAAGCCCCTGGAGACTACGAAGTGAATCTTTCGTGTTTATCCATTTTTCTCTGGCAGCCGTGTGCACAAGGGTCCCTCGCCGCACAGGCAGATAACTCCGACTTCGGAGGTACTCATATTTTTCTCGTCGATGAGTAATTGACTTTTCAAGCCGGGCCTCGCTGCTGAGACCAGGGGTGGTTGCCAAAGAGAGAAATCATAAATAAAAATCCCAAACGATTCAGCCAAGATTTGAACCCACAACCTCTCTGTTTCGAGGCCGGCGTCTAGCCTTGAAACCAACCAGTCCCCAGATACTTAATTGAAGGATTTCGAAAATTAATTTAAAGCAATTAATGTAGTCCAGGCAATTCTAGATAGATCAACATTTTGGGGACAATATTCTGCTAATCTGAAGATAATGACAAAGAGTAAGATAATAGGAAAAAAAAAAGTGAGTACCAGAGGCATATCATTCCTGTATATTGAGACGCCCATAGACGCATGTTGTTTGTTCTTGAGAGTATATGCCTATGAGGAATGCAGGTTTGCTGTCAACATAAGTACCCACATGTTGTTATGAGCGATGTGTACAAGGTCCCACCCGTAGCTAATCGTGTGAGAGAGGCTGCTGTTTGAAACAAAGCGTGAGAACTACAAAAAAACATATAAAACAGCTGGCAAGATACATTATTTGTGTGACATTTGCTGTCTAACCCAGTTTACCATTTATTGCTTGAATTAGGTGGTAATATTTTTTTTCTCCCTAACTCTTTCATACCAATACAAATTGTATCAACATTGTAGCGTTTGTGTAATATTCAAGACATTCTATAAAAATCAGGTCTACATAGATGTTCTCTATTTTAACTCAAAACCTAACGAATCAAAAAAAGTGCAGAATTGGACTAGGGAGGTAGCAGTGAATAACCACAAGAAGAAAAGAAAAGAAAAACATTGAAAACAAAAAAGTCAAAAGGAATACAAAGATAACTAGTGAGTTTGAGATTAATAATTTGTTTATGAGAAAGTATTATATATTTATGATTCTAGGTCATGAATATATATTGTCATGATTCAGGAGGATATATATATATATATATATATATATATATATATATATATATATATATATATATATATATATATATATATATATATATATATATATATATGAAAGAGAGATTTAAAATTTTAAAGAGAAAATTAGATAATTTTAGTGAGTTAATTGGATAGTTTTAAAGACACTATAAGTAATTAATAAAAATGAAAGATAAATTAGATAGAGGTAACTAATTAGTTTAAAAAATAAAAAAGTACTCGTTTATATAAATATATATAATTTGAGAAAGGTTGTTAAAAGGGAGACTAAAATTAGAGAGAGGAGGGGGCGGAGTGAATTAGTTTGAGAATTTAATTAGTTTAAAAGAAAGAGAGAGAGAGAGAGAGAGACACACAGAGAGAGAGAGAGACAGAGACAGACAATAATTTGAGAGAAAAAATGTATTTTTTGACTGGAAGAGATACATTATGAAATCGCTTCAGAAAAAGATGATACCGTTTACAAGACTTTGGCTCATTTAACTTCTCGCCTCCTACAGATAGAGTACTGACCAGCATATATGAACATATCGACTATGTCCAGTCAATTGTAAATTATTTCCTCCTTCTACAAACAATTGTACGGACAATAGAACTGCATCGCTGTAGTCGAGAGCAGTAGTGGAAAGATGATAGACACCTTATACGTCAGAGGAGTGTAAGAAACTACAGGCAGAATTAATGAGTCAAAGGTATGCCCCATTAGATACGATTTGAGCGCTACATTTAAACACTACCAGATTAGAGGGATAATTCAGGACTTCGTTACTTGAACTCTAGGAGGATAGAGGGATAATTCAGGACTTATTTACTTGAACTCTAGGTGGAAAGAGGGATAATTCAGGACTTCATTACTAGAACTCTAGGAGGATAGAGGGACAATTCAGGACTTCGTTACTAGAACTCTAGGTCGGGAGAGGGACAATTCAGGACTTCGTTACTAGAACTCTAGGAGGATAGAAGAATAATTCAGGACTTCGTTAATAGAACTCTAGGAGGATAGAGGGACAATTCAGGACTTCGTTACAAGAACTCTAGGAGGATAGAGGGACAATTCAGGACTTCGTTACTAGAACTCTAGGAGGATAGAAGAATAATTCAGGACTTCGTTAATAGAACTCTAGGAGGATAGAGGGACAATTCAGGACTTCGTTACTAGAACTCTAAGAGGATAGAGGGACAATTCAGGACTTCGTTACTAGAGCTCTAGGAGGATAGAGGGACAATTCAGGATTTCGTTACTAGAACTCTAGGAGGATAGAAGGATAATTCATGACTTCGTTACTAGAACTCTAGGAGGATAGAAGAATAATTCAGGATTTCGTTACTAGAACTCTAGGAGGATAGAGGGACAATTCAGGACTTCGTTACTAGAACTCTAGGAGGATAGAAGAATAATTCAGGCCTTCGTTAATAGAACTCTAGGAGGATAGAGGGACATTTCAGGACTTCGTTAATAGAACTCTAGGTGGAAAGAGGGATAATTCAGGACTTCGTTACTAGAACTCTAGGAGGATAGATGGATAATTCAGGACTTCGTTACTAGAACTCTAGGTCGGGAGAGGGAAAATTCAGGACTTCGTTACTAGAACTCTAGGTCGGGAGAGGGACAATTCAGGACTTCGTTACTAGAACTCTAGGAGGATAGAGGGATAATTCAGGACTTCGTTAATAGAACTCTAGGAGGATAGAGGGACAATTCAGGACTTCGTTACTAGAACTCTAGGAGGATAGAGGGACAATTCAGGACTTCGTTACTAGAACTCTAGGAGGATAGAAGAATAATTCAGGACTTCGTTACTAGACCTCTAGGAGGATAGAAGGATAATTCAGAACTTCGTTACTAGAACTCTAGGAGGATAGAGGGACAATTCAGGACTTCGTTACTAGAACTCTAGGAGGATAGAGGGACAATTCAGGACTTCGTTACTAGAATTCTAGGAGGATAGAGGGACAATTCAGGATTTCGTTACTAGAACTCTAGGAGGATAGAGGGACAATTCAGGACTTCGTTACTAGAACTCTAGGAGGATAGAAGAATAATTCAGGACTTCGTTACTAGAACTCTAGGTCGGGAGAGGGAAAATTCAGGACTTCGTTACTAGAACTCTAGGTCGGGAGAGGGACAATTCAGGACTTCGTTACTAGAACTCTAGGAGGATAGAGGGATAATTCAGGACTTCGTTAATAGAACTCTAGGAGGATAGAGGGACAATTCAGGACTTCGTTACTAGAACTCTAGGTGGAAAGAGGGATAATTCAGGACTTCGTTACTAGAACTCTAGGATGATAGATGGATAATTCAGGACTTCGTTACTAGAACTCTAGGTCGGGAGAGGGAAAATTCAGGACTTCGTTACTAGAACTCTAGGTCGGGAGAGGGACAATTCAGGACTTCGTTACTAGAACTCTAGGAGGATAGAGGGATAATTCAGGACTTCGTTAATAGAACTCTAGGAGGATAGAGGGACAATTCAGGACTTCGTTACTAGAACTCTAGGAGGATAGAGGGACAATTCAGGACTTCGTTACTAGAACTCTAGGAGGATAGAAGAATAATTCAGGACTTCGTTACTAGACCTCTAGGAGGATAGAAGGATAATTCAGAACTTCGTTACTAGAACTCTAGGAGGATAGAGGGACAATTCAGGACTTCGTTACTAGAACTCTAGGAGGATAGAGGGACAATTCAGGATTTCGTTACTAGAACTCTAGGAGGATAGAAGGATAATTCAGGACTTCGTTACTAGAACTCTAGGAGGATAGAAGAATAATTCAGGACTTCGTTAATAGAACTCTAGGAGGATAGAGGGACAATTCAGGACTTCGTTACTAGAACTCTAGGAGGATAGAGGGATAATTCAGGACTTCGTTACTAGAACTCTAGGTGGGTAGAAGGACAATTCAGGACTTCGTTACTAGACCTCTAGGAGGATAGAAGGATAATTCAGGACTTCGTTACTAGAACTCTAGGAGGATAGAGGGACAATTCAGGACTTCGTTACTAGAACTCTAGGTCGGTAGAGGGACAATTCAGGACTTCGTTACTAGAACTCTAGGAGGGTAGAGGGATAATTCAGGACTTCGTTACTAGAACTCTAGGAGGGTAGAGGGACAATTCAGGACTTCGTTACTAGAACTCTAGGATGGTAGAGGGACAATTCAGGACTTCGTTACTAGAACTCTAGGTCGGTAGAGGGACAATTCAGGACCTCGTTACTAGAACTCCAGGAGGGTAGAGGGATAATTCAGGACTTCGTTACTAGAACTCTAGGAGGGTAGAGGGATAACTCAGGACTTCGTTACTAGAACTCTAGGAGGATAGAAGAATAATTCAGGACTTCGTTACTAGACCTCTAGGAGGATAGAATGATAATTCAGAACTTCGTTACTAGAACTCTAGGAGGATAGAGGGACAATTCAGGACTTCGTTACTAGAACTCTAGGAGGATAGAGGGACAATTCAGGATTTCGTTACTAGAACTCTAGGAGGATAGAAGGATAATTCAGGACTTCGTTACTAGAACTCTAGGAGGATAGAAGAATAATTCAGGACTTCGTTAATAGAACTCTAGGAGAATAGAGGGACAATTCAGGACTTCGTTACTAGAACTCTAGGAGGATAGATGGATAATTCAGGACTTCGTTACTAGAACTCTAGGTGGGTAGAAGGACAATTCAGGACTTCGTTACTAGAACTCTAGGTGGAAAGAGGGATAATTCAGGACTTCGTTACTAGAACTCTAGGAGGATAGATGGATAATTCAGGACTTCGTTACTAGAACTCTAGGTCGGGAGAGGGAAAATTCAGGACTTCGTTACTAGAACTCTAGGTCGGGAGAGGGACAATTCAGGACTTCGTTACTAGAACTCTAGGAGGATAGAGGGATAATTCAGGACTTCGTTAATAGAACTCTAGGAGGATAGAGGGACAATTCAGGACTTCGTTACTAGAACTCTAGGAGGATAGAGGGACAATTCAGGACTTCGTTACTAGAACTCTAGGAGGATAGAAGAATAATTCAGGACTTCGTTACTAGACCTCTAGGAGGATAGAAGGATAATTCAGAACTTCGTTACTAGAACTCTAGGAGGATAGAGGGACAATTCAGGACTTCGTTACTAGAACTCTAGGAGGATAGAGGGATAATTCAGGATTTCGTTACTAGAACTCTAGGAGGATAGAAGGATAATTCAGGACTTCGTTACTAGAACTCTAGGAGGATAGAAGAATAATTCAGGACTTCGTTAATAGAACTCTAGGAGGATAGAGGGACAATTCAGGACTTCGTTACTAGAACTCTAGGAGGATAGAGGGATAATTCAGGACTTCGTTACTAGAACTCTAGGTGGGTAGAAGGACAATTCAGGACTTCGTTACTAGACCTCTAGGAGGATAGAAGGATAATTCAGGACTTCGTTACTAGAACTCTAGGAGGATAGAGGGACAATTCAGGACTTCGTTACTAGAACTCTAGGTCGGTAGAGGGACAATTCAGGACTTCGTTACTAGAACTCTAGGAGGGTAGAGGGATAATTCAGGACTTCGTTACTAGAACTCTAGGAGGGTAGAGGGACAATTCAGGACTTCGTTACTAGAACTCTAGGATGGTAGAGGGACAATTCAGGACTTCGTTACTAGAACTCTAGGTCGGTAGAGGGACAATTCAGGACCTCGTTACTAGAACTCCAGGAGGGTAGAGGGATAATTCAGGACTTCGTTACTAGAACTCTAGGAGGGTAGAGGGATAACTCAGGACTTCGTTACTAGAACTCTAGGAGGATAGAATGATAATTCAGAACTTCGTTACTAGAACTCTAGGAGGATAGAGGGACAATTCAGGACTTCGTTACTAGAACTCTAGGAGGATAGAGGGACAATTCAGGATTTCGTTACTAGAACTCTAGGAGGATAGAAGGATAATTCAGGACTTCGTTACTAGAACTCTAGGAGGATAGAAGAATAATTCAGGACTTCGTTAATAGAACTCTAGGAGAATAGAGGGACAATTCAGGACTTCGTTACTAGAACTCTAGGAGGATAGAGGGATAATTCAGGACTTCGTTACTAGAACTCTAGGTGGGTAGAAGGACAATTCAGGACTTCGTTACTAGAACTCTAGGAGGGTAGAGGGATAATTCAGGACTTCGTTACTAGAACTCTAGGAGGATAGAAGGACAATTCAGGACTTCGTTACTAGAACTCTAGGTCGGTAGAGGGACAATTCAGGACTTCGTTACTAGAACTCTAGGAGGGTAGAGGGATAATTCAGGACTTCGTTACTAGAACTATAGTAGGGTAGAGGGACAATTCAGGACTTCGTTACTAGAACTCTAGGTCGGTAGAGGGACAATTCAGGACTTCGTTACTAGAACTCTGGGTCGGTAGAGGGACAATTCAGGACTTCGTTACTAGAACTCTAGGAGGGTAGAGGGACAATTCAGGACTTCGTTACTAGAACTCTAGGTCGGTAGAGGGACAATTCAGGACTTCGTTACTAGAACTCTAGGAGGGTAGAGGGATAATTCAGGACTTCGTTACTAGAACTCTAGGAGGGTAGAGGGATAACTCAGGACTTCGTTACTAGAACTCTAGGAGGGTAGAGGGATAACTCAGGACTTCGTTACTAGAACTCTAGGAGGGTAGAGGGACAATTCAGGACTTCGTTACTAGAACTCTAGGAGGGTAGAGGGATAATTCAGGACTTCGTTACTAGAACTCTAGGAGGATAGAGGGACAATTCAGGATTTCGTTACTAGAACTCTCGGAGGATAGAGGGATAATTCAGGACTTCGTTACTAGAACTCTAGTAGGATAGAAGAATAATTCAGGACTTCGTTACTAGAACTCTAGGAGGATAGAGGGACAATTCAGGACTTCGTTACTAGAACTCTAGGTCGGTAGAGGGATAATTCAGGACTTCGTTACTAGAACTCTAGGTGGGTAGAGGGACAATTCAGGACTTCGTTACTAGAACTCTAGGTCGGTAGAGGGATAATTCAGGACTTCGTTACTAGAACTCTAGGTGGGTAGAGGGACAATTCAGGACTTCGTTACTAGAACTCTAGGAGGAGAGATGAATAATTCAGGATTTCCATACCAGAAATCGTGCCCCAAACAAGGAGAACGCGGATTATGGTCCCGGTAGATTCAAACATCTTTTTCTATCGCGTGCGAAATAAAAACTCAGCCCGAACACTTCGTGGCGACTGCTCAGAATATGCTACCTTTATTCTCCTGTTATATATATATATATATATACACACCTCCCTCCCTTCTCCACCCACCTGTCGAGGCAGACTCCAGTGATGGGTGCCATAAAGATGGCTACAAGAAAGACGTGTCTCTCTGGCAGCTCGGAAAAGACAAAACAGAGCCCAATATTCAAAACCATCATTATGGAGACAATCAATTCATGTTTACAATTTACACTGATGATTCTTCATTTAAAAATCCACATTATATGCATCTTCTATTTTTCTATATGCATCTTCTATTTTTCTATGAATTTGCTTTCATTTTATGGCTGTGGTCCTATCATTCTATCTCTGTTTCTTATTCTCTCACCGTAGCTGGCGTATGCTCTCTCTCTCTCTCTCTGCTTCTATCTGTCTGTACTTTGAATACACACATACTTTCTCTCTCTCTCTCTCTCTCTCTCTCTCTCTCTCTCTCTCACACACACACATTCTACATCTGTCTGACTTATTGTATATCTTTCTATCTCATGTTTATCTATATAGTTCTCTAACTCTGTTTATTATAGCACCTCTCTGATTATTCTCTCATGCCGTCGCTATCGCCGCCTTCCTTTCTCTTTCTCTCGATCGCTCGCGCGCACGCACACAAACGCTCACACTTGCTCTAAATCTCCGAACCCATCTTGTCACTCATTACTTACGTCGTTCGAATCCTCAGATTTGCATTCTCGTCTATGCTATAAGCAGTTTGGAACTGGTTAGTCCCTTGAACTTGACGAATGCCCTGCAATCTCCGAGGATCGTCCAACCTGTACTTAGATATGAAATCGAAACCTACCAGAGAAAGAAGTACAATAAAATGTATTATAATTAATGATGTCATAATTGTAATATGTCTATAATTACATTTATATGTGTCAATACATGTCTTGACAAAATCATTGAGGATAACGGCCACCTTTCTCTGCGACTCCCTGCATATCATGTGCACCTCAATTCTATCGAGTTTATGCGGGTTAAAATCAAAGGACAGGTTGCAGAATAGAACAGAACGATTAAAATGTGTCACGTTGAAGTTTTGACACGTGAGTCCCTCTTTAGAATAGACATTCAGTTCTGGAAGAAGTGTGTTGCACATGTGCTCTGGATGGAAGTCGAGTACTGGCAACAAGATGGATTACAATTTGTCCGGCTATTAACTGGGTGTCCGGTTAGCGCAATCGATAGGCGGTTGGCTTACCACGGCAACAGCCGGGGTTCGTACCCTGGCGAGGACACCTGGGTTTTACTAATTCCCTAAAAATTAGTTATCTTCGTTACTAGGGTTAGGGTTAGGGTTAGGGTTAGGGTTAGGGTTAGGGTTAGGGTTAGGGTTAGGGTTAGGGTTAGGGTTAGGGTTAGGGTTAGGTTTAGGTTTAGGTTTAGGGTTAGGGTTAGGGTTAGGGTTAGGGTTAGGGTTAGGGTTAGGGTTAGGGTTAGGGTTAGGGTTAGGGTTAGGGTTAGGGTTAGGGTTAGGGTTAGGTTAGGGTTAGGGTTAGGGTTAGGGTTAGGGTTAGGTTAGGGTTAGGGTTAGGGTTAGGGTTAGGGTTAGGGTTAGGGTTAGGGTTAAAATTAGTGGGAGCCGTGATAGCTCAGTGGTTAGTGAACTGGACTACTACGGACAAGGGGTAGGGTTCGATCCCAACCGACGGCTCCGGGTTCACCCAGCCTTAAATGGGTACCGGATTTTTTCTGGGAAAGTAAAGCAGCACGGGCGTAATACCGACCACATTACCCCAAAAATCATGTGCTGACGGTCTGTAAAATATAGGGTCACTAACACCATATTTCCCTATACGCCACCACTTGGCGTGACGGGGGTACTTTACTTTTTACTTACTACTATTAACTATTATCAGCCGCAATAGCTCAGTGGTTAATGAACTGGACTACAAAGGACAAGAGGTCAGGTTCGATCCTGATTGACGGCTTCCAGATTCACCCAGCCTTAAATGGGTACATGATTTTTTTTCCTTGGAAATTTAAGCGGCACGGGCGTAATTCCGACCACATTACACCAAAAATCACGTGCCGAAAGTCTATAAAAATTATGGTCATTAACACCATATTCCCCATACGCCACTTGGCGTGACGTGGCTGTTTCTTTCTTTTCTCTTTCACTGCTACCAAAAAGGTGTCGTGGTTTATATCATTTGTCGTTCTTGTGCTGCTCGAATTGTCTGAATTAGTGATTTTCCTTTGTTGTTACATGTCTCTGTCACTACATCTATCCATCTTCTTCTGGGTCTTCCTCTTGGTCTTTTTCCATGCATTCTTGAGAAGAACGCCCTTGTTGGTGATTGGTAAGGATTCATTCTGACCAGGTGGCCAAACCATTTAAGTTGTTGTTGTTCTATATATTCGTGGCAGGGTTTTGTTCCTACTATTTTTCGTATGGTTTCGTTTGGTATTCTATCTCTTCTTGTGTTGTTTGTTACTTTTCTCAAGCATCGCATCTCACATGTATTGATCTTTCTTAAATGTGATTTAGAAAGGGTCCATGTTTGACTTTCATAACACAAAATTGGTATGAAGATGCTATTTATCATTTGTTGTTTAGCTGGCATATAAATGTTTGGATGTCTTAGCAATGGTGAAAACTGGTATGTGACAGCATTTGCTTTTTGGGGCTGTTTACTTTTTAAAAAAAATATTAACTATTATCAACCTCTTGGAATCGTCAAATTCGAAATGATGAAGACCATACTTTGTTGACAGACCGAATAATAGCCTGGAACGATTGAGAAAATGGTTAAGTGTATGTACAATGGCAAGAAATATATTTCCATATCAACATGCGTCTACCATCATGCAATTTGGGGTGAAGATATCCCAATTGGGATTTAGGACACACTGGAGTCTAATGATGACCGAATTATGTTTGTGATTACAAATAAGGGGCAACATACATACATACATACATACTTGATCTATAAAAAAAAAAATAGCATGCAAATACGCCTTTGAATAAAAATGAACTGGAAATTAACATGTTTACTATAAAATACACATTTGAAATCTACTTATTTGCAATGTTCCTAAAAGATCAAAGTAATTCGCCGATGTGAAAAATGTTCTGTATCTATGGAATACAAAAAAATAGCAATATTTCTGCATCATGGGTATTCGAAGTCTGTGTGCACAAATATGACTGCGATGGTTACATCGTAGGTAGTTTGCACGCAAATCGAAAGCAAACCTGTTCATGAATTTATGGACGGACTACAGTTTCGTCAGCATCAGCGACAACAGCAGACCAAAATCATTGGCCACTCTTCCATGGTAACCCTAATATCTATCTCACTAAGTGAATAAGGATAGACGAAGGAAGGTAACTCTGTTCACAAAAATTGCATGTTGAAGACGGATGTATTGGGCCAAAACAGGCGCAGATCACAACACAACGCTTCTGCGTCACAGAAAGGTGTAAAGGCGTATGCTGCAGTAACAGTTTAAGACAAACAATAAACAAGAAAACAAGAAATAAAGTAGGAGTGTTTATATATGAATGAGAGTTTGTATATGAATGTCAGCGCGTACTTGTATATATGTGTGTGTTTAAAATACGTTATATATATATATATATATATATTATAACGTTTTTGCGATTGAATGCGATAATCATCGCACAATAAGACTTATGTGTCAAGTGACTAAGATATTACTAAGAATCATCATGCGAAGAGTGCGAAACAAAATCAGTCCAGAAATTAGCGATGAACAAAGTGGTTTTGTTAGAGATAAAGGAACAAGCAATGCCATTTATATCATAAGATCTTTAGTAGAAAGAGCCATAGAGGTGAAAACAGATCTATACCTATGTTTCATAGATTACACCAAGGCATTTGACAAAGTAAAGCACCAAGAAATAATTACAATTTTAGAAAACATAAACGTAGACAGCAAAGATCTAAGAATAATAAAGAACATGTACTGGCAACAAACAGCGGCCATAAGAACTAGAAACAAATTGGGAATGTTTCAACAAATAAAACAGGGTGTTAGACAAGGTTCTGTGCTGTCATTAGATTTCTTTAATATTTATAGTGAGATTATTTTGAGATCCATCCTGGAATAACAATTGGAGGTCATAATATAAATAATCTAAGGTATGCTGATGATACAGTCTTAATCGCTAAGAGTGAAAATGAGTTACAAGAAACGTTGGACATTATTGTGAAAGAAAGCAAAAATAAAGGACTCAGCCTAAATAGCAAAAAACAAGAGGTAATGGTAACAACAAAGAAAAAGACATCACCTAAGTGCAAAATAAAGACAAGTGGAACAATATTAAAACAGGTAAATGAATTTAAATATTTGGGAACTTTGTTAACCTCAGACGGAAGATGTACAAAAGAGGTGAGATGCAGAACGGCTCAGGCAAAAGCAGCTTTCCAAAAAATGAAGAAGATACTATGCAATCCATTTTTGACAATAGAAACAAGAAAAAGAGTTCTTAAATGTTATGTAGAGCCAGTCTTAACATATGGATGTGAATCATGGACAATAGGACAACAGACAAGAAAATCACTGGAGTCTGTAGAAATGTGGCTTTACAGAAGAATGTTGAGAGTACCATGGACAGCTAAGAAGAGTAATGAAGATGTTCTGAGAGAGGTCAAAGCAAAAAGAGAGCTAATTTCCAATATTAGGAAGAAACAATCATCATTTTTTTAGCCATGTAATGAGAAGAGAAGAACTTGAATATATTGTAACAACTGGAAAAATTGAGGGACGAAGAGATAGAGGGAAGAAAAGAGAAAAATAACAGACTGCTTAAGAGAATGGCTTGGCAGAAGCTCAACAACAGAAATGATAAATAGCTGCCGAGATCGAAAGTTGTGGAGAGACATGATTACCTACGCCAGTAGGCCCGGTACTTGATGATGATGATGATATATATATATATATATATATATATATATATATATATATATATATATATATAATGTCTGTGTGTAATCAGTTTTTAGACCCACCCTTATATTATATTGTGGCTCAGACTCACAAATATGTTCATTACATCAAAGGTGACAAAAATCAACTGTATGCATATCAAAGTTGATGCCTCTAAATTCTATGTGGAACACGACACAGCTTGGTTGTCCCTTCTACATTCAGCACATTGACACTGACCCTACCCCTCTTTGATACCCACAGAAATGATAAAACGTCGAACATACAACACACGAGAATCGATGACGTTTCATGTGACATTCTCACGTTACATGATTCCATTTGTCACTTCCCTATAAAGGTTGCGACCTTTCCTATTCCTCAAAGGGCAATATGCCCCTGATGAGCGTGTCAAAACTGAACTGCCACGTAATTCCATTCATCGCACCTTCAAATTGATAAGCAATGAGCAGCAAGATTCAACACCGCCTACGGAAAATAAGCGGCTAATGGTTTAAACTCGAGGCGAAAATTGTGGCTCGTCTGAGAGTGACATTGTGTGGAAACAATCAGCGATTTCAGTGACGGGTCATGTGGAGACCTTGCGATACGAGCTTTTATATGAAAATGAAAACTATCAGTTGACAATATCCCATTTATTCTCCCAGGTCAGTACATTTGAAATGGCAATCAGTCTAAATTGCTTGGAGGGGTAGAGGCATTACAAAATGCGAAACATAGGAAAAATACAGATACACAATTTATTCTCGAACTGTGATCGCAGCCCTATGCTATATTCATGAGAACACCTGCGTGAGAGACATCGACAATGATGGCTTTAGTTAGCCGAGTTGGCAGTTTTCCCTAGGTTTTGGCTTTTCGTGGCAAGGTGCTGTGCCAAGGAGTACGGGTTCGATCCTGCTTCGGACCATATATTGTTTTTTTTTTCTGTTGATTATTTTCCATTTTTCCGAGTGTTGTAACATACCTCTTCCTCTGAATTGATTCGCTGATTATCGCCTCGGAAGTTTCCCTCTTGAATAATATTCATTTATTATTATTTGTCTCCGGTCTGAAACCACACCTGTTATCTTTTGCTTCCGGCCTTCTTTGTCCAGCCCAACCGAGTGGTATGTCCATTTGCTTTTTGACTTTCACAGCAAACACTCGAGACATTCCTTTACATTAATTTATCTGTTCTTCTTCAAACATTTTAGAATCAAGTCGCTATGTAATTTTAGTTTGTTAATTTACATATTTGTGTGTTCGTGCGCTGTGTCCATTTTTCGCCGGAAGGCCTACTGAGACGCAACGTCGTTTTGTGTTTGTTGCCCCTCACCTACAACTGTAACCATACAACTTTATTATTTTCTGTCTTTTCATAAATTTCGTGGTTCTTGTCATTCCCTTCTTTTTTTTTTAGATTAGTGTTGTGTTTCCTGGCTTGGATATATTTGTTTAATTTTAATAGATTCAAAATGTGTATTCCTTTGCAAAATGTCACTCATGTAATAGTTAAAATTTGTAGGTCATTTTAATTGTTCATATAATCAGCTGTTCACACGGGTTTTATTTTGTGTTTACTTGCATGCATTCTTAGCTTCCTTGTTCCCATGCATGCATTCTTAGCTTCCTTGTTCCCTTGTATGCATTCTTATCTTCCTTTGTTCCCTTGCATGTATTCTTAGTTTCCTTGATCCCTTGCATGTATTCTTAGTTTCCTTGATCCCTTGCATGTATTCTTAGTTTCCTTGATCCCTTACATGTATTCTTAGTTTCCTTGATCCCTTACATGCATTCTTAGCTTCTTTGTTACCTTGCATGCATTCTTAGACAGAAGAGATCAGGTGACAGTGGGATATAATTAGCCTTCGACAAGAATTATCGAGTTCTCCTGTTACAGGTTCTGAGGCAGTTTCTTCTGTAGGAATATGACACTTTGTAACAGAACAGACAAGTAATTGAAAGGCACGTTTCATCGATTCTTTTTAATTGCATGAATGCTACGCCCCATCCATTCATTTAGTTACATCTCCGTGGATTAAAAACAAAAGAAAAAATATATCTTTTATTTCGTGCATTCTTCATCTCTCCCTCCATTAGTAACAACGTAATGAATATTATTATTATTATTATTATTGTGAGCAGTATTTCAACCATGGATGTAACTGACATCACCAGTTACGGACGAGCGACAGTGAAACATTGTTCTACTATTATAAATGTTACTACTGAATTATTATAATAACAGTGAGAGAAAGTAACTCGGTTGCTGTTACAAAAATCAATAAAAGTAACAATGTTTCTATTAGAATTATAAACAGCGTTGCTAATATAATTATTTCTATCATTATTAGTATTATCACCACGATTACTGATGTTTATCGCAAACTATTATGTGAATAATGCTACAAATTTCACGGATGGTAACAATTACAGATTAAGAATGTTTAAAACAAGCTGGAGAAACTAGAAATAGCATCAAAATCATAAGGAAGAGGCAATATACGTTTATTGGGCACGTCATGCGAAAAGAAGACATTGGGAATACTATAAAAACAATCGAGATGAACGAAAAGAAGTACAGAGGAAAACCAAGAAAAAAATATTGAAAAGTTTATCCAAATGACATAATAAAAGATCATCAACTGCAATTATGTTACGCATGAAAGGGCCGAAGACACCACAGATAGCTCAGTGGTTAGTGAACTGGACTATATAGGACAAGAGGTCTGGTTCGATCCTGATCAACAGCTTACGAGTTTCTATCTATCTATCTATTGACCTTTCGAGCCGTAACCGGCCCATAGGGCGTAGACCAAGATACACCTTCTCCTATATGGATTTTTTTGTTCTAGCAGTTTTCTTTTAAAGATATTTTATCAAATCTCGCCATCTGTCTCTGTTCTGTGCAAGCAGTTCTATCTCATTGAGGGAGCCGACTCCTGCTGCTCTTGCCTCTCTCATCAATGTTCTTCTCAGTGTCTCCCTGGGTCTTCCTCTTTTTCTTGAAACTTTTACGAGTTTACCCAGTCTTAAATGGGTACCGGATTTTTTCTGGGAAAGTAAAGCGGCAAGGAAAGAGGAAATCCAAGAAGTTCTTGGAGAAGACAGATGGAAGAAGAGATGAAGATGATGGGGAAGACATGGAATGATCTTAAAAGAATAGCAAGAAACAGAACAGCTTGGAAAGTGTTTGTTGATGACCTATGCTCCACAGGAAGCTGAAAAGTAGAAAAAGAAGAAGAAAGCGGCAAGGACGTAACACCGACCACATTACCCCAAAAATCATATGCCGAAGATCTATAAAAATGATGGTCACTAACACCATATTCCCTATACGCTACATCGCGTGACTGGGTTCTTTACTTTTTTTTTTATGGAAGGACCGAATGATGTAGAGTGGAGAGATGATCGCCTACGCGACAGCAGCATGACACCTGATGATGATAGTGATGATATTTTTAGAACACGATGACGGTCTTTCTGGTTCACCGAGACAGAGAGACAGCTGCACGTAATTGAACCATTTCCTGGCGGCTGCCAGTTATCGCTAGCCCTGCACCAAGCATTTCAACCTCAAAACATGGTAACAATGGGCATCAAGTTTTGGGGCAGCTTGACACGAACTTGATAGCAGAGCTTTTGTTCAGTTGCCGGTCTTAACGAAAGTGGTGTAAAGTTGTCTGAACAGGACAAGGTTGTGTGAGCGTTTGTTGTGTTGTTACGCTAGATGTTCATGACGAGGAAGTTGTGGTATGTCTTGTGGTTGGAACTTTGTCATGAAATAATTAAGACAGAAACGAGGGCATGTATAGTTAGACAGAGAAGCCAACAATTGGACGGTCGAGCAGGTAAGTAATAGGTAAAAGAATGAGACAGAGAAGGTAATAAATTTAAGAGTTAGACAGACAAAGAAGCGAACAATTGGACGGTCGAGCAGGTAAGTAATAGGTAAAAGAATGAGACAGAGAAGGTAATAAATTTAAGAGTTAGACAGACAAAGAAGCGAACAATTGGACGGTCGAGCAGGTAAGTAATAGGTAAAAGAATGAGACAGAGAAGGAATAAATTTAAGAGTTAGACAGACAAAGAAGCGAACAATTGGACGGTCGAGCAGGTAAGTAATAGGTATAAAAATGAGACAGAGAAGGAATACATTTAAGAGTTAGACAGACAAAGAAGTGAACAATTGGACGGTCGAGCAGGTAAGTAATAGGTAAAAGAATGAGGCAGAGAATGAGTACATTTAAGAGTTAGACAGACAAAGAAGCGAACAATTGGACGGTCGAGCAGGTAAGTAATAGGTAAAAGAATGAGACAGAAAAGGAATAAATTGAAGAGTTAGACAGACAAAGAAGCGAACAATTGGACGGTCGAGCAGGTAAGTAATAGGTACAAGAATGAGACAGAGAAGGAATAAATTTAAGAGTTAGACGAACAGGTAAAAATAAGTCAAATATTTAGACAGTCGACCAGGTAAACATTAAGTCGAAAAATTAGGCAGACAATGTTGCATAAACTTGGACAGTCAGTTCAATAATATGTCAGACAAGCAGGTAAACAATAAGTCAAAGAATTAGACAAGCATGGTGTAAAGAAATAAATGAATGCAGGCAAGTTAAAAAAGATAGAGTGACAATCGGACACAATCATACATGCAAGTTTAGGGGACGATAGGACAATGTAGAGAAACAAGCAACAGAGCGAATGGACAAATAAGTAAACAATTTACAAAAAATTAGGCAAGCGGAGAAATAATTAGACATACAAGTCTATATTCAATTGAGCAAAAAAAATAGATAAGACAGCCTGACTATCAATCATACAAAACAAATGGAAAGCATAAATAGTAATCAATAATCCATATGTACAATTTTATCTTTGGACAAACAACTGGACACACAAGCGCGTGAACATTAACATAGGCATGATGTTGGACAAATAGATCAAGAAATAGAACTTCAGATGAGTATTTCTTTTGGAGACATAGCAGGAGAAGCCAACGAAAGAGCATATTATATCTACCTTCAAAGCTCAAAATAACAGATGTAAGAAAGAAGAGAGAAAGCGAAGGTAAAAATAGTGTACAGTAATATATTTACCTATACTTGACCAAGAAAATAGGACAACAGACCAAAAAAATCACTGGAGGCTGTAGAAATGAGCTTTTACAGAAGATTGTTGAGAATATCATGGACAACAAATAAGAATAATGAAAACGATCTGAAAGAGGCCAAAGCAAAAAGAGAGCTAATTTCCAATATTAGGAAGAAACAATCATTATTTTTTGGCCACGTAATAAGAAGAGAACAGCTGGTTCACCGTATGTATTGTAACAATTTGGGAAAATTGAGGAACGAAGAGATAGAGGGAAGCAAAGAGAAAAGATACCAGACAGCTTAAGAGAATGACTTGGCAGAAGGTCAACAACAAAAAAGATTAGCTGTCGAGATCGAAAGTTGTGGAGAGACATGATCACCTACGCCAGCAGACCTGGTACTTGATGATGATGATACTTGACCAGCGATTTGACCCAGGTGGTAAATGAAATGTGTAGATATAGCATTTACACTCTATGGGTAAATGGTGGCCTTAAGTGTCAGACTACATAAAGAGAACAGAAAGGTGCCAGACAATTAGAGAAATAGCTATGAGACATGGGAATGGGCGACGACTAGACCAACACTGATGAGCTCTCTGATCACTTCGCCACAGAAGGTTCAAAGTCCGCATACAGTTTTGTTGTTTGACATGGTCTACATACATTTGAAGGAGCCTGTTGGAAATCAATGGTTAATGAACCGAGGCCAAAGGGTTAGGTTCGATCCTGATCGATGACTTCCAGGTTAACTGAGCCTTAAATGGGAATATATTTTTACTAGAAAGAACAAACAGTAATTGCGTAGTACCGATCATATTAGCCAAAGTGATGACAGTGGTATTCCATTTCGTATTCCCTAAACGCCACACTCGAACATGGCGTGATTTTCTCTTCTTATCTCTTTTTGAATAGGGTGATGCACTGTCCATACGATTTGTCCATATGAAAATTGAAAACTTCATTTTTTTTTTTTTAGGAAACTTTCTCTGCAAAACTGCCTTTTCATGTGCACAAACTAGAACTGAAATGTGTTAACAAATATATATATATATATTTTTTCTATGAGAGAGAGACACAGAGGAGACGTTGTAAAGAAACAGCATTAAAACAGGGAGTGTTCTGTAATTTCAGTGTCAACTATTTTCAGGTTGGTGTTTTTTTTTCATTCATTTGGAGCAGAATTCCTGAAACTATCAAAAAGACCCACATATATATACTAAAGGTGGAGAGAACGGCGATCCTTCATTTGTGATGCAATAGACAGAGAGAGAGAGAGAGAGATCCTGAAAGAGTTACTAAAAATAACAAAATTGTGCAAAACATAATAGCAGTGTCATGAAGACAAACACAAAAACGGTGCCCAAATGTTTCCTGGATATATGCATACAGGGAAATACAACCAACAAAGAAAACAGCAGTTGGGGAAGGAATCTTAAAGAGCCTACAAATTAATTTTTTTTTAAAAAGAAACTAACTGTGTGGCATTAGGAAGACTTCCAGTAACTCTAAAAGTAGAGACAGAAAAGCTGCAAACTGTGGCGGAAATCCTCTCTTGAAGGTGAACCCAAAGAAGAAAATATCAGATTCTTTCTGGATGTTCCGTCGATACTTACAGCGCCGAGACGCTACAGAAATGCAAGTTTGAATAATCTCAGTCCAACACTTTTACAAGCTACGCCAATAATGTTGGAGAGCTACGACTAAGTGGATTCCATTTTACTGCAATATTTTTGAAAATACTTAAACCAACAAGATAGCAAAGAATGATAGTGAATCACATCTGCTACATACAAGTATAACACAGGAATTCAAGAATTTTGTCAGGAACAAATGTATGGAGAAATAGAATACACAATTAGAAATAAATCAATCAAAAAAGGACAAGCAATGATTTGTAAATCTCGAATAGACCATAGCGCATCACTTTTTTAACATCCTAAGGAAAGGAGCTGACGAAGAAATTGACAGCGTTACAATTAAAATAATTATTGGACATTTGCTACAGAGGTAGCCAGTGGACAGAGAAGCCTCTTGTAGCCGGGCATGCTAAGCTGGAAGGAGAGGGTTATCATCTTATCTGCATAATATTTTTTTGTAATTACGATTTATGTTTAAAAGTATGCACTGAATATGAACAAGACAAAACAAGAAAGTGGGATGATATAATAATGTATTTTGACAAGACAAAATTAACTTCTTCTGAATGATATAATAATGCATTTTTACAAGATAAAATTAGCTTTTTTTTTTAAATCAATGTTTATTTTCTAATATCATCATCAAGTACCGGGCCTGCTGGCGTAGGTGATCATGTCTCTCCATTACTTTCGATCACGACAGTTATTTATCATTTCTGTTGTTGACCTTCTGCCAAGCCATTCTCTTAAACTGTCTGCTACCTTTTCTCTTTGCTTTCCTCTATCTCTACGTCCCTCAAGTTTCCAAGTTGTTACAATATATTCCAGCTGTTCTCTTCTCATTACATGGCAAAAAAATTATGGTTGTTTCTTCCTAATATTGGAAATTAGCTCTCTTTTTGCTTTGGCCTCTTTCAGAATTTTCTAATATAGTTTTACTAAATATAAAAGGAATTTAAAAAATTAAAAAGTGAATGAAAAAAAAAACAAAGGTCATGCAACACAGTGACGTGTCTGTGGTCAAGAACTAGTTACTAGCAGCACAAAGCACCAATTTCGCGATTATTATAAATTGACAGCTGCACATAAAGAACAAAAATACATTTTTCACAAAACTAAATAATTGTAGCTGTAGTTATAACTGGTAGGAATTGCGCTATATGATAACAGCTAAACGTGGCATCTGAATAATTTATGTGTTCATAAGAGATCCCAGTACATTCACAAAAATTAGATTGCATGAGGTTCGAAAGAAGAAAAAAAAATAGAAACAGACAATTTGGCTTATAACAGTGGAAATGGATATGAATGTCCGACTTTTAAACACACTGTTGCTGGTGAAAATGAACCTGACAAAATGGAGGGATTTTATTTCTGCCTTAGAAGATGCCGTAAAGTGAGAAAAAAAAAGAAAACACGTTTAACGTTCCTATATCAGAGCTAGTAGTAACAGATATTGAAACCATCTGCAATAACCAGGGGTGATCCTAAACCTTAGTGTGGTGTTCGGCATGCAGATACGCCACTGCTCGAAGACCAGCCTAACCAAGCGTGTTTCTAATAAATTACTTGTAACAAACAAGAGGAAAGTAGACAGCTAATTCTCCTAAGCCGATCTTCGTCACAGACCACATTTCCCAGACTTGTAAACAAATTGTTCCTGTCTATTAACAGGTACAAAGAACAAAGATAATACAGGAAATAAATATCCCGGATTACGACAGTTGATGTTTAGCAACTTTTCTAAGTTTATTCTTTCAACATTATGTTGTACTTAAATATGTTGTGAACTTTTTTATAAACGTTAATGTATAAACTTTAATATAACATGACTAAGACAAAGATGTCTACATGGGGCATTACAAGAATTTTTTAGATACTTTCTAGCTCAACGATAAATAACAAAGATAATGTGTATGATGTTACTGCCCATATAGTTTTACCAATAGACTTTTAATCTATAATACCGTAGGCAAAACGCGCACTCGATAGTTTTAATCCCACCATTATAGCAATGCCAGACCTGGGACTCTAGATAATAAGAAAAATAACCACTAACGAAGTTAAATGTGTTTGACGCATGGCAGGAAACAGCCTGAGAGAGGAGATGAGAAATGAAAAATTGAGAAAAGAGCTAGAATAATTTCTGCTATAGAGTTCACAAAGGAACAAGATACAATTGTTTGGCTATGAGAAAAGACAGAAAGAACATAATACAACACAACAAGCCATTAAAAAACGTTGCGAGAACACCAGACTCAAGGGCAGACTACGAAAAAGATGGATCGGTGAATTATAAGAAACACTTGGAAACAACAGCAGGCGAAGCCAACAGAAAAGTAAAAGACCGCAAACTATATCAATCATCGATAATGAAAGCAAATGAGAAAGGAAAGAAGAAAAGAATAATATACTTTCAAGCTCATAAACCTTGGGAGCCGCGATAGCTCAGTGGTTAGTGAACTGGACTACAAAGGACAAAGGGTAGGGTTTGATCCCAACCGTGGCTTCCGGGTTCACCCAGCCTTAAATGGATACCGGATTCTTTTCTGGGAAAGTAAAGCAGCACGGGCGTAATACCGACCACATTACCCCAAAAATCATGTGCTGAAGGTCTGTAAAATATATGATCACTAACACCATATTTCCCTATACGCCACTTGGCGTGACGGGGGTACTTTACTTTACTTTTTTTACTCCTAAACCTTAACAGTTAGCAGGTTAACAGTTTTATTTTTAAGATAAAGTTATGATGTTAGTGTCCATATTATTTTACACAGATATATTTTTTTAGAAATGAGGTCCGCACTAGAGAAATAGGTTCTTAGCTGATTGGTTAATAGATATACGAGCTTGCTATTGGTTAATTTCTTGCCCCTTTGGCGTCAGTAGATTAGATTCACCGAATTTATTTTCTTTGGTTGGGGAGGACGGCATGGCGTAATGCTGCCCACATTTAAAAAAAAATTTTTGATGTTAGTAAAACAGTAGTGGTACTAACACCATATTACCTAGCAGCAAGACTTCTTTCTTTTCTTGTGGCCCTGGACTTTGGACAATGAACGAGCTAAAAGTGAACAGTGGCTGACGGCTGATGGCTGGACCAGCGAACTAAATCTGATCAAGGCACAACGTCAACATCCTGTAGCAGCCCTTAACTAGTCTAGTCAAATGAGTATGGGTCAAAGAGCATAAGGCAATTCGGTACTGACTATTATACAGCTCAAACTGAATGTATCGGGTCTAAAGCACGTTGTAGCTATATAGTGCTGGTACTAGATACTTGCCTTAATAGGAAAGTACAGAAATACAATTTATTTTACGAGCTGTGATCGTAAACCTATGCTATAGTCATGAGAATACCTGCGCGAAAGACATTGTCCACGATAGCTAATTTTTTTTGGTTAGCTGAGTGGCAGTGTTCCCTAGCGTTCGGCTTCTCATGGTAAGGCGCAGTGCCAAGGAGTACAGATTCGATCCTGCTTCGGACCATGAATTGTTATTTGTTTTTTTCTGTTGCTGTTATTTATTTGTGATTTTTTTCTGAGTGCTTTAATACATACCTCTTCCTCCTATGATTCCCTGTAGCTATATCATCATCATCATCATCGAGTGCCGGGCCTGCTGGTGTAGGTGATCATGTCTCTCCACAACTTACGATCACGACAGTTATTTATAATTTCTGTTGTTGACTTTCTGCCAAGCCATTCTCTTAAGCTGTTAGGTATCTTGCTTCCCTCTATCTCTTCGTCCCTCAATTTTCCCAGTTGTAACAATATATTCCAGCTGTTCTATTCTCATTACATGGCCAAAAAATGATGATTGTTTCTTCCTAATATTGGGAATTAGATCTATTTTTGCACTGGCCTCTTTCAGACGTTTTCATTACTCTTCTTAGCTTTCCTTTGTATTCTCAACATTCTTCTGTAAAACCACATTTCTACAGACTCCAGTGAATTTCTTGTCTGTTATCTTGTTGTCTATGATTCACATTCGTATGTTAAGACTGGCTCTACATAACATCTAAGAACTCTTTTTCTTGGTAGCTATATAGTTTGAAAAGTGTGGTTTTGTTGGAGGCAAAGGAACAAGCAATGCCATATATATCATAAGATCTTTAGTAGAAAGAGCCATAGAGGTGAAAACAGATTTATACCTATATTTCATAGATTACACCAAGGCATTTGACAAAGTAAAGCACCAAGAAATAATCAAAATTTTAGAAAGCATAAACGTAGACAACAAATATCTAAGAATAAATAGGTCGGGGAAAAAAAATTCACTAAATTGAAAATTAAACTGGGACCACTTTGGTCATTAACAAACACGCTAATCACACAGCTACCGTGGCTTCTGGCCCCTGCAGCCTGCGTATTTCACTTTTAAATTATCGAGAATTGTGTACGCGCTGAGCTTGAAAACTATAGCTTGTTTCATAAGTCGTGCCCAACTTTTAAAATCAATATCTTTTAAACCGCTTTTTGTATTTTTTTCAAAATTTGCATGTAAAGTTATAATGATTAGAACCCAACAGGGAATTAATTTAATTAAAAACAAACATTTGGTTATTATTATTGCTTATTTGATTTATATAAATTTATAACGACCCATTGATGTAGTCAAAACTGAGTGTTTACAGTATTTAAGTTAAAAATAGCGATTACAAATCTATACACGGTCAAATTTACATTTTGCACGCTTTAAACGTGAGCTGTCTGACACAATTAGACACTTTTAGAAAACACGAGGCATTGTGTGTTCCATTTCCGTTCTTTCAGAGGTGTAGACGTGGAACGCTAACATTTATCATGAGTATTAAAATGAAATTCTGCAGTTTACAAAACATCGCAATAAAAATGTATGACTATTTTTGCAAAGAGGCTAAACGAGGAAGATTATTTCATTCTTTAGAAAACCCTGAGAATAGGACAAGACACATTTTGGATTTATCTAAACGGTCATTTAATCGCTGGATTCAAGCACGTGACCGTCAATGTTCCAAATATACAAAATCACAAGGAAGAGCAAAAATGTTGGATAATTTCGACAGTGAACTTATTAGAAGTGAAATTCGCAAAATGTTGGGTATGAATGAAACTGGTACAATAAGAAAATTAAAAGTATCGCTGAAAAAGAACAACAGTATTGAAATATCAAAGTCTACATTATGGAGGAATGTGAGAGCTGCAGGCTTTACATTCAGAAAGTATTCCAATGGACGAAACATCATCTGTGAGAAGCCACATATAGTAGTCATGAGAAGCAAGTACTTACGTGAAGTAAAAGAGGTGCGCAAGCAAGGTTATGATATTGTGTACTTGGATGAAACATGGATCAATGTTCACCACACTAACATAAAGGGAATGGCAGTCATCAGATGGAAAGATTAAGAGATTAATACCTAGCAGCAAAGGACAGCGCTTGATAATTGCTCATGCAGATAGTCGACAACATGGACTAATACAGAATGCAGAGCTCATTTTTCTTTCAAAATCCATAGACAATCGGGATTATCACTCTGAGATGAATGGTCACATATTTAGACATTGGATTGAAAATTCTGTTCTCCCATCACTAGATCGACCATCTTGCCTAATAATGGACAATGCAGCGTACCACAACATTGTTGCACTTGAAGATAAAGTGCCGACGTCATCCAGTACAAAAGATGCTATTAAGATATGGCTCACAAAGGAGCACATACAATTTAATAACATGTACTTAAAACCTGAATTACTATCTCTAGTAAAGCAAAAACAGAGGACAAAGATTTTTCAAATAGATAAGATTATCCAAGAGCACGGTCATATAAGTTTGAGGCTGCCACCTTACCATGCTCATTTAAATCCAATAGAACTAATCTGGGCAAAATTAAAAGGACAAGTGGCAGATGAAAATACAACATTCAAAATATGCGATGTAAAGACTCTTGCTAATCTCGCTTTATTAAATATAGACAAAGATTATTGGGCTAAATGTGAAGACCACGTCTTAAAACAGGAAGAGGAATATTGGAAAAATGATGGTTTGTGGAATGTTCAATCCCAAACAGTTATTAATCTTTTAGACTCGTCTGATTCAGAATGAAAGTATATAGCCCCCACAATGTTGGCCCCTATATTACCTTAAATTATTTCAACAAACGGTGCTTTTCAGGAGCACACAACTATGAAAATTGGACATACAGGTATACCTTGATATTATCGTCCGTCCTCGAACTGAGCAGACAATAATTCACCTGGTGTTTTGTTTTATCCAGTTATTTCCCCATTACGGCCACGCCTTTCTTCTTCTTCTTTTACCTTTTAGCTCCTGGTGGAGCATAGGTCTTCAACAAACACTTTCCAAGTCGTTCTGTTTTTTGCCATTCTTTTAAGATCATTCCATGTCTTCCCCATCATCTTCATCTCTGCTTCTATCTGTCTTCTCCAAGAATTCCTTGGTCTTCCTCTTTGTCTTTTCCCCTGGGGATTCCAAAAAAGGGTCTGTTGTGTAATACTCTCAGTTGGCTTCCGTAGTGTGTGTCTTATCCATCGCCATCGTCTTCACTGTATCTCTTTATCCACTGGTATTTGACCGGTACATTTCCATAATTCCACGTTAGTGACTTTGTCCTGCCATTTCCATCCCTTTATTCTGCGCAAGCATCCATTAATGAAAGTCTGTACTTTCGTGATTGTCAATTTTGTCATTCTCCATGTTTCACAGCCATATAATAGGACCGACTTAACATTTGAGTTGAAAATTTTTATTTTTGTATTTAGCCTAATTTCTTTGGATTTCCATATGTTTCCCAGTGCAATGAAAGCTCCTCTTGCTTTTGATATCCTTATTTTGGTATCATTTTCTGTTCCTCCCTCTTTATCTATATTACTGCCCAGATATATATAAGATTGTACGTCTAGTAGAGGTATTTCTCCTAGTTTTATATGGTTATTGCCAACTGCATTAATTCTCATAATATTGGTCTTATCTCTATTAATCTTTAGTCCTAGCTGTTGTGATCTCTCATCTAATATACTCATTTTATCCTGCATCTGTTGATGGCTGTGTGATAGGAGAGCTATGTCATCAGCAAAGTCTAAATCATCAAGTTGTTTGGTCAGTGACCACTGGATCCCATTTCTGGCCACGCCTTTACCTAGTGAAAATTAATCGTAGACCAGCAACTACGGTAATTTCTATTCTTTAGGGCTTCACAATTTACAATTTTGACAAACATCAAAGAAATATCGCCGCTTTAAGAAAACTGCAGCTGCAAGATATTTGTTAAATATACATTTAAAGGGTCTTTTGCATTCTAATAACATTTGGAAAATTTCAAAAATATTTAACAAACGGTTAGAGAGTAATAGCGTTTTGAAGTTGGGCATATGTTTTGAAACGAGCTATAGTCAATCATTTTAGTATTTGTCTTCAATATGACTAGGCATTAAATGACATTATATATATATATGTGTGTGTGTGTGTGTGAGAGTGTATATATATATATATATATATATATATATATATATATATATATATATATATGTTATTAGCATGTGCCATGGTTGGCGTAGGCAAACGTGTCCATTCACAATTCTCTATCTACCGTGAGCTGTGTGTCTCATCCGTTTTGATCATGTTTCGATATTCCAATTGTTTACGATGAATGATGATATCGTATGACAGGGAACAGTTGGCTGTGTTCACTTTCTGCGTGGTTTCGCCTTATATCTTTTGGCGTGTGCTGAGACTGCTACGATGGGGACTACAGTTACCTTTCTTTGTTTGGGAGATGAGTTAGTAATTCGGATGATTCCACTGGCACGGGCGGTTGAGCGATTATGGATTTTAATTCGTTTTCAGTGATACCATGGCCTTTCATAACCAATTCTCTATCAACAGTGCATTGCATCAATTTTATTGCTGACTGTTTTCCATGCCATGCCAGCAAGCTATCTAGTATTATTCTCTCTTCGCCGTCAACGATCTCTCTTTCCATGTATTTTTCCAGTTATAGCCAAGTATTCCAACTTCCATCTTCTCATGATGGGCCCGAGAAATGTCGATTATTTCTTTCTGATGTATTTTTCAAGAGTTCTCATTTCGTGTTGGTCTCTTTGAGAATTCCCTTATTGGTCCTTAAAGCCGCCCAGGTAGCATTCAACATTCTTCGGAGAAATTCCAATTCCTCCAATCGTCTTTTCATCTCTCTCTCTCTCTCTCTCTCCTGTCCATGATTCGCTTCCATAGCTCAGAATTGGCTCATATAGAATCGATGAACTATCTTTCCCACTTCTGTTGACATAGAATTGTTGCACAAGACGTTATCCATTTTCCGAAATGCTATTTTGGCCTGAACTATTCTGCTTCTTATTTTTTTTAAATGCATCTTCCACCTGATGTTATTATTGTGCTCAAGTATTTGACGCTCTGCACTTGTTTCAGATCTGTCCTGTTTATGTTCCATAATGATGATGATTGTTTCTTTGATTCAACTATTACTTATGTTTTTTATAACCATTTAGACTGAGTTCGTTTTTGCTTTCTTTTACTAGTAGGTCTATTTCTTCTTGTAGTTCATACCCGTTACTGCTATGTGTCATCCGCATATCGCAAATTGTTTGTGTTGTGACCGTTGACTTCAATTCATTTTTTAAAAAATCAATTACTGATCTCATAATAAGTTCGCTATAGAGTGAAAGCAAATCAGGCGACAGAATTGTCTGACTTCTTGTCTTATATATTGAAACTGTCCTGTTTGATTGCTAATTCTTATGGCTGCTATTCGTTGCCAAAACATGTTTTTATGATTCGCAGATCCTTGCCATCAATGTTTAATTTCTCAAGCACTTTGATTATTTTCACATGCTTTTTATTTGCCAAATGCTTTTGCGTGGTCTATAAAGGACGTACATAGATCTTTCTTTACACACACATATATATACATATATTTCATTAACTGACTTTAGAGATACCACTGTCTACAGAGCTAGTTGATATCGAGTGTTTGCAAAGCCTATCTCTTCATCCTCCCGAGGACGCCCATGTTATGAATGCATTTCAATTAATTCCCAGTTTTGGAATGAACATTCCAACCCACTATAAATAGGAGCTAACATTCCGTGAATGGTTGAAAAGTCAAACAGTGGCAGGTGTTCAAGGAACAAAGTCAAATAACATCTATCACCTTACAGGATACGGCGACCTGACAGTATTCTGTTACATTATGATTATACGTGTATCTATATTTATTTTATAAAACAAAATGGATACACTGAGTTTTTTCAAATATTTTTTCACTAATTTGCTAGCAACATGTGGTTACCTTTCTTCACACAGCTTGACTAGCAAGAGGTTGTAACGGTTTGTGTCTGAAATTAATAAAAACGTATTTTACGTGTAACTTCGTGATACTACAGCTTATGTAAACACGAATTTTGAATGTCTGCCACGGTCTCAGATGTAAAATCAGAATTGTTCATTAATATGTTCTGGTCTTCATGGATGCATGTTTCTTACCCTTTTTTATTATTTCAGAATGTTAAAAAAAACATGGTCTTGTTTTCAGACATTCTATATAAATATAGAAAAAGAGTTCTTAAATGTTATATAGAGCCAGTCTTAACATATGGATGTGAATCATGAACAATGGGACAACATACAGGAAAATCACTGGAGTCTGTAGAAATGTGGTTTTAAACAAGAATGTTGAGAATACCATGGACAGCTAAAAAGAGTAATGAAAACGTTCTGAAAGAGGCCAAAGCAAAGAGAGAGCTAATTTCTGTTAATAGGAAAAATATAATTTCCAATATGTAACAAACAATCATTTAGATTTGTTTTGGATACAGGGGAAACAAATGACCTGAATCCCATTAACTACTCAATTTTCTGGCAATCTACAGGGATAAAGTATTTGGTGAAGCTTCTACCATCTTCGCTCGTCTTTCTAGGCGCGTTTGGCAAAACGGTAAATTGACAACTAGAACAAAGACCGTAGTGTACAACGCCTGCATCATCAGTATCATTTGATATGGTAGCGAGTCATAGAAAATGTATGCAAAGCTAGTGAGAAGACTAAATGAACTCCATATGGCAGCGTCGTATTCTTGGTATCACTTGGAAGGACAAAGTGACAAACGTGGAGGTCCTCACTCTCACAGGCCTCCCGAACATCTACACGCTGCTCAAACAACGTAGGTTACGCTGGCTTGGCCACTTACACTGTTTGAAAGATGGCCGCATGCCAAAGGATAAACGTTATGAACAATTAGAAGATGGAAAAAGAACTAGACGTGTATAAGTGCAACAAGAAGACTCTGAACATAATTCGTGCAGTCTGGGAGGAAATACCTGTATACCGCAATCCTTGGAAACACACACTCCAACTCAAGCATGAGGCATACAGATTCATATCAAAAATAGAATACACAGCAAAACAACAGGAAAAATAACGTTTCCTAAGGGCGCTGCAAAATCCATAGTCAGCCATGACTGACGGAGGCTACTAATGGCTACTATCGGGATAAAGGGCCGAGGAAGTTGCCTTGGAGTTTTAAAACAATATTTATTAGTCACAGCTGTTTGTTTTAATCTCAAAATGGAATTTTGGTTCTATTATTGAAAATGTAGCATTTATAGATGAAGATGTCAGGAGCCTAGTTCACCTCCTGTAATCTGAAAATTGAAATTTCACGAGAGTGGCTTCATTTTGTGAGGCTATAAAAAAAAAAGTACAATGTTAAGCTAAAGTAAATATTTATTTCTGAATGACATTTTAATAGCTAACGAGTTAAAAGTTAACCCTTTAAAAGGAAGATAAAAGATTGGTAAAGCTGCGTTTCCGGAGTGAAATGTTCAATTTTTAACCACAACAGTTTTATTTTTCATTGTAAGAATCAGCTTCTTAAGATGGCAATAGAATATAGTCTAAGATAGAATAAATCACATAATGGGAAATAATGGACGAGGTGTCATGGCGGATGCGTGTATTTAGTTTTTTTTGTTTTTTCTGACTCAGCTCTTGCTGACGTATTTCAATGATTTGGACGATTGTCTTGTTGTGAAATAATATGTTGTAATTTCCCGTTGTAGTCATGTTTCTTTCTGACGAGTGGATAGACTGTGAACTTGATTGATGCCTCAGTGGAATATTATTTATTCTTCTTGTCAACGTGTTCTGTGGTTCGACAGGCAAACATCTATTTCGACAAAAATTGCGCCACCGGGAATGTCCATCCCAAATGTACAACGTCTGTCACAGTAGATGGAGAGGAAGAATCAGAAATAATCAACGGTTCAGAAGCGAAAATAGCAAAGTGTATGGTACGTAAGAGGCATATTCAAGGCACGAAAGACGTATATAGCTGACTACCGTGAAAGAGATTGAAGACTCATCACGCACTATTTCTAAGAAAGCCATGGAGAGAAATTCTAACTGATATCAGAAGAAAGATCTACGAATTTGTTAGTGAGTTATTTGTGGGCCATCACCATTGAATTCCAAACATGAGCTCAGATCCCCTACTCAGCAAGTCCTGCAGTGTCCAGCGACTGACGACTCCAGTTCTGTGTTGGTTGATTAGTCCTCTTACATGTCCACTAAGTTTCTCGTTTCTTGCTGTGTCCATCTTAACCTCCATCTCTTTCATCCGAAGCAGTGACGTTGACTCATGGTTGTCGACGTCCTGTCCCTTCCAACATCCCAGAGGACATTGATGATCTCCGCACAATCCTTTGGTTGACCGTCTTCAATGACAGCACAGCTAGCCAACCCGTCTGCTCGTTCATTTACCCGTACTCCCGCATGTCCAGGGACGTAGACACATGTGACTCTACGTATTTTTGACTTCTGCAATGATTCAACCCAATGCCTGCGTACAGATCCCGCTTCCACTTTTCTTGTCATGCTTGTCGAATCACTTAGTATGCAGGCGTTGTTGTAGTCGTGTGACTCTAACCAGATGAATGCCATGGTCACTGCCATTACCTCCATCGTCATGCTACTCGTGGTCATAACGTATGCACCACTGTCTTCTTTGATTATTCTGCCTGCCGAGCGTGCTGTAAATGCCCATGCACTCCTTTGGTGTCGTATTTACGGATACATCTCTATAGATGACTGCGTCTTTCTCATCGGTGTTATCCCAGTTGAGACCACTGACCTCCGCATTGACAACGACTGAGCTGTTCCCTACATTTCTTGTCGAGTGTGACAATAAACGAGAATGTGCCCCTGAATGACGTAGGCGCCGGTGTCCACTCCTCGACAGCGTGGATATTGGTCAGTTCACAGACCTGTTTGATGACATCTTCTGCTCGGCCCACCCATCATTTGCCTCTTTTTAGTCTGATACCTTTCCCTGTGTTGAGCTCGTGGTACAATGGATGCTCTTTATATCTGCACGTATCTTCAGGTATGCTCGTGCCCTCCAGATCTTGATCCTGTCATCCAGGGTTGGAAATTCAAGAAGATACCTTATTTCTACACAGGGAGTGTTCCTCGTACACCCCAAGATAATGCACATAGCTTCTTTCTGTATTTTCTCCAGCCTGCCAATTTGCGTCGTACTGACAGTAACAATTGCTAGGGTATACTTGATTGATACGAGGACTAATCCCTGGAACAGAAGAGTAAGTAGCCACTGCTCGATGTTGGCAGCTGCCATGGCCCTCAAGGCGGCAAATCCTTAGCTGAATTTTGTTATCACATGGTCAACGTGGTCCCGAAAATGTAGGTTAAGATCCAGCTTAACTCCGAGGTAAATCATCAACCTGCCCCGGATCACCTCGTCAACACACATTCATACCACCGATGTTTCCGTGTTAACGATATCATTGTTAAGGGAAACCCATGCAACTGATTTTTTATTAGGATTAATGTACATGGAATGTTAGTACTCTTTACCAATTAGGAAAATTTTGACTAGCCGAAAATTCTAAAGATCCACAACAATTACTTAATGAAATAATCATAACAAGCAAAAATATGGATTAGATATGAGTAAAGATGAAAAGAATAAATTATAATCACTTTGAATGTATAATAGATAAAAGCATGCATATTGTATCTTCCGGTGGGAAGACACAAATCAACAAAGTAACTAGAGTAGCAATGACAAGCTAATTGTGTACTATAAAAAAAGAGCCTCCGTCACACCAAGTGGCGTATAGGGAAATATGGTGTTAGTGACCATAAATTTTACAGACCTTCGGCACATGATTTTTGGGGTAATGTGGTCGGTATTACGCCCGTGCTGCTTTACTTTCCCAGAAAAAAATCAGGTACCCATTTAAGGCTGGGTGAACACGGAGGCCGTCGATTGGGATCGAACCCTACCTCTTGTCCTTTGTAGTGGTTCACTAACCACTGAACTATCGCGGCTCCCTAATTGTGTAATATACGATTCCCTAATGTCTCAGTTCTCTGTGTTATTATTATTATTATTATTATTATTATTATTATTATCATATTTGTGCTTATATATTCGCGTGCGTCTGAATATGTGTCATTCCGTCTAATTTCCAATTTTCTGATTGCACTAAAAGCACATTCACTTCAGCAAAATAAACTATTAACTTTATTTATTTGCCATGTCGTCATGCAAAACTAAACCCATTGGCCATTAATATATCCGTGGACGCTAAGCTCTCATGACAATGTGACATTGTAACATCAGAGATAATTGGAAACAATGACAGCAAGGAGACACTAGCATAGACTTAACATAGTCGTCCCATCTAGCCATGCAGAGCTTCTTCTACCTTTCTGCTCCCTGTGGAGCATAGGTCTTCAACAAAAACTTTTTAAGTCGTTCTGTTTCGTGCCATTCTTTTAAGATCATTCCATGTCTTCCCCATCATCTTCATCTCTGCTTGTCTGTCTGTCTTCTCCAAGAATTTTTTGGTCTTCCTCTTTGTCTTTTCCCCTGGGGATTTCAAAAAAGGGCCTGTTGTGTAATACTCTCAGTTGGCTTCCGCAGTGTGTGTCCTATCCAGCGCCATCGACTTCGCTGTAGCTCTTTATCCACTGGTATTTGACTGATACATTTCCCACCAAGTATTCCAGATTTAGCATTCTCATGATGTGTCCGAAAAATGTTGATTATTTCTTTCTGGGGGTATTTTAGGTGCTCCCTTTATGTGTTGGCTTCTGAGAATTTCCTCGTTGGTCTTTTTAGCTGTCAATAGAACTCTTTCTATTTCTGTGCTCTATGCATCGTCCATCTGATGTTATTGTGCCCAAGTATTTCACTCTCTGCACTTGTTTTAGATTTGTCCAGTATATCTTTATGTTGCATAGCGGTGACTATTGCTTCTCCGATAAGACTATTACTTCTTATTCTGTACTGATTAGGCTACCGCTTTTCTTGTTGCTTTTTTCACTATTGTGTCCATCATTTCTTGTACTTCATTATTCGTCTATGCTGTTAAGTCTGTGTTATCTGCATATCGCAGATGTTTTTATATTGTGATTGTTGACTTCAATTCCTTTTTTTTTGTCTTGTATTAATCTCATAATATTTTCGCTGTAGAGTGAAAACAAATCCGGCGACAGAACACAGACTTGTCTGACTCGTTTATATATTAGAAATGACCAGTTTGATTGCCAATTCCTATGGCTGCTATTTGTTGCCCGTACATGTTTTTATGATTCTCAGATCATTGCCATCGATGTTTAATTTCTCCAGTATATTGATTATTTTCACATACTTAACTTTGCCAAATGCTTTCATGTTGTCTATAAAGCACACATATAGTAATTTCTTTTCCTCTAGAGCTCTTTCTATCAATGTTCTCATGATGTATATTGCGCTATTGTTTCATTTTCCTTCCACGAATCCAAATGTTGCTCACTTATTTCTGATTTCATTTTGTTCCTTACACGTCTAATAATTATTCTTAGTAATATCATTGGTTATTTTATTCACATTATCATCAATATAATAATAGCATAATATAATAATAGCATAATATATTAATAGCAATAAAATAACAGCAGGGCTGAAACTAAGAATAGCAAAATGTTACATCTTTTCAATATTCCTGTATGGAGCAGAAACATGGACATTAGACAAGAAGACAGAACAGAAAATTGAAGCCTTTGAAATGTGGATATATAGAAGAATAGGTAGAATTGGATGGAAGGAAAAGAAAACAAACGATGATGTCTTAAAACAACTAAAAATAAAAAGAGAAGTACTAAACACAATTAGAACAAGACAAATGAAATTTTTCGGACATGTTAAAAGACACAACAGCCTACTAAAAGTAATATTGGAATGGAAAATACAAGGTAAAAGAGGCAGAGGCAGACCAAAACTAACATGAACGAGTAACATCAAAAGATGGACAAGCCAATCTATGAAGATACAGAGTGGAATGGCGATCCATGGTAGCCAAGCTTCTTTGCGGAGACGGCACCCGATGATGATGATGATGATGATCATCATCATCATCATCATCAATATCGCTGGTAATTTTGCTCACGAGACTAATAATGCGATGGTATTCGCAATCAGCGGCGCCTGACTGCTTTAGGATGGCTATTAAGATAATATTTTAGTGGTTCTCCGAGAATATGCAAATTGTTCTTATGCCATTTGGTAACTTTGTTATGACCTGTACTCCCAGCTCTCTTAATGCATCGATCGTTGCTTTTTGATATAATTATTCTCGGCTACATAAGAAGATTAGTTTGTCATTACTTTCCTTCTTGGCAATGACTGCACTAGTCGCAGATTGCAGCCATTGTCTCTTCAATTGAGATACTCTGCCTGCCATCACGGAGAGGGGACCATAACCGGCACTACTTGTCGGCTGCTTCCACATCACCATCCGCTGCCAGCTCCCAATTTATAACATATATCTAAGTTTTGAGGTTATGAACAATCAACATATAGGTATTAATGCTGTGAATTGTCAACGTATATCTAAGTGTTGATGCTGTGAAATGTCAACTTGTAAATAAGTATTGATGCTGTGAACAGTCAAAATATATATACGTGTTGATGCTGTGAACTGCCAACATATATCTAAGTGTTGATGCCGTGACTGTCAACATATATCTAAGTACTGATGCTGTGAACTGTTAAAATATATCTAATTGTTGATGCTATGAACTGTCAACATATATCTAAGTATTGATGCTGTGAACTGTCAACATATATCTAAGTATTGATGATGTGAACAGTCAACATATATCTAAGTATTGATGCTGTGAACTGTCAACATATATCTAAGTATTGATGCTGTGAACTGCCAACATATAAATAAGTATTGATGCTGTGGACTGTCAACATATATCTAAGTATTGATGCTGTGAACTGTCAACATATATCTAAGTATTGATGCTGTGAAAATTTATATAATGAAAACGTTCTGAAAGAGGTTAAAGCAAAAAGAGAGCTATTTCAAATATTAGGAAGAAACAATCATCATTTTTTGGCCATGTAATGAAAAGAGAACAACTGGAATATATTGTAACAACTGGAAAAATTGAGGGACGAAAAGATAGAGGGAAGCAAAGAGAGAAAATACCAGACAGCTTAAGAGAATGGCTTGGCAGCTGGTCAACAACAGAAATGATAAAGAACTGTCGAGATCGAAAGTTGTGGAGAGACATGATCACCTACGCCAGTAGGCCCGGTACTTGATGATGATGATGCTGTGAACTGTCAACATATAAATAAGTATTGATGCTGTGAACTGTCAACATATAGATAAGTATTAATGTTGTAAACTAATAACAATGGGTATCATGTAGTATTGCTCTGTGTTTAAGAACAGCATATTTGACCGTTACCGCGCGTTAAAATGAATAAAACACAAACAAAATGCTTAATGCCAACATTTCCACTGCTTTAAATCACTGAAGCGAACTCCCTTCTATTTCAGCCAACATTTTAAATCCAATAAAGACCAAATACAGCTACACCCCAATGACAAAATTGTAACGTCATTTAATGTCAAACGATCACAGCTTAGTGCAACTATGTCAGACAGTGGAAACGTTGCACCAAATATAACAGTCCGGGCGTGGCTATGGGCATCCTGA
Organism: Megaustenia siamemsis; assembly: GCA_032433765.1. Classification (NCBI taxonomy): domain Eukaryota; kingdom Metazoa; phylum Mollusca; class Gastropoda; order Stylommatophora; family Ariophantidae; genus Megaustenia; species Megaustenia siamemsis. Next base: position 38,458,068 of record JAVIAB010000139.1, on the reverse strand, counting down.
TCCAGCAGGGCATGGTGGAACATGTAGCCAGATATATTTGTTGGGAATCTTTTTTTATTTATTTTATTTTGGGCGTTCAGTTGATCTTGGTACATGCTCAAAGAATTATGACGTCATTACAGAGAATGATGACGTCATTACAGAGAATTAATAAATGACACCAGCAACGACTCCCTGAATATGCACACAAAAAAGTCATTATTTAGGTAACGTGTTAGAAACTAATGTCTCAACAAAAGACACGGTCACTGAAGACAAATGACATTAATTCTCTTATAATTATATTTTTTGTAAAAAGTTTAATGGGATGGTCGCGAAACTGAATTAATTCAGCGAGTGACATATTCCCTTTTGGAAGCAAATAGGTGGCTGTATAAAGTAGAGGGGTAAACTTATGTTGGTTCGTTGACGTAGCAGATTTTGCTCTTTTTTATGTTTCCGTTATATTTTAATTCATAGTAAACGTCACAACTGTTTGGATAAATCAGTAACGGTATAACCGTGTTCTGACTGTTCTTGGTATAAGACACGACACCGCACATTCAAGAATCAACAAACTTTGCGTGTTACAAATCAGTCCTCATTTATTATGTTACATACAGGTATTTTTTTTTATTTCTACATTCCTGACATAAGTTTTCCACCAGTGGTCAGTCAGTGCGGTTTCCCGTGGCCTCTTTAGTCATCCCAATGTTAATTTTGTCTAATCATGTTTTGTTTTCACTTAATTATGATTTAAATATGTAAGTTTCATCATTCACGGTTACAACGGAAGTTTTAGTTCCTGGAAGAAGATGGGAACAACTTAAAAGAGGATGCATCCAAGACATCAAAGAATCTTCTCAGACCACACGCATTGAGGCAGGTAAGATGCCTCTAACAATTTGATAGAAAGCTAATGGATGGATCAACGTGCTTGCCTGTTCAAGATATTTGATTATTTTGTTAACAACCAACTTCATTGCATTAATAGCAGCATCACAAGTATTCAGTCCATTTAAAAGAATGTAATTTATCGTTTACAGCAAAATGATTATAAGATCTTGAGGATGCATACAATCGAGTGGACTATGGTACACTCGTACACCTACTTAGTGAGACAGACTTTGACTATGTCACACTCGTACATCTACTTAGTGAGACAGGCTTTGACTACGGCACACTCGTACACCTACTTAGTGAGACAGGCTTTGACTATGGCATACTCGTACATCTACTAAGTGAGACAGGCTTTGACTATGGCACACTCGTACACCTACTTAGTGAGACAGACTTTGACTATGGCACACTCGTACCCCTACTTAGTAAGACAGGCTTTGACTATGGCATACTCGTACCCCTACTTAGTGAGACAGGCTTTGACTATGGCATACTCGTACATCTACTTAGTGAGACAGACTTTGACTATGGCACACTCGTACACCTACTTAGTGAGACAGACTTTGACTATGACACACTCGTACACCTACTTAGTGAGACAGGCTTTGACTATGGCACACTCGTACCCCTACTTAGTGAGACAGGCTTTGACTATGGCATACTCGCACCCCTACTTAGTGAGACAGGCTTTGACTATGGCATACTCGTACCCCTAATTAGTGAGACAGGCTTTGACTATGGCATACTCGTACCCCTACTTAGTGAGACAGGCTTTGACTATGGCATACTCGTACATCTACTTAGTGAGACAGACTTTGACTATGGCACACTCGTACACCTACTTAGTGAGACAGACTTTGACTATGGCACACTCGTACACCTACTTAGTGAGACAGGCTTTGACTATGGCACACTCGTACACCTACTTAGTGAGACAGACTTTGACTATGGCACACTCGTACCCCTACTTAGTGAGACAGGCTTTGACTATGGCATACTCGTACCCCTACTTAGTGAGACAGGCTTTGACTATGGCATACTCGTACCCCTACTTAGTGAGACAGGCTTTGACTATGGCATACTCGTACCCCTACTTAGTGAGACAGGCTTTGACTATGGCATACTCGTACCCCTACTTAGTGAGACAGACTTTGACTATGGCACACTCGTAGCCCTACTTAGTGAGACAGGAGGTTGACTATGGCACACTCGTACCCCTACTTAGTGAGACAGGCTTTGACTATGGCACACTCGTACCCCTACTTAGTGAGACAGGCTTTGACTATGGCACACTCGTACCCCTACTTAGTGAGACAGGCTTTGACTATGGCACACTCGTACCCCTACTTAGTGAGACAGACTTTGACTATGGCACACTCGTACACCTACTTAGTGAGACAGACTTTGACTATGTCACACTCGTACACCTACTTAGTGAGACAGACTTTGACTATGTCACACTCGTACACCTACTTAGTGAGACAGGCTTTGACTATGTCACACTCGTACACCTACTTAGTGAGACAGACTTTGACTATGTCACACTCGTACACCTACTTAGTGAGACAGACTTTGACTATGTCACACTAGTACACCTACTTAGTGAGACAGACTTTGACTATGCCACACTCGTACACCTACTTAGTGAGACAGACTCGTGTGCTTGGTGGCATGGTTGTTCCGCTGGTCTGAAGTAAAGTGGCGCTACGGTACCTAGACATATAAACCGAGATATTTATTGCCGGGATTGCTTCAAGGATCGCCGTTATCACCTGCTTTGTTCAAAATATACACTGCCAGGGTAGCGCAGTTAAATAGTGTCTGACCGGGTCGTACCATCGCCTTTATGGATGACATTATGACGTATGTACACGGTCGCGATAGAGCAGAAATGGCTAGGCAATTACAGGACAACGTGTATCAGATAACCCCTTGGTTCAATAACTACAAATCATTCTTTTAACACAAACAAGGGTTATGTAATGTGGTGTTCGCTAAACAACAGAATAGTTAAAGACACCCTCCTAGTCATAAACTGCATTGGTGCAACCATCGTGAGGAGTCCGGCCATTAAGTATCTGGGAATAGCATTTGATAGGTCCCTTTTTTTTAAATTAACATTTGAGTAATGTCATTCAAAATGCAAGGAGAGGTGTCAGCGCGATCAAGATCAAGGCAGGGGCGAACGGCCAGCAATAGTTACTATTCTCGTTTATGCAGGCTGTGGTGCTCTCAGTGCCGGATTATGGTTTGGGTATGCTCACTCTCTCATGAAGGCTGTGGTGCTCTCAGAACCGGATTATGATTTGGGTATGCTCACTCTCTCATGGAGGCTGTGGTGTTCTCAGTGCCGGATTATGGTTTGGGTATGCTCACTCTCTCATGGAGGCTGTGGTGCTCTCAGTGCCGGATTATGGTTTGGGTATGCTCACTCTCTCATGGAGGCTGTGGTGCTCTCAGTGCCGGATTATGGTTTGGGTATGCTCACTCTCTCATGGAGGCTGTGGTGCTCTCAGTGCCGGATTATGGTTTGGGTATGCTCACTCTCTCATGGAGGCTGTGGTGCTCTCAGTGCCGGATTCTGGTTTGGGTATGCTCACTCTCATGGAGGCTGTGGTACTCTCAGTACTGGATTATGGTTTGGGTATGCTCACTCTCTCATGGAGGCGGTGGTGCTCTCAGTACTGGATTATAGTTTGGGTATACTCACTCTCTCATAAACTGAGATCGCAAGGTTGGCAAGGGTTCAGAATGAGGACCTACGGGCAGTTCTCGGATGCACCAAAGATTTACCTCACCGTTGAATGAGATACTAACTTGATTTACCGATCATTAGAGTTCGACTTAGATCTGCTCAGGTCCAGGCTTATTCGAACGTGGTAAGGATCCCTTACAATCATCCCTTGTATTCACAGTCGAGTGCGACCAAAGGCAGACACTTCAGGCGTGGAAAATTCTTGATGGTGAAGACGGTGGAGTCCAAAAGGAGAGTATGTAATCTAAGTAACATTAGGACTGGCAAGGATTGGATAGAAGTAACAGAGGAGAAGAATAGGTTAATCGAAGTAATCATTCAACTCAACAGGGAGTGTAGCAATTTGGTTTATGGAGCTACTGAAGTCGTTATAACGAAATCCATCGAAAAAGTGTCCTCTCCTCAGGATACGATCATCTACACGGATGGTAGTGTATCCCGCGGACAGAGCAGTGGTTGTGGTTTTGTGCCGTACCAACATGGCAAATGTAGCATGACGGTGTCCAACATGAGAATGGAGATAGAAGCAGCAACGGTGGCGGTGACATGGTTGGTTACACAGAATGTGAATGACGCAATCTTGGTGACTGACTCACAAAGAATGTTACAGATGATTGACAGACAGTGAGTGCCGCAGGAGTGGTTTCAGCTCATGGATGACTCTAAAGTGAACGCGTTAACATGGGTGTACTGTCCATGGCACGCTGGTGTACATGGCAACGAAATAGCCGATAAGCTCGCTGGCAGCTCTTGGATAGCTCTACAGAGAGCGCGTTAAAGTTGCTGCGCTGTCCATGGCACGCTGGTGTACATGGCAATGAAATAGCCGATAAGCTAGCTGGCCGATCTATTACTGAGTGTGGCCTTACTCTCGACAGAGAGGACATCGTGAAGTTTATTCTCCATTCCTTAAGAGAAGAGGAAGAGAATGGGTAGGGGAATGGTGTATATATTGAGAGTCTGAGGTGTCTGAAGGTGGAAAAGGATTGATCCGGAGTGCTTAGTGGGAGAAGTAGGTGTATCTATAATCAAAACCTTACCGGGACAGTCAGTCTGCTTACGGTTCCGGATATGCTGTACTGTTGGTAAAGCTGATATGAGGATGCCCCGACTGCAGTGAAACTGATTTCATGAATATAATCATCATCATCATTTGCCATACTGGTTGGCGTAGTAGGCGATCATGTCCTTCCACAATCTTCTATCTACAGTGCGCCGTAATGAATATAATAGAATATGTTATAAGAAGACATTAGTATCTACTGGCACCTTCATCTCTTTTCTGATAATGCAGTACGATCTCGGCACAGAACACGAACTTCCTAGTACCAGCGACAGACACTGGGACAAAGTTAGTTATGATCAGAAGTTAACATTTTTCCCGTTTAAGTTAAGCCTTGTCACAGCCTGCTTTTTTTTCCATTGAAGCCAATAAAGGTTCTTTAAGTGTCCATCTGAAAATTGGAGCCTATATTTTAATGTCAGTCTCCGATAGCAACTAACGTGGATATCATGATCATCATCATCATCGAGTGCCATCTTCGCAACGAAGGTTGGCTACCATGGAGCGCCATTCTGCTCTGTCTCTAACTTTGATGGCGCAGGTTGTCATAAGCTGGTTTGTCCATCTTTTGAGGTTACTCGTCCATGTTAGTCTTAGTCTGCCTCTTTTAACTTGTATCTTCCCCTCCAGGATTAAGTAGGCTGTTGTGTCTTTTAACATGACCCAAAAATCGCATTTGTCCTCTCCGGTACTTCCTCTGGACGTAACGTGGATAGCTGACCACAAATTAGATCGCTGTACTTTTGATATTTTCTTCTTCAGCGATCACCTATTGCTATGCATTTGGAGACATTTAGTCCAGCCTGGGTCACGACGGAGCCGCGATAGCTCAGTGGTTAGTGAACTGGACTACAAAGGACAAGAGGTAGGGTTCGATCCCAACCGACGGCTACCGGTTCACCCAGCCTTTAATGAGTACCGGATTTTTTTCTGGGAAAGTAAAGCGACACGGGCGTAATACCGACCACATTACCCCAAAAAATCTTGTGCCGAAGGTCTGTAAAATTTATGGTCACTAACACAATATTCCCTACGCCACTTGGCGTGACGGGGGTACTTTACTACTACTGGGTCACGACTAAAACGGTGCGTTTGAGGTCATCACCGGTTCCCAATAACTTGTCCTGTAGGCTTGTTTCTGAGGGCCATTTTTGTGTTCTTAGGGTGTTTAGAGTGCTGTAGTATATGCTCTTGAGTTTGTTTGGCTGCTCCGCGGTCACATGTTGCAACACTACTGAGTCCTATCTTGTGTAGATGTGTTATGCGGCCACAATGACCTATTCAAAGTCAGAATATCTTGGTGTACTCATGTCTGCTACGTTTGTTTAGGCAACTTTGGATACAAAACCGGGTACTTTTATGTACACCCGTGTGGCTACCTAGGCTCTGACCACGGGGAAGGAAAAATAAGAGTATAGCTACTGCCACGCATGTCGTAAGAGGCAACTAAGGAGGTTTTGGGGAATAAGTTTTCGCCGGTAATGCGGAATTCGTGCATCCGAGCTAGACTATTTTTAATGTTTTCACTCGCGTGTGGAGAGCGTGCTTCATGCTGTGGAAAGTAATAAGGAGGCGATCTGAGTTCTCTGGAGTTGTCCGTTGTGTAATGAAGGTGATCTGAGCTCTCTGGAGTTGTCCGTTGTGTAATGGAGGTCATCTGAGCTCTCTGGAGTTGTCCGTTGTGTAATGGAGGTCATCTGAGCTCCCTGGAGTTGTCCGTTGTGTTATGAAAGTGGTCTATCGACTAAACTAAACTTTTAAACTTTAGGCGAGCACCCAAGCTTCTACGCTACATCAATTCACTATCTTCCTACTTAGAGCTCCATTACCAAGCTGGTCACTTCAAGTTTAAAATCCTTGATATCTCTGAAGAACATTTTGAATAATCGTTCTAAGCTCATTCAAAACTCGTGGTCATTGAGTTTTACATTCCTTGACTAAAATAAATTGTCTAACTACAAGTGTAGCCTCATAACTAACCAAATAATAATGTTTCATTTTTCTTCTCCTTTCCTTCCTAATTTGCCTTTCAGAGTTGAGGAGAAATATAGTTTACGAATCGTTACTTAGTCTATTACTCTATAGTCTACAAGGAATGGACATCACGAAAAGAAAACACAAAATCATGGAGAGCTTTTGCTGCGGATGTTTCATTTTCCCAAGTTATTTTTTATAACTGTTATATCCCAGCAAATGCCTGTTCATTGAAACGTATGACGAAAGACTTCAAAGTCTAATTAACTCTAGATTTTTTAACAAAATAATTATCTGCAGTAAAAAGTAAATTGTTAAATCATCAAGTACCAAGCCTGCTGGCCCAAGATACATCCCAGCCTCTCGAGATTTAAGTTGCTTTATCTACCCGCCGTCTCTGTATTCATCATCATCAAGTACTGGGCCAGCTGGCGTGGGTGATCAAGTCACTCCACAATTTTCTATCTTGGCAGTTATTTATCATTTCTGTTGTTGACCTTCTGCCAAAGCCATTCTCTTAAGCTGTCTGGTATCTTTTCTCTTTGCTTCCCTCTATCTCTTCGTCCATACATTGTTCCTGTTGCTACAATATATTCCAACTGCTCTCTTCTCATTGCATGGCCAAAAAATTATGATTGTTTCTTTCTAAAATTAAAAATTAGCTCTCTTTTTGCTTTGGCCTCTTTCAGAACGTTTCATTACTCTTCTTAGCTATCCATGGTATTCTCAAGATTTCTCTGTACAAATCTACAGACTCCAGAGATTTATTTTAAATTTTTAATACCAGAGTTAAATGCATGAGCTATGAATCAGTGTCATAATAAAATACTAAAAACATTAAGTGTTCTGTCGCTCAAAATTAGTTGATCACAAACTGTCGATATGCGTCGTTTTTAGTAATAAAGCAATGATAACATTCCTCAACTTTCCCAGAACTTGAACTCTGAATCTCATTCTTCTGGTGTCAGGTAGACCATAGAACCTATCTGCAAAGCTCGGATGATTCCACTGCTACATTACCGTATAACTTTATTTGTTTTACTTCTCGTACATTAGTGTCTAGTAGTCATGTCCAAATCTTAACAAAACCGAGTCTCTCCCTCGGATGCCTCTTAATGGGCCTAAAGTAAATCAGCATCTGCACTCAACAACTGATGCAGGAACATACGCACCACCAACAACAATTGCTACAGCTAAACAAATATCCAGGTAACAACAGTTCCACATACCTGGAAGGTCATCTTCCCCTGGACGTAACTCCGGACAGACCTGGGTATTCTCCACTGAGATCAATTCTATCCAAATGGAAAATAAAATAAAAACAGATCAATTGTTAGGCAAACACTGCTTTCAAACAAGTGAAGCCGGTACACAATAACGATACTGCTCTTTCAAAATGGACAGTAATTAAAATCTAAACATCGACATGAATAAACAACAACCAGGAGTGTTTTGGCTATTCCCTTCTCCAACCAGCCCCCACCCACCCCCTCCATAAATATAAACTGAGTTGAGTGCGTTAATCAAGGTAGAGCTGTGTCTGGAGAACTGGCTCGTTGATAAGATGTTGGGGTCAATCCCCCAGGTAATAGGGACACTTAGCCTGAAATGGGCTGTAATAATATTTTCTGTTTTACTGAGGAAGGTCTGGCGTAGTGCTGACAACATTACCCAAGAAACAACTGAGATGATCACCAGAAACATGCTTTAGATATGCCTCACTTTAGGTGTGACGATGTTCTCACACACATACAAAATACATACTCACAAACAAACACTCCCTTTCCCTCTCATGCATTCACATACACTATCACACACATCTATCTCTATCTATTGTCCTTTCGAGCCGAAGACTACACATAGGGCAGAACCACAATCTCAAAAACAGAAACCTTGCGTGCCAAAATGGCACATATTGCAGAGATCGCTGCTTCTAAAATCTATGGTCTGTTTCCATAATAATATTTTTTTTTTACAATGACAGCTTGTCAAGCCATCGATCAATCTCCTTAGTCCCTCTTACGGCATGCCTGGAAGGTCAAGTGTTACTATTCTTTACTTCCCTCATAATGAGGCCCCGGTAACACAGAAATCACACACATGCAGCCTCTCAAAAGATCTAACATATATATATATATATTCATAGTCACTAACACACACACACACAAACACACACTCGCTAACTCATACCATGCCCATTACATAAGTGTTTGTATGTGCATGTATGTATGTTTATATATATATACAGGGTGTTTATAAAGTCTCACTACACTTGGTATCTAGGTCAATTTGAAAAAAAAATGTTTATGACGTCATCACAATATGTGCTCCCACTGTCAATGAAATTTGTTGAATAAGTTTATTGCTACTGGAAATGTGGAAGATGCTCCACGATCTGGTAGGCCTGCTGTGAATATGATGAAATATGTTTAGATATCCAAGACAGAATCCTTAAAAGTCCAGACAAGTCATTAAGAAAACTGTCGCAACAAGTGAACTTACCATTGAGCACATATTGTGATGACGTCATAAACATTTTTTCAAATTGACCTAGATACCAAGTGTAGTGAGACTTTATAAACACCCTATATATATATATAAATATATATATAATAAATTGTGTTGAGCACCCATGAGGTATGAGAAGCAACGAAGCACAAGAGAAGGACTGTTGTATGTATCTACGGTGATCTAAAAGATTCCCGTGCAGCCTGCAAGCGGGACATCTGTGTCGAATCCGTAGAAATGGAAAATGAACCAGAAACCTCATCCAGAGGTAGTAAAAGTAAAAAGTGTTCCCGTCACGCCAAGTGGCGTATAGGGAATATGGTGTTAGTAACCATAAATTTTATAGACCTTCGGCACATGATTTTTGGGGTAATGTAAAAATGTGGTCGGTATTACGCCCGTGCTGCTTTACTTTCCCAGAAAAAAAATCCGGTACCCATTTAAGGCTGGGTGAACCGAAAGCCATCGGTTAGGATCGAACCCTACCTCTTGTCTTTGTAGTCCAGTTCACTAACCACTGAGCTATCGCGGCTCCCTATTAAATTATATATAAATATAAACAAAAATTATATATACATTATATTATATATAACACCTTTAATGAAAAGAAAACAGCGCAAACGATAGGTAGGTAGGTAGGAAGGTTACGAGAGGATGCTCTTTTGACTCATCGAGTGTGGTGGGTTGTAGTGGCTTTCTTGGCAGTCACGAGTTTTACTAAGGGACAAGTTGGAGTTCGTCTATTTCCACGCAATGGCTGGAAAATTACTTGTCTTGCCCAAGGGTACTGCAATACTAGGTCTTCTATAATAAGAACCACCACTACAGGGAAATACGGCGATTCTATCTTATGTTAGCCAGTCTATTTTGACGCTGGCTGTAACCAAGGGAGACCAACGAGGAGTTTGCTGCGACCGCAGGAAGTTGAGCTCTCTCTAGGTAGGTAGATACGATGCATTGTAACAAAAAAATAACCTTTCTAAAACACACATTTACAGTTCGATCGACTGAAACATCAATGCATGTTTTGTTATCATTACTTCAAATTCTGCCATTGTTTAATTGTTTAAATTATGTATTGTAAGTGTTTTCTTTTAATAGAATCAGTTTAATTATATTTAAATAGTGTCCAATCTGAAACAAGTCCAACGTTTCAAATACTTGGGCACAATAATAACATCAGATGGGAGATGCACCACAGAAATAAAAAGCAGAATAGCTCAGGTCAAAATAGCATTTCAGAAAATGAGAAATATCTTATGCAACAAATCTATGTCAATAAAAATGAGAAAGAGAGTTCATCGGTGTTATATAGAACCAATTCTGACATATGGAAGCGAATCATGGACAGTAGACAAACAAATGTAAAGATGATTAGAGGCCACAGAGATGGGATTTCTCAGAAGAATGTTGAAAGTTCTCTGGACAGCTAAAAAGACCGATGATGAAGTTCTCAAAGAGGCCAACACAAAAAGGGAGCTCTTAAAAAACATCAGAAAGAAGCAATAAACATTTTTCGGGCACATCATGAGAAGAGGAAAGTTGTAATACTTTGTTACAACTGGCAAAATAAAAGGAAATAGAGATCGCGGACGACTATGAGAGAGAATACTGGATAGATTGGTGTCATAGCATGGAAAACAGTCAACAACAGAACTGATACGATGCACTGTAGATAGAAGATTGTGGAGGAACATGATAACCTACGCCAACCGGTAATGCACATGATTGATGATGATGAGTGTCCAATATTTCACAGTCCACTTGTCTGATTACACAGGGAGGTTCTGACACAGTGACTGATCTTCGTAGCACCGGAAAGTAGCTCTTATTTAGCATGTTTTAATGATAATACAGAAATGTATCATGATGTTTGGCTACAGTATTATAGGAGATTAAAGCCAGGAGCACAACTTTTTAAATCGTTGCAACTGACGGCTCAAATATATCGCGCTCTATCCTCATCTGTTTGGCCATAAGTTACTTCAATGGAACTTTTTTTTAACCATTAAATTCAAGAAATGCAAAAATTGTCATCATTAACTACAGATGGATAAATGTATGTACATATATATATATATATATATATTGAGAGAGAGAGAGAAAGAGAGAGAGAGAGAGAGAGAGAGAGAGAGAGAGAAAGAAAATAAATACAGTTTGACCAGAGATCAGTTTAAAAGATAATCCAATCAGCCAACAATTTCTTTCATAAACAGAAATACCCAAACTCATAAACTTAGCTAAAAATTATTACAGCTCAATGATTCATATGAAATTATAAAAGAGAATTGGGAAGACTGAGAAAAGTGAGTCACATTCCTACTTGAGAATGAAAAAAAATAGACGGCACGAGAGTACTTACTGTTCTATCTCCTTAAATACAAGATCAATGTCGAGTGTACATCGTGGGTGTACGATTACGAGGGGGTGACGTCATAAATCAGTTTGCAGCAACAGAAATAAGCTTCAAAGTAACTGGGAATGTTTGTGGCCTTATGTTGCCCTAAGGAGTGCAGATATACAAGTGAAAGAACACATCCCGAAAATGTTACCGGACGAACATCAAAGGATGAAAGGTGAAGCCCCATCGATGGAGTCAACAAAACCTGCATGGAAGTAAGTTGCCTCCCAGCTGCTGCATGAAGGAAGCGCTGGAGTATTTTCTATCAACGGCCCACATCCGTCAGTTCATTCAAAAATTGTTTTTTTATTCTCTTCTTATCAGATAAAAATGTGTTCTCCAGGTTATTACATTCTTGCGAAAGAAGTGGCGTCACATAAGGGTGTCAAAGTAGGGTGGAGTTAAGGGGCGGACCTGGAGTATCTGACACCCAAGGAAGACCATTTCGCATTATTCTTCGTTTTTTTTTTAAATATGTATTTATGTACACACTTGTAGTTTTCGCATTTTACACAGTTAATCTTTGTCAACGGATGAAAAAAAAAATCGATCACCAGTAGAAGCACTACTAACATATGATATATATTATATGTGACGTGAGTCTTTGACAATTTGACAACAGACAAGTAATCGTTGGAAATGCAGGAATCTGCTATGTCAAGGACAGGCAATAATTTTAATGTGGACGTTATTTAAAAGAAGGAAAAATGAAAACTCAAACCTAAAATCAGGAGGGAATAGTTATCACTTTTGGGCCATGCAATGAGAAGAGAACAGCTGGAATAAATTGTGACAACAGGAAAAATCGATTAAAGACGAAATTGACGGAAACTGATATAATATGGATATCATCATTGAGTGCCGTCTCTACATCAAAGGTTGGCTACCACGGAGCGCCATTTCGCTCTGTCTCTTGCTTTGATGGTGCAGGTTGTCGTAGGTTGACTTGTCCCTATTTTGATGTTACCCGTCCATGTTAGTCTTCGTCTGCCTCTTTTACCTTGTAATTTCCTTTCTAAGATTACTTTTAGTAGGCTGTTGTGTCATTAACATGGCCCAAAAATCTCATTTGTCTTGTTTCAATTGTTTAGTATAGTTTCTGCACCCTACAGTAATGTTAAGATATAACATTTGGCTAATCTTAGTTTTAGCCCTAATGTTATTTGTTTTTATGTTAGTATATTTTAATGGCATTAAATGATTCTTTGCGATTCCTATTCTTTAGTTTATTTCAGTTTTACATTTTCCGTCACTGGTTATAGTATGTCCAGTGTATATGTAGCTCTGAACTGTCTGTTCCTTCAACTTTGATATCCACTTGTTGGTTTTGATCATTATCTTTGTTGATGATCATAAAGATGAATATGATTGAAATATGAATAGAAGACTGCTTGACAGAATGGCATTATAAGAAGCTAACAGCAAAATTGATAACTGCAGAGATATAATATTGTGGAGTGGCTTGATCACCAAAGCAAGCAGACATGAAGCATGTTAGTAGTAGATGATGATGATGATGATGTGGTACCGTCTGTCCCTAGTGAACAGTGACACCTCTTTCCCCTCTCCCACCCATTGTTTTCTTTTCTATATTTCTGTTTAAAACCGAATTATTGCACTCACTGAGGATGAGAATCATATACATAACTAAAATAATATAGTAAATACGTGTAATTGATATAAAGAGAATAGTACGTTCATGTTATACAACAAGGTTATGATGACACTATTAAGTGCTGCCATATTCCTAGTGGTCACATTACTGACACGATTCAGTGTACGTCACGTTAAGAGAAATAATATGCCAATGAGACCCACTGGAAAACTGTTAATACTTGGCAAGATTAAGTTAACGGTTGTATGAGTAGCTAGAGAGACAGTTGGTGGAGTCTTAATTTACAGGATGTCTCACTCGCGAAGGAGCTGCATTTCTTTTAATGGTTTTACCCCTACAAGGGATATTGTAAAGAAATTGGAATCAGACTTATCTCATTTTTGTAAGAAATGTGGTGATAGCAGAACGTATACTGGAAGTGCCGATCATTTGCGTCCAAACGGGAAAATGTGTGAGGAAATTGCGGGTTCCGTAATGAGTAAGATACCATGTTTATTATGAAGTAATTGTGGAGCAGTTTGAAATCAAACAAGCAGGATAATAAACTAGTTAGGTTATACAAAAGTCACGTCAAGGGATGACGTCATTATAAGTCAGAAGTAGACCACAGCCATCTATAGTTTTACTAAGGCATGTGGGCTGAGAGGGAAATACCGGAGTCACCTAATGTTTTTGTCGTCTTTAGCTATGTGAGGTATCGATGTTATTTTACCTACATCCTACCTTACTCGCAAAGTTAAGAACGTCATAAACTTTTAGTGCTTCCTTTCTGCCTGCGAGCCTTATTAAAACTGTAGATAGAAGTAATTAGACTATATGTGTAAAAAAAAAAGTACCAGAGAGAAGAAAAAGATGACGATTAACCGCAGTCAATCGCCCATGTAAAACTGTACTGAAAGTAAGATAGTTCGGGATCTTACTTGGCGACAAGATTAACATTTCAGAGATATAATTTCAGAACCCGAACGTTTTACTTGTTTTCGTTTGTGACATTCCTGCTAAACTTGCCAGACTTTTCAACAAAAACAAGCCATTCAGCACGTAGACAGACCAAAACTAGATATGTTATGCCAGCTGGTAACCAGAATACTTTTGTCACCTAAATGTGACCTGTCAGCTGTGAACTGGCGACCTACTTCTAATTTCAGTAATTTAATCACCCTGTTTTCTTTACACAAATTTCTAAATTTCTTTATGTCTCTTTTCTAGTATATTTCCTTGTTACTATTCTCCTTATTCTTTGCCGACTTTTCATTAATTCATTATTGCAAATATAAAATTATAAGAGATTGAAGGACATACAGCTACAACTGTGGTGTTGACTATTGAAGAGCTACGGTTAGAGTGCATCTTAAACCCTCCGTACTCACACAACCTCACGCTGTTAAATTTCATTGTCTTCGGTCCAACAAAGAATGCGATAAGTGAAGCGAAGTTCAGGGACAACGATGAAGTTCGATCGATGGTGCATGAGTGGCTGCGCACCCGTCCGAAAGGTTTTTTTTCCCGCGGTTTCGAAGCTTGTCAAGCGCTGACGTAAGTGCATTGAACTAGAGGGGTACTATGTTGAACAGTGATAAAATATGTATTTCTGCGTATGCAATAAATCCCCAGTAAACAAACACAAAAAGCCAATTGCTTTTCGTTTTAACGCACCTTATATCATTATCGTTAAGTGCCATACCTGCTGGTCTAGGTGATCATGTCTCTCCACTGCTTTCTAACCCTACATTTGTTTATCAACTTTGTTGTTGCTTTCTTACCAAATCATTCCCTTAAATCGTCTTGTATTTTTTCTCCATGTTTCGTCATAATCATTTAAAATTGTCTTGTATATTTTCTGTTTTCCTCTGTCATTTATTCCCTCAATTTGTCCATCAGTCATAATACGTGTGTATTTCAACTGTTCGCTTCTCATTATAAGGTCAAGTTATGATTGTTTCCTTCTAATGTTTACAGTAAATTTTATTTTTGCTCCTGGCCACTGTTTGAACGTCAGCTTTTTTCTTATTGCCTATTAATTATTCAAGGGATTCCCAAACTGTTTTTCAATTAAACTGCATTTCTGTGGAATCTAGTAATCTTCTTGTGTGTTGTTTGATTGTTTAGGATTCACTTCCATACTTCAAGATCATCTGTATTTAAACACTGAATAACTAGTATTTCTTCTTTCTTGTCTCTACTGTCTAAAATAGATTATATATATCTCTCTCGTTTCATTATTTGTTACGCAGCTTTTGTGTAAGCTATTATGTACTTTATCTATGTTGTACATCTACCATCAGACGCTAAGGGTGCTCCCTAAGTGTTCCAAAATCACTGACTTGTTAAAACTTACGGACACACATGTGAGAATACGTGATCTAACTACTGAGCATACATAACACCTGGTGACGATAATCCAGTATGATCAAGGCAAAGAAATACATCAAAATGCGAAGCTGCAGTTAAAGCTAACAGTGAGGAGAAACGAAAAAAATATATCTATCTATCTATTGACCTTTCGAGCCGTAACCGGCCCATAGGGCGTAGACCAAGATACACCTTCTCCTATATGAATTTTTGTTCTAGCAGTTTTCTTTTAAAGATATTTTATCAAATCTCGCCATCTGTCTCTGTTCTGTGCAAGCAGTTCTATCTCATTGATGGAGCCGATTCCTGCTGCTCTTGCCTCTCTCATCAATGTTCTTCTCAGTGTCTCCCTGGGTCTTCCTCTTTTTCTTTTACCTGTTGTTTCCCATATGAGGGCTTGCTTTGCTATTCGATTATTATCTCTTCTCATCACATGTCCAACGTATGACCATCGTCTTTTCTTTATTACTGAAGATATTAGTGGTTGATTGGCGATTTCTCTAATTTCCTCGTTTGTTTTGAATTCGTTCCATTCTATACCAAGTATTTTCCTTAGACATTTATTTTCGAGCCATATATACAAATATATAAATTTTTTGGTATTCTTTATTTTACTTACATATTTAGTACGTGTGTTGTATGTTTGTTCCTGTTGAAGGCCTTGCACCGAAACGTCGTTCTGATCTGTGGTGTCAACTTGTTACGTGAAGCTTTAACCATACCTTTATTTATTTATTTTGTTTATTTCTCCTAACGATAACCCATTGTCGTTAATGTATTAATTAAAAACTATAATGACACGATTCACGTGTCTTCCGGAAGTGGACATTGCATTTTCATGTACGAGCCATTTAACAACTCCTGACTGTCACATCTGAAGGTGGTATCTAGGTTGTGATGTATGATCAACGCTAGCACTAGGTTGTGATGTATGATCAACGCTAGCACTAGGTTGTGATGTATGATCAACGCTAGCACTAGGTTGTGATGTATGATCAACGCTAGCACTAGGTTGTGATGTATGATCAACGCTAGCACTAGGTTGTGATGTTTGATCAACGCTAGCACTAGGTTGTGATGTATGATCAACGCTAGCACTAGGTTGTGATGTATGATCAACGCTAGCACTAGGTTGTGATGTATGATCAACGCTAGCACTAGGTTGTGATGTATGATCAACGCTAGCACTAGGTTGTGATGTTTGATCAACGCTAGCACTAGGTTGTGATGTATGATCAACGCTAGCACTAGGTTGTGATGTATGAT
Organism: Megaustenia siamemsis; assembly: GCA_032433765.1. NCBI lineage: Eukaryota > Metazoa > Mollusca > Gastropoda > Stylommatophora > Ariophantidae > Megaustenia > Megaustenia siamemsis. The sequence goes on along the minus strand of JAVIAB010000139.1, from coordinate 38,441,255 downwards.
CAACGCTAGCACTAGGTTGTGATGTTTGATCAACGCTAGCACTAGGTTGTGATGTATGATCAACGCTAGCACTAGGTTGTGATGTATGATCAACGCTAGCACTAGGTTGTGATGTATGATCAACGCTAGCACTAGGTTGTGATGTTTGATCAACGCTAGCACTAGGTTGTGATGTTTGATCAACGCTAGCACTAGGTTGTGATGTATGATCAACGCTAGCACTAGGTTGTGATGTATGATCAACGCTAGCACTAGGTTGTGATGTTTGATCAACGCTAGCACTAGGTTGTGATGTATGATCAACGCTAGCACTAGGTTGTGATGTATGATCAACGCTAGCACTAGGTTGTGATGTATGATCAACGCTAGCACTAGGTTGTGATGTATGATCAACGCTAGCACTAGGTTCTGATGTATGATCAACGCTAGCACTAGGTTGTGATGTATGATCAACGCTAGCACTAGGTTGTGATGTATGATCAACGCTAGCACTAGGTTGTGATGTTTGATCAACGCTAGCACTAGGTTGTGATGTATGATCAACGCTAGCACTAGGTTGTGATGTATGATCAACGCTAGCACTAGGTTGTGATGTATGATCAACGCTAGCACTAGGTTGTGATGTATGATCAACGCTAGCACTAGGTTGTGATGTATGATCAACGCTAGCACTAGGTTGTGATGTTTGATCAACGCTAGCACTAGGTTGTGATGTATGATCAACGCTAGCACTAGGTTGTGATGTATGATCAACGCTAGCACTAGGTTGTGATGTATGATCAACGCTAGCACTAGGTTGTGATGTATGATCAACGCTAGCACTAGGTTGTGATGTATGATAAACGCTAGCACTAGGTTGTGATGTATGATCAACGCTAGCACTAGGTTGTGATGTATGATCAACGCTAGCACTAGGTTGTGATGTATGATCAACGCTAGCACTAGGTTGTGATGTATGATCAACGCTAGCACTAGGTTGTGATGTATGATCAACGCTAGCACTAGGTTGTGATGTATGATCAACGCTAGCACTAGGTTGTGATGTATGATCAACGCTAGCACTAGGTTGTGATGTTTGATCAACGCTAGCACTAGGTTGTGATGTATGATCAACGCTAGCACTAGGTTGTGATGTATGATCAACGCTAGCACTAGGTTGTGATGTATGATCAACGCTAGCACTAGGTTGTGATGTATGATCAACGCTAGCACTAGGTTGTGATGTATGATCAACGCTAGCACTAGGTTGTGATGTATGATCAACGCTAGCACTAGGTTGTGATGTATGATCAACGCTAGCACTAGGTTGTGATGTATGATCAACGCTAGCACTAGGTTGTGATGTTTGATCAACGCTAGCACTAGGTTGTGATGTATGATCAACGCTAGCACTAGGTTGTGATGTATGATCAACGCTAGCACTAGGTTGTGATGTATGATCAACGCTAGCACTAGGTTGTGATGTTTGATCAACGCTAGCACTAGGTTGTGATGTATGATCAACGCTAGCACTAGGTTGTGATGTATGATCAACGCTAGCACTAGGTTGTGATGTATGATCAACGCTAGCACTAGGTTGTGATGTATGATCAACGCTAGCACTAGGTTGTGATGTATGATCAACGCTAGCACTAGGTTGTGATGTATGATCAACGCTAGCACTAGGTTGTGATGTATGATCAACGCTAGCACAAACACATTTGACTTAGTGTCGTTTCTAGAATGCCTGGTAAGTAATGCACTGGAAGGAAACGAACGGACACTGAAAATGAAAGCCCCTAAAAGGAATGGGAAAAGAAATAGAAAGGAATGGAATGGGCGGGTAAGAGAAGAGATATGGGTAGGAAGCGAATTGTGAACAAAGTGAAGTGAAAGCCTGAAGGTGAAGGTAGACGATTAAGAGAGAGGAGGAAGTATAAAAGAATAAAGAATAAATTCAAGGGGAAAAAATTGAATGAAGGAGAAGAAAAGAAAAGAAAGAGAGGAAATGAAGGAGAAGTAACAGAAGAAAAGTGAAGTGCAGAAATGTAAAAAGGGGGGGGGGATTAAAAATAGAAAGAAAAATGGAAGGAAAAAATGAGTGATTACACAAAAAGAAAAAGGAAGTGAAGTGATGGGGAAGAAATGAAGGGATAGAAATTATAAAGACACGATAAACAAAAGAAGAGAGAAGAAGTGAGGGGAGGAAAGAAATAAAAGAAAATGAGTTAAGTTGAAATGAAGGGAAGCAGATGAAGAGAGCAAGTAAAGGACCAGGGAAAAGGAAACTGACAAGAAAATGGAAGAAGCAAAGGGATAGGAAGAAATGCAAGGAACGTGAAAGGAAAAGAATGGAAAAAGGACAACGAAGAGAAAGTGAAAGAGGCGGAAGAGAAAGGAATGAAGTGAAAAAAGTGGAAAGAAATTAAGTGAAGCGGAATGAATGGAAAACAAAATAAACTGAGAGAAAATGCAACAGACAGGAAAGAAGTACGTAATTAAATGAAAGAATTAAATTTAAACAAATTAAAAGGAACACGAAGTGAAGCGATGAGAAAGAAAAAGAAAGTATAGCGAAATGAGGGGCCAGAAGCGAAATGAAGTGAATTGAGAGAAAGAAAGAAAAAGAAGTAAAACGAAGGGAAACAAAGAGAAACAAAGAGAGTGGAGTGAAATGAGAGAAAAGGTAGGAAGATGGGTTAAATGAAGGGAAGAAATGGAGAACAGTAAAAGAAAGAAAAATTTAAAAAAAAGACTAAATGAATGGAAACATTGAAAGGAAGAAAACATTGTCCATGCTTTGGATGTGTAGTAAAGTATGTTCTATATAACTTTAGTGCCGCGTTTTTGGTGTTGATATTGAGTAATTTTTGAGCATTTTCTTCATGTCATAAAATGTTTTCTTGGTCTTTGCTAATCTCATTTTGATGTGCGTCGTTCTTCAGCTTTCATGAAGCCACTTTCCAGCCCACTGGTATGTGAAAACTTCAGTGGTTAGTGAACTAGACTACAAAGGACAATTCCCAACCGACGGCTTCCGGGTTCACCCAGCCTTAAATGGGTACACAATTTTTTTTCTGGGAAAGTAAAGCGACACGGGCGTAATACCGACCACATTATCCTAAAAATCATGTGCTGAAGGTCTGTAAAATTTATGGTCACTAACACCATATTCCCCATACGCCACTTGGCGTGACGGGGGCCCTTTTTTACTTTACTATGTGAAGATTTACTTTATTCGGTTCTTAAATACTGCTCAATGCGCTTGAAAGTTCTTATCGACAAACCACTTAAGAAAGGAAAACTTAACACAAACACGAACAGGAAAGATTTATGAGCATGCTAAGTCTGTTTTCCTAGAAGAGACAACCCCGAATACAAGTTACTGCTGCATTTCAGCGGGAAAAAAAGAAGTCTATGGCAAAAAGGCTAGGAATAATTCCCGCCATTGATTACATAAAGAAACAAAAGATATAATGGCATGGCCACGTGATAAGACAGAAAACCAAAACACAACACAGCGGGCCTTTAAAATAAATGGTGTGAGAACACCAGATTTGATGGTCGACCACGATAAAGATGGATTGATGGAATATTAGAAATACTAGGAAACCAAACAATTCAACAGAAGAGCAAACAATCGTAAATTGTTTCTCTCCTCGACGCTGGGAGGCAAATCAGGAGGGAAAGAAAAAAATGAAAAACAAATGATTGGGATGTAATTAAAGATAAATAAATTCTGAAAATGATTTGCACTGGGCGATGAAGGTCAATATAAAATACATCAAAACCGCTATGCGATTGAAGTAGTGAGAAGTGAACATTTAATTAACTTAGTATAATGAACAAGAACAAAGCTACAACATAACAGCATGCATTAGAATCAATAAACAAAGCAAATAAGAAAGATATTCTGTTCTGTTCTTTGTTATCTCTGGTGTAAGCCTTCTGGCTATAACATGGATTATGTTATGCAACTAGACTTTGGGAAGAATGAACGTAATCTCAAAAGCACGACATAAAAAAGGAAATAGCTTACACAAGTGAGCACTTGCAGTGTTTACAATAGGAGCCACAAGGGGAAACAACTTGGAGACGGGGAAGCCAGGTGTTTACAGGCGATGCACAGTCTCTCTTTTGTCTATACTCTATAGAGACACCGCCCTTCCAATAAGCAGGTGCATAGAGTGCATAGGCTGTATAAAGTACACGGTGTTGAATCTAGTTCTTGGTCACCGGGATGCTTGGTAGATGTTGACAGCGTTTAATGTTGTGACTGATCCACTATGTAGATGCTCGTCAACCTGAGGCTGTGGAAGACTGACATCTGGATAAGTAGTGAAACTATGCTAACAGGTCGCAACTTTTCTAACTATCGTTCTTATGAAGCAAGAACAAATAGGAAATTAGTATCCTCATTGGTCATAACTTTATACAAGAAAAAAAGTAACTTTAGAACCTTTATGGCCCCAGTCTTATACAACAAGTACAAACAGTAACTTTAGAACATTTATGATCCCAGTCTTATTCAACAAGAACAAAAAGTAACATTAGAACCTTTATGACCCCAGTCTTATGCATCAAGAAAACCCTTTATGACCCCAGTCTTATGCATCAAGAAAACCCTTTATGACCCAGTCTTATGCATCAAGAAAACCCTTTATGACCCCAGTCTTATACAACAAGAACAAAAAGTAACTCTGGAACCTTTATGACCCCAGTCTTATACAACAAGGACAAAAGTAACTCTGGAACCTTCATGACCCCAGTCTTATGCATCAAGAAAAACAGTAGCTTTATAACCTTTATGACCCCAGTTTTATACATCAAGAAAAACAGTAACTTTATAACCTATATGACCCCAGTCTTATGCATCAAGAAAAACAGTAACTTTATAACCTATATGACCCCAGTCTTATGCATCAAGAAAAACAGTAACTTTATAACCTTTATGACCCCAGTCTTATACGACAAGACCAAAAAATAACTCTGGAACCTTTATGACCCCAGTCTTATACAACAAGAACAAAAAGTAACCCTAGGACCTTTTGGTGTCCCTAGTCTCATACAACAAGAACAAAGACGAGACTTGCTAATCTGCCTGTAAAACCACAGTTTGATAAGTTCTTCCACTACCCGTTAAATTCCTCATTTTAGAACCTAATCGCAGTAAGCTGTCTAGATCGACATGTCTCAGATTTTATCTTTCCGGATATCTATCTATGTATCTATATTTCGTTTTCCTGGAGCATTGTCTATATCTGTAATGTCGTTTCCTGTATAAATATTACTGTCTCTAAGGACAGATTCTAACTTTTCCACCTGCGTTCAACGCGACATTACATCTTGTGGTAATAATTCAAATTGGTTTTAAAGAGTGGTTGTTCTCTCTCGTAGAGTTCTTAGTGCGTCTATTATTTCTAGTTATGATCTTAGTTGTGGTGTCATGGCGGCTACTCGTAGATCGTTTCTTTTTTCCGACTAGACTCATGCTGCCGCGTTTAAATGATTTGCGCGATAGTCTGTTTCTGAAATAATGCCCAGCAATTTCCCGTTGTTGTTATGCTTACATCTGACAAGCGGATGGACTCTCAACCTTATGGATATTTCAGTGGAATATTATGTATTCTTAGCTTAGTGGTTAGTGAACTGGACTGCAAAGCACAAGAGGTAGGGTTCGATTCCAATCGACGGCTTCCGGGTTCACCCAGCCTTAAATGGGTACCGGATGATTTTTTCTGGAAAAGTCAAGCGGCACGGGTGTAATACCGACCACATTATCCCAAAAAGCATGTGCTGAAGGTCTGTAAAATGTATGGTCATTAATACCATATTCCCTATACGCCAGTAGGCGTGACAGGGGATCTTTACTTTTTTATTATGTATTCTTCTTGTGTCGATGTGTTTGACCTAACGTCGATAAGCCAGCGTGTGTTTGTAGTTCGACAGATAAACATCTATTTCAACAACAATTGTGCCTACCGGAAATGTCCATCCCGGCTGTACAAAGTCTCTGATGGTGGTTGGGGCAGAAAAATTAGAAATGATCAACGGCTCAGAAAGTGAAATCAGCACAAAGTGTGTGGTACACAAGAGGCATGTTCAGGACACGAAAGACGAATATGGCTGACCACCATGGAAGAGATTGGAGCCTCATCACGTACTATCGCAAAGAAAGCCGCGGAGAAATTAGGAATGACAAAAAAAAGCCATTTTAATGTCATAAAAAATATAATAGCAAAACAACACCAGAGCAAAAAAACTGAGATTTGCAAAATGGTATATCTTCTAAACATTTATGTATGGTGCAGAAAAGTAAACATTAGACAAGAAAATAGAACAGAAAATTGAAGCCTTAAAAATGTGGATTTATAGAAGAGTAGGAAGAACTGGGTGGAAAGAAACGAAAACAAATTATGAAGTCTTAAAACTGATAAAAATGAAAAGAGACTACTGAAAACAATTCAAACAAGACAAACGAGATTTGTTTTTTGGATCATGTTAAAGGACACAGCAGCCCACTAAAAGTAATCTTGGAAGGGAAAATACAAAGTAAAAGTAAAAGAGGCAGAGGAAGACCAAGACAAACATGGGCGAATAACATCAAAAGATGTACAACTCAGCCTATGACAATATGTACTATCAAAACAAGAGACAGAGCGGAATGGCGATCTGTGATAGCCAACCTCCGATGCGGAGACGGCACTCAATAGTGATGATGATGTCCTTAGTATGTCTATTACTTTTAGCTATGAACTGTGTGTCTGTTTTTTTTTCTATTTATGTTGTTAATGCCTATATTATTTTTTAGGTATGTTCTTAGTACGTCTATTACTTCAAGTTATGTTCTTAGTACGTCTATTACTTCAAGGCATGTTCTTAGTACGTCTATTACTTCAAGTTATGTTCTTAGTACGTCTATTATTTCAAGTTATGTTCTTAGTACGTCTATTACTTCAAGTTATGTTCTTAGTACGTCTATTATTTCAAGTTATGTTCTTAGTACGTCTATTATTTCAAGTTATGTTCTTAGTACGTCTATTATTTCAAGTTATGTTCTTAGTACGTCTATTATAGGTCGTTTCAAAATATTTTGAAGGTGTTTAAAATTCCATATCTCTGCAACCAATTGATTGATAATGCTGAAATTTTGCATATGGTCTTGTGATTTTTGGTCCCAAGAAGTACATTCATTTCCTCACCAACAAACGTATAGTTTTAAATATTCTTTATTTGAAGTATACAAATTTAAGGCATTTTGGTCAAACCATATATTTGGAGGAATTACCGCTTCATATGAGTGAGCACCCACGGACTTGTCATCTTGAACGTAATGCGCGCCAATTTCCCTGTTTTAAGCACTAAAAAACACATAAAACGCGTCATAGTTATAATTTTATATCCGGTGCATCCCATTTCCTGTCGTTTTGTTGTGATTTATGTGCAACGGCGTATCCTAATTATTGGGTAATTTCGTTAAATTTGTGATCTGTTAGTCAATGGGTATAAAAGTAAAGTTCCTTACATTGCAATCAGTGGCAATAAAGGTGTATAAATATTTTTGCATAGAAGCTAAGCGTGGAAAACTGTATCGAAGCATCTCAAAGCCAGAAAAGAGAACTATTCACGCATTGGGTATAAGCAAACGCTTTTTCAAACAAGTGCTTAAAGCTAACGGAGTGTCCAGTTCAATCAAGACTAGGACGCTAGGAAGAAAGAAAGTGGTAGATAGTTATGACAAGGAAGTGATTAGAAGAGCAATTTGTAAAATGTTCGATTCCAAAGAAACTGTGACTTTAAGAAAACTGAAAATTCGACTGAGAGCAGAAAATGACATTGTTGTGTCGAAAACAACATTATGGAGAACTGTTAGAAGCATCGGTTTTACGTTTAGAAAGTACGATAGTGGTAGAAATGTCATCTGCGAGAAGCCGCACTTAGTTTCTATGAGGAGTAAATATTTACGTGAAGTACGGGAAATGCGTAACCAAGGTTATGATATTGTATTTCTAGATGAATCTTGGATAAATTCTCACCACACAAGTGCAAAGGAATGGCAGTTATCAGATGGAAGTATTAAAAGATGTGTACCCACTGGAAAAGGACAGCGTATTATAATGGCACATGCAGGCAGCCGAAAAGAAGGGTTGGTGAAAAATGCAGAACTTATATTCACCTCTAATTATACTGACAACAGGGACTATCACACCGAGATGAATGGCCATATATTTAGAGAGTGGATTGAAAATACTCTTCTTCCAATTCTAGACAGACCATCCTGTCTGGTAATGGACAACGCGTCGTACCACAACGCTGTGGCAGAAGAAGACAAAATTCCTACATCTACCAGTACAAAAGATGTTATAAAGATTTGGCTAAGAAAGGAAGGAATTCCATTTAACGAGGGATTTTTGAAACCTGAATTACTGTCACTTGTTAAGAAATCGCAAAAGACCAAAGTATTCCAAATAGACAAAATCATTCAACAGCATGGTCATACGTGCTTGAGACTGCCCCCTTATCATCCACAATTAAACCCCATTGAACTCGTTTGGGCAAAAATTAAAGGGCAGGTGGCAGCTGAGAATACAAGTTTTAAACTATGCGATATAAAAGGACTGACATATGCTGCTCTATCACAGATTGACAAAGATTTTTGGTGCAAATGTGAAGATGTCTTAAAAGATAAAATGACTATTGGAAAAAAGATGGACTATCGTTCGTTCAGCCCAGATTAGTAATCAATATGTTAGACTCCTCTGATTCAGAATAAATGAAATAATAATGGACGTTTTTATATGTCCGCATGATCAATCTTTAGCTAAAGTTGATAACGTTTTGAAAATGTAAAGATTCTTGATATGTGTACTGCAGGCATGCAAAGAAACTAAATCACTTTCATATGTCTTGTTTACGTAAAATAATGAAAGTCACATGGAAAGACATAAAACGAACAATGTAGCTCTTTACAGTGAAGAGGATCCCGTGCTTACATCGGACTCTTTAGTCACATGCGTACCCATAAACAATAACTTTGCTTGATATGTCATGCTCGTTATCGCTCGCAACGGATAATTAATTTTTTTTAATGTATTCTTTGTTGTATATTGTTTAAATAGTTTTCATTAATGGAACTGTTTATACGCTGATTTGTTTTAGACCGTCTGTAAAGGCTATGACATTGACATTCTCATAGTATTTTAAAGAAAGTAAACAATAGAAAGTAAACAGTTGATAAACGCCTCCAACTTTCAAGTTGTGTAGAGACGCCTATGTCGAGAAGCTGATTTCCATTAATGTACGGTAAATTATTTTCTCCAGGAGCAAAAAGATCCGTAAATTCACTGAGATCAAAGGAAAGTGCTGCTTCATGATGAAGCATACTTCCTACATCATTAAATTTTGTGAAATCGGTGGGACCTTGGAAAAACAAGGCCAGATGCAAAAAATCAAGTTTGTAAGTGCAGGGAAAGAGGAGATATTTCATGTTAATCGTGAACATTTAGATTTGAAACGACCAATAGTACGTCTATTACTTCAAATTATGTTCTTAGTACGTCTATAACTTCAAGTCATGTTCTTAGTACGTCTATTACTTCTAGTTATGTTCATATAGGAAATGTTCTTTCTAAAGATGTTTTTTAAATATATCTAATCTTTCGAATTGTGTTCTTAATGTCTATAACTTCAAGATGTGTTCTTAGTATGTCTTTTCCTTCTAATTATGTTATCAGTGTGTCTATTCTTTCTAGCAGCATTCTATTAAATCTGTTCAATGTGTTGAACTTTCTTTCTGGCTTTGTTCGCATTGTCTTAAACAACCAAATGTTCTGTTTTTTTTCCTTCCTTTGTTGATTCCATTGTATTATCTTAGTTTGATTACCGTATAAATTGTTATGCTAAAAATGTGGTTGATGCACAAATGTAATTAAAATCAGAAATGGTAATATCGTCACTGCCAACATCAAATGAACTACCACGATGCACTACGGTATTTGAAACAGCAATAATAACTTAATGCATGGGAAAATAGAAGACCTACAAGAACACTTAAATAGACTCAACAACACAGGCACAAAATACAACGTGAAAATCAACAGCAAAATACAACAGAAGCAATGAATATCACGAAAGAGAATCATGAACATCAACATAACTACAGATATCAGACAACTAAAACAAGTAGATGGAATTTAAAGACTTAGGAACTCTAGTGACAAACGATAATTCACAAACAGTAGAAATAGACTCAACATGCAACAAAGCTTGTCAAATCATAGGACAGCTTTCATTACTATTGTCCAACAAGGAAATAACTCTAGAGGCAAAACGGGTATTCTACAATAAAATCTTCTTTCTAACGTTGTGCTACCAATGTCAGTCCTGAACCCTAGATACAAGTACAATAAGAAAAGTAACAACCACCGAGATGAAATGTGTTAAACAATTGACAAGAAACAACCTGAGAGATAAGATCAGAAATGAAGAACTGAGAAAAAAATCTAGGAATTACCTCCGCCATAGAATATATAAATAAACAACAGATAAAATTGTTTGGTCACGTGATAAGACAGAAAGATTAAAACACAACACAGCGAGCCTTCATTAAACGTTGCGAGAACACTAGACCCAAGAGTCCACTACGAACAATATGGATTGGCGGAATATTAGAAACACTTTGAAACAGCAGCAGAGGCAAACAGAAGAGCAAATGACGGCAAATTATATCTCCCGTCGACACTGAAAGCCAAATGAGGAAGCAAATAATAAGAAAACTAATAACTTACGTGTATACACCTGGCCAAGTGCCGCTAGAATATAAAGACTTGTCCGAAGTACCATCGCTCCTGAGGACAGGAAACAGACATTTGTTCAAATACCATTTATATAAGACTACATAAACAAGTTAAGTTTTACAACAGACAGAACCAAGTAGCAGGGTAAAACGTACACACCTACAACGTTTGGAAACAGCTTGCAAAAAAAAACAAAGCTTTACTCTAAGTTTACAACAACATCGCTATTTTGTATAGCGGGGCTGTTGGCATTTACAATCATAGAAACAATATATACCCGTTAAATTATTTTGAGACAAAATTTATAGTGGAAAATGTTGGGACACGTTGAGGTAAGTTGACGCTGGAAAATGTTGGGACACGTTGAGGTAAGTTGACGCTGGAAAATGTTGGGACACGTTGAGGTAAGTTGACGCTGGAAAATGTTGGGACACGTTGAGGTTAAGTTGACGCTGGAAAATGTTGAGACACGTTGAGGTAAGTTGACGCTGGAAAATGTTGAGACACGTTGAGGTTAAGTTGACGCTGGAAAATGTTGAGACAGGTTGAGGTAAGTTGACGCTAGAAAATGTTGAGACACGTTGAGGTTAAGTTGACGCTGGAAAATGTTGAGACACGTTGAGGTTAAGTTGACGCTGGAAAATGTTGAGACACGTTGAGGTTAAGTTGACGCTGGAAAATGTTGAGACACGTTGAGTGAGTTGACGCTAGAAAATGTTGGGACACGTTGAGGTAAGTTGACGCTGGAAAATGTTGAGACACGTTGAGGTTAAGTTGACGCTGGAAAATGTTGAGACAGGTTGAGGTAAGTTGACGCTAGAAAATGTTGAGACACGTTGAGGTTAAGTTGACGCTGGAAAATGTTGAGACAGGTTGAGGTAAGTTGACGCTAGAAAATGTTGAGACACGTTGAGGTTAAGTTGACGCTGGAAAATGTTGAGACAGTTTGAGGTAAGTTGACGCTGGAAAATGTTGAGACACGTTGAGGTTAAGTTGACGCTGGAAAATGTTGAGACAGGTTGAGGTAAGTTGACGCTGGAAAATGTTGAGACAGGTTGAGGTAAGTTGTCGCTGGAAAATGTTGAGACACGTTGAGTGAGTTGACGCTAGAAAATGTTGGGACACGTTGAGGTAAGTTGACGCTGGAAAATGTTGGGACATGTTGAGTGAGTTGACGCTAGAAAATGTTGAGACAGGTTGAGGTAAGTTGACGCTGGAAAATGTTGGGACATGTTGAGTGAGTTGACGCTAGAAAATGTTGGGACACGTTGAGGTAAGTTGACGTTGGAAAATGTTGAGACAGGTTGAGGTAAGTTGACGCTGGAAAATGTTGAGACAGGTTGAGGTAAGTTGACGCTGGAAAATGTTGGGACATGTTGAGGTAAGTTGACGCTGGAAAATGTTGGGACACGTTGAGGTAAGTTAACGCTGGAAAATGTTGAGACACCATGAGGTAAGTTGACCCTAGAAAATGTTGAGACACGATGAGGTAAGTTGACGCTGGAAAATGTTGAGACACGTTGAGGTAAGTTGACGCTAGAAAATGTTGAGACACGTTGTGGTATGATTCCAGTGGAAAAGGTTGAGAATTGAAAAACCCTTGAAGTTGTGGATTTATGGAAGAATGATAAAAAAATTAGGTGGACAAAAACACAAATAATGAGGATCTAAAACAGCTGAGAATAATAAAAGAAGTACTTAACTCAACTCAAACAAAACAAGTGGAATGTGTGACACATAAAGAAACACAATAGTCTAATAAAAATCATCTTGAAAAAGGAAATGGGAGGTAAACGTGGGAGACAGACTAAATTAGGTCAACAACACCAAGAAATGGACATAATAATTTATGACCGTTTGCATAATCTAGCAGAGACCATATGAAATGTGGCTCCGTTGTAGCCAACCTTCGATCTGAGACTGAAAGACAGCCCTAGATAGAAAGCTTACTAGATTCTCACATTCTAATCCCAAATCTTAGTATTGTACAAGTAGGAACTTCATCTATCTATAGACCATTCGAGCTCAGCCGGCACATAGGGCATATACCCAGATACTCTTTCTCTTATCTAAAAGTTTATTCTAACAGTTTTCAATCCTTCTAAAGATATTTGATCAAATCTCGCCATCTGTCTCTGTTCTGTGCAAGCAGCTCTATCTCATTGAGGGAGCCGATTCCTGCTGCTCTTGTCTCTGAGTTCTCTTACTGTTCCGCACAAGGTGCTGCACGTATCTGGTTTTTGAGGAAGCATTGTTTCTGTGATATCTTTGCGATTTGGACAGTGAGACCCTACTGTTTCATGCGGATGTTCACACAGCAGACCCGTATGGTTTCATTGTATTCTATTGATGTTGTTCACTTGCACATGGCCGGTTCTCAGTCTGACAATGGTCGATTGGTCTCTTCTTTTTCAGCTTGTTAATGTTGTATGACAAATGAAAAGACGGTTAGAGGCCACAGAGATGGGATTTCTCAGAAGAATGTTGAAAGTTCCTTGAACAAAGACCAATGGAGAAGTTATCAAAGAGACCAACACAAAAAAGAGAGCTCCTAAAAAACATCAGAAAGAAACAATAACATTTTTTGGGCACATCATGTGAACAGGAAAGTTGGAATACTTGGTTACAACTGGCAAAATAAAAGGAAAGAGAGATCGTGGACGAGAAAGAGAGAAAATACTGGATAGTTGGTGTCATGACATGGAAAACAGTCAACAACAGAACTGATACGATGTAGTGTAGATAGAAGATTGTGGAAGGACATGATAGCCTACGCCAACCGGTATGGCACATGACGATGAATGTTATATATGGAGTTTGGCCTTGACATATATTTAACAAGCTTTCTCCCTATTTTTCCCGTGGTTTATCCATTCAGCCAATCTTCTCTACTGTTGAAGTTTATGATATGTTTGGTAGTGTTTAATGAGACACCGGTAAGATGAAACTGTGTCTGTCTGGAGACCCTCTCTTAGTTAATATCTTCTATTCTTTCATCAGTTCCTCTTATACCCATTCGAGTGTCGAGGGTGATACAAAGCTCTGGTTCTCGCCCGTTTGACAGCTTCACTCATTGTCAATAGATGCTGTTGTGACGTTTCTTTAATGTTGTCTGTCCATCTTACTCTGGGACTGCCTCTTGCTCTTCTCCATTCTCCTCTTTTAATATATGTTTTGTATGGTAAGAAATCCCACGGCATTCTTTTTAGTTGGGCAAACCAGCTTATTTGTAATTAATGTACCTCAGCGTTTGTTAGCTATCACTACGGCTTGTTGCACCTCTTGAACATTCCTTGGTTGTTCGCTTTGTTTGGGCACAGCATTCTAAGAATTATTCTCAGATAGGTTGTATGAAACAAGTCGCGATGTTTATGATCTGTGAAGACGTTTCTTTTCTTTCTGAATGGTCTTGACGATTACTCTTCTTCGTCGTTCTCCTTCAAAAAGAAGGTAAACAATAATAGATAAATTAAGCTGCGGTTTATGTCGAGTTTTGATATCTGTGCTCTTTCGGCCCAATACATTTGATCTCTACGCTCGTGTGTCTACCGGGGTCCTGACCAAGTAGAGTGGAGATATAAGTGTAGACACTTGTCGCCTGTCATGCATATCGTGAGAGGCAAGGTCTTTGCTGATGCCATGAATCTCGTGCTACTGATATGTAACTACGTTCACTACTTCCGCCAGTGTGTGGCAAGAGTGGTTAATATTGGCGAATGTGCCGGTGAGGGGATCCGAGCACAATTGAGTTGTCTTTTGTGTAATGAAGACGATCTGTAGACTAAACTGTTGTTCGACAAAATCCTTCCATGAAGAAAAAATAGACATTCATATTATATTATACTTTCAAAGTAATTAGAAGAAGCTGAATTGTAACATTTTTAATCTTTTGTAGTTAAAGTTTAAAATTGTTTACACCACAGAAACTCTCAGATTTGGCAAACGTTGATCTTTGTGTCACGAGCATTAACTATTGACAACAATATCATTCGTACATAAATATTCACATCAGCTGAAAATGTTACGTTTTGTGTGCGTGTATGGTGCCACAAATTGAAACCACTTCCATAAAGTATCAATTTTAACAATGAGAACAATGTGCTAGGATCAGGACACTTTCATCCATAACTGAGGCAAAGTTAGAACTAAAATGTCACTTTGAGATAAAAACAAAGAGCCGTGAACAAAACTAAACATGTGACTCGATCATGGCATTTGTTTGGTGACAGGTAGCCTTGTATTTCGATTCCTGCCTCATTTCACCAGACGGTTTAGTTTGTTTCCAAACAACAATGAAGAGGTGTAATAGGATCTTGATCAGTAATGGTTTCACTCATTCCGAAGCAACTGGTAAACTATGATTTGCTAACGGCTTCCAACTTAGGTGTTGTTCAGTGTTTAGAGTCCTAATGATATTTGAATCTAGTGGGTTGTAGTACAACACCCGTGTCCTTATTTCAACAACCAATGAATGCACGAGCATATTTTCAGGTAAAAACCTGCATTAGACATATAGAAAGAAGAACGAACTCAGCCAAGCCTAAAGTGTGGTGTTAGTACTCCTCCATTGTTTGTTGATCATAGTTACAAGTTTTTAGCGATCGGCACTCAGTCACAGACTAACATAAAATACAAGTGGTTCGATCAACTCAGAAAAGTGGATTCTTCTAAAGGCTCCGCAAACAGTTGGCTTGCCTCAGAGCAAGCGGCAGATCATTATAATAAGTATTGCAGTGGCGTTGGCTAATAACTGACAAAGTGACACACTTAGTCCAAGATACATCCCAGTCTCTCAAGACTTAAGTTAGGTTGTCTATCCGCCGACTCAGTATTCATCATCATCAAGTACCGGGCCTGCTGGCGTAGGTGACCATGTCTCTCCGCAATTTTCGATCTCGACAGTTATTTCTCATTTATGTTGTTGATTTTTATGCATTCATTTGCATTTCTTTGCCTTAACCCCCTTCTGCCAAAGCCATTCTCTTAAGCTGTCTGGTATCTTTTCGCTTTGTATCTTCCCTCTATCTCTTCGTCCCTCAATTTTTCCAGTTATTACAATATATTCCAGTTGTTCTCTTCTCATTATATGACCAACAAATGATGATTGTTTCTTCCTAATATTGGAAATTAGCTCTTTTTCTTTGACCTCTTGCAGAACGTTTTCATTACTCTTCTTAGCTATCCATGGTACTCTCAATATTCTTCTGTAAAACCACATTTGTACAGACTCCAGTGATTTTCTTGTTTGTTGTCCTATTGTCCGTGATTCACATCCATATGTTAAGACTGACTCTACTTAACATTTAAGAACTCTTTTTCTTGTTTCTATTGTCAAAAATGGATTGCATAGTATCTTCCTAATTTTTTGGAAAGCAGCTTTTACCTTAGCAATTCTGCATCTCACCTCTTTTGTACATCTCCCGTCTGAGGTTAACAAAGTTCAGAAATATTTAAATTCATTTACCTGTTTTAATATTGTTCCACTTGTCTTTATTTTGCACTGAGATCTTTTTCTTTGTTGTTACCATTACTTCTGTCTTTTTGCTATTAAGGCTGAGTCCTTTATTTTTTCCTTTCTTTCACTGTAATGTCCAACATTTCTTGTAACTCATTTTCACTCTTAGCGATTAAGACTGTATCATGAGCATACCTTAGATTATTTATTTTATGACCTCCGATTAGTTGAGTCTTTAAATCAGACAGATGTCTCTTTCGTCCGTTAATGATATCCATCATCATTTGAGATAGACGACCAAACGATTTTATTTTCTGTCTTTCTCTAAGTGTGAGACAGACAATAGTGTCGGCTGTTTCTTCTTTTTACATTACCTTCTTATCTGTCTATTTTGCCATTATTAATGACTATTCTTAAACATCACATTTCACGGTTTCTGATCCTATCTTGGCGAAACATATATGGAGAAAATATTTGGAATTGTTAGAACGCACAACTTTCCAATAGTCGTTTTTATTGCGGTTTTTCTTTTTGGCTGTTTGAACCCGGAAGGCGTCGGTTGGGATCGTACCTTACTCCTTGTCCTTTGTAGACCAGTTCACTAACCGCTGAGCTATTGCGGCTCCCTGGCATAAGTAATGTAGCTGTAATAATAGCAACAAGCACGAGAACATGTCAGCGACCACAAAGGGATAAATTCGACTCATGGATGAACTTTAGTAATCTGGTAGGAGCCCACTTGGTGCTTAACCATTGGCTGCTGGTTTTGTTAAACTTAAAAGTATTAACGTAAGATGTGTTTGTTCGAGATTGAGCTTTACACCGACCATTTTCATTGGCTATATCTAAAGCTATTTATATCTTGAATATGCATGGGACCATTTGCTTAACGACATCTCAAGACGACACGGTAAACACAATCGTTTTCTATATTTTCTTTCACAATACGACACGTTTGCACTTCACTGAATGTCATCTGAACTGTACATAAACTTGTTTGGGGAAGGATGCTGTGAGAGTTTACACGGCCATGCCTTATCTTGCCTATTTCTTGATAGTCTTTGTCGCTCATCATCATCATCATCGAGTGCCGTCTCTGCAACGAAGGTTGGCTACCATGGAGCGCCATTCTGTTCTGTCTCTTGCTTTGATGGTGCTGGTTGTCATAGGCTGGTTTGTCCATCTTTTGATGTTACTCGTACATGTTAGTCTTGGTCTGTCTCTGCCTCTCTTAGCTTGTGTTTTACACTCCAGGATTACTTTTAGTAGGCTGTTGTGTCTTTTAACATGGCCCAAAAATCGCATTTGTCTTGTTTGAATTGTGCTTAGTATTTCTCTTTTCATTTTTGTTGTTTTAAGACTTCATCGTTTGTTCTCTTTTCATTCCATTCTTCTATATATCCACATATTAAGGGCTTCAATTTTCTGTTCTGTTTTCTTTGTCGCTGCAGGAATGTTAATCTGACTACCACTTTCCATCTTCAATTTATTCTCTCTTGGTGCAGATCTTTGTACTCGTACGGAGTCAGGGTCTTTTTTTGTTGCGTTATTAGTTGAGTCTGATTTATATTTCGGCAGTTCCATTCAAACCACATTCCAAGTAATATTTAGGTCTGGTTGATTTTTTAAGAAAATAATCGAGGATCTCCACACAGCACATTGGATGTAACAGTCAACGACCTAAAGTCAAGGAACTAAACCTGAATACTATACCATTCTCAAGTGCAATCTTATAAACAATCTGAACACTCACAATAATAATTGAAAAAAGGTAAAGAGCCCCGTCACACCAAGTGGTTGTAACTTTTTTTTACAAATTAAAGAGATACTTAATTTTTTCCCCTTTCGCCAGCTTTGACCTCTGACGAAGTCCCTAGCGACTAGAAACTGAATTTTGCGTGTTAATCCGTTTTTCCCTGGCAGCAGTGTGCATAGGGGTCCCTCGCCGCACAGGCAGATAACTCCGTCTTCGGAGGTACTCATACTTTTTTCCCGTCCAAGAGTAATGGACGTTTCAAGCTGGGCCTCGCTGCTGAGATCAGTGGTCGTTGCCGCAGAGAGAAATCACAAATAAAAATCCCCAACTGGTGCAGCCGGGATTTGAACCCACAACCTCTCTGTCTCGAGGCTGCCGTCTTGCCTCCAGACCAATCAGTCCCCTGTATAGGGAATATGGTGTTAGTGACCTTAATTTTTACAGACCTTCGGCATATGATTTTTGGGGTAATGTGATCGGTATTGCGCCCGTGCCGCTTTACTTTCATTTAAAAAATCCGGTACCCACTTAATGCTGTGTGAACCTGGCAGCTGTCCGTCAGGATCGAACCCACCCTCTTGTCGTTTCTAGTCCAGTTCACTAACCACTGAGCTATCGCGGCTCCCTGCACACTCATAATGAAAGGGGTTAAAAGTTAAGGACACACAAAAGCGACGTAAAAAAAATAAAAGCAGACGCTATTTCTATCATCCCTCTAAATGAGTAGGTACAAGTAGAGCGAACCACTGCTTTACTTTCTCCAACATCAAGTGGCTGTGTCAGAAATGGATATTTTTTTATTCTTGCTTATTGAAAAATGAATAAAAATTTAAGATAAATCCGGTCTCCCGTATTATGTGGCGAAATAGAATACATCAGATTCCTTTTCTTCCTTGGTCGTCGACAAACAATGAATGCCATTAGTCACCAGTCAGTCTTGCTGGGTTTTTTAAGAAAACTAAACAAATGTTTCTCCTTTTGGGTAGGTAGGTAATCAGGTAACAAAGCAGGTAGGTAGGGAGGCAGGTAGGTTGTAGGTAAGCATATATCTTAAGTAGGTGAATAAGTAAGCTGGTAGGTTGACAGTCGGGTAGGTATGGAAGGAAAAGTTAGGAATTTAGGTAGATAACAAGAGTAAGTAGGTAAGATGAAAGGAGATAGGTATACAAGCATGCAGACAGACAGGTAAGTATACAGATATGCATGTAGATGCGTGTGTATGTATTAATACATAAGCATTAAAGTGCAGGTAACTGTTTTTTTTTTCTTCAAGTAGCTAAGTAGGTAAGCATGTAGACATACTGGTAGATAGATAAATCCTTATGAAAGAACTTTAGAAATGTAAGACAATGAAAGCGGAGACGAGTTACACAGAAATAAATTAATTAAATTTCACTTTTTTCCGTAGTGATGATATGAAAGCAATAAGACTTCTAATTACTGAGTAGCGATGACGTCTAATTAAAAGGACACTTATTAATTCGCTCAAAAAAAGACATTGAGACGCCCGATATAAAACTACAACTAGACGGCAGTAATGTGAATCCACGATATTTAAAAAAAAAACTGAACAAAACAAAACAAGAAGAGTGGGAGAGATAAATGTTCAAGAGTAACGCCAGATAAGGCAGCTGTTTTATGTTGCATGTCCAGTGTTTGTAAAGGTAAGATTTTTGAGGAGCGGTTCTGAAATTGTTTCGGTTATAGTCTCCAGTAGTTGTCTATAGAAAGTTACTGAAACTGATAGCGCACTGAGGAAGTATTTGTACCTCTATCATCAGTAGAGATAATTGTTATACTACTGTATGCAGTAGAGTAGACATTACTATAGATGCCTTGAAATCATGATCGGGAGAGCAATAGATAATTCGATTTTATCTGAACAGAAACCAACGTCACTCCTTGTTGTGGCTGAGAATTGTTAGTTTAAGACTAACGGAGACGACCGTAATGAAAATCACGAAGAGGGCGTGGTAGTGACACACACAGATACCACAGCTGCCGGTGACTCATAGCTGATGGGTTACTCCAGGATCGGTGAATTGAACAATTATGGATTTTAATTCATTCGCAGTGATACTGAGGCCTTCCATAACGATAACTTACTCCAGGATCGGTGAACCATAACTATTGACATCGTAATCCACCTATTCGCAGGTACCCTTATTAACAGACTAGACAGTCTAGTCTGGCAGAGTGAGTAACGATCGAGAGTGAGTAACGATCGAGAGTGAGTAACGATCGAGAGTGAGTAACGATCGAGAGTGAAGACCTCTCGTTACTGAAAAAACATTGCGCTGGTGACGGATGTTGGGCTGAAAGGCGCAAATATTACAAATCTACTGCAAACCACAGCACGAGGCACCTACACCCCACTTAACGTTCTTTTAATGGGCGGACAACAAAGAGGTTTACCTATAACTTTAGTCGTGTGGTGAATGTAGAAAGACAGCGATCACGAAAGGCAAACCATAGCTGTTACCCAAATTAAGACCATGCATCGTTGGGCGCCTCTTTAACCTCAAGTGGAAAAGGAGATAGGGAAAGAAGATATAGAGGGAACGATAGAAAAGTTTAATAAACAGTTTAATAGAACGTTTAGTATGACGTCCATAATAGATTTGATTACAATTGTAGAGATAGAACGTTATGAAGACATGATCCCTTACAAGACATGATCCCTTACAAGACAGGATCCCTTACAAAACAGGATCCCTTACAAGACAGGATCCCTTACAAGACATGACCCCTTACAAGACAGGATCCCTTACAAGACATGATTCCTTTCATTACAGGATCCCTTACAAGACAGGATCACTTACAAGACAGGATCCCTTACAAGACAGGATCCCTTACAAGACAGGATCACTTACAAGACATGATCCCTTACAAGACAGGATCCCTTACAAAACAGGATCCCTTACAAGACAGGATCCCTTACAAGACATGACCCCTTACAAGACAGGATCCCTTACAAGACATGATCCCTTACAAGACAGGATCCCTTACAAGACATGATCCCTTACAAGATAGGATCACTTACAAGACAGGATCCCTTACAAGACAGGATCCGTTACAAGACAGGATCCCTTACATTACAGGATCCCTTACAAGACAGGATCCCTTACAAGACATGACCCCTTACAAGACAGGATCCCTTACAAGACAGGATCACTTACAAGACATGATCCCTTACAAGACAGGATCCCTTACAAAACAGGATCCCTTACAAGACAGGATCCCTTACAAGACATGACCCCTTACAAGACAGGATCCCTTACAAGACAGGATCCCTTACAAGACATGATCCCTTACAAGATAGGATCACTTACAAGACAGGATCCCTTACAAGACAGGATCCGTTACAAGACAGGATCCCTTACAAGACAGGATCCCTTACAAGACAGGATCCCATACAAGGCATGATCCCATACAAGACATGATCCCTTAGAAGACTAGATCCCTTAGAAGACAGGATCCCTTACAAGATATGATCCCATACAAGATATGATCCCATACAAGACATTATCCCTTTCAAGATTAGATCCCATACAAGACAGGATCCCTTACAAGACAGGATCCCTTACACGACTAGATCCCATACTAGACATGATCTCTTACAAGACAGGATACCTTACTCTCAGTCCTGTATTAAGATAAAAATAATGATAGTAATAATTATTCATTCATTAGGTGCCTTATCCACATCGAAGGTTATCTACCAGTTAAAACAATTTTACTTTGTCTCTTGCCTTGATGATGCACGTTGTCATAGGTTCACCTGACCACCTTTTGATGTTATTACTCCACTTTAGTCTTGGTCTGTCTCTAGCTCGTGTGCCTTGTACCTTCCCTTCCAAGATGACTTTTAGAATGGTATTATTATGTCTCTTCATATGTCCAAATAATTTCAATTGTTTTTTTTCTCGAATGTGTTAAGTATTTCTTTTCATTTTTTTTTTCATTTTTAGGAGATAGTAATGGTAATGGTACCTCTATCGTATTTCCCCTTCACTGCACTTGTCATTTACAAGCAAAATTGATGATAAAAATATGGATAATTTATATTTCTTCACTGATCGTTGTTGGAGCTCACATCCGAATCAGAGTACTCCAGTAGTATACAAGGGTCCATTTGGATATTATTTAGGCGTAAATTAACAAAGGTATATAAGAGGCGCCTTTAGCGCCTAATGTACACGAGAATCAAGGGGAGTTAATCGGTCGTGCGGTCGGCGTGACCCTGGAAGTGACCCCTCGTGCGGCGGGCGGAGTGGTTGGTGTACTTGATCGATAGTGATAGGTTAGTAGATTATACATGACCTCGGGGCGGATCGCGGGTGACCCCTCGGGGATTATCTCGAGTGTTTTCGGACAGCGTGCTATCGGATCGGGGATTAGTTCGATTCGGTGTGACGCTATCGCGCCAGGTAGACGTTAGAAAATATTTATTGCTATGTAGTTGGGTGTCTGCTTAACGTTGTACCATAAATGAAGCATAAGGGTGAAACAGTTAGAGATTACTGGTTTGTCTAAGCTGGTAGTGTAAATATGTTCCTCGGTGTTAGTGGTTCGCTATCTCTCTCTCTCTCTCTTTCTCTCTTTCTCTCTCTCTCTCTTTCTCTCTCTCTCTCTCTCTCTCTCTACTATTCCAGTCTAGATTTCCAGCCATTGAAACACTTACTCATTCTCTCCATTTATCCCTATCATCGCGCCTTCCTTCTCTCTCTCTCTCTCTCTCTCTCTCTCTCTCTCTCTCTCGCTTTCTCCCCTATCCTCTCTTAGACTTCTAACCTATCACTCCACCCTCCGCCTCTCCCTTTAGCTCACCCTGCTTCTCTCTCTCTATCTCTCTCTCTCTCTCGCGCTCTCTCTCTCTCTATCTCTCTCTCTCTCTCTCTCGCTCTTCTAACCCCTACTAGACTTCTCTCCTACCATTCCACCTTTCTTCCTCTCTCTCTCTCTCTCTCTGTCTCTCTCTCTCTCTCTCTCTTTACCTCGCCTAGCGTTCCGCCTTCATTCGTATTTTTACCTTACCACCAGTGTAACACATTAATAACATTGAATATCAATTACAAAAAGACTTGAAATATCTACTTTTTAAAGAACCAATAAGATAAACATATGAAAAACGAAGGAATAATACACTCGACAAGGCTTAACAGACGTACTTTATACACATCACCATTAATACAACTGAAATTCCTTTAATGATAACCTATCACATCGTTATGAGCTAAGAAAAAAACAGAAAAAAAAAATTCAACTTACACCGTAAAATATTCCACTACAACACAGACCGCTAGACTGAACAGTACTACGAAAATAAACGTCCGTGAATCAAGCGCGCTTATAACACGAAGTCTCACATCCCACTAGTTTAAATATAATCTGGTAAATAAAATTTGGACGATACTATTCCACCCTCGACTAATATCTAAGTTAACCAATCAGAGAAGAAGATTTCTATCGGACACCCATCAACGAAATGACTGACCTCTGGATTAACTAATCGGAGAAGAGGATTACTGTTATCGTGATAACTGACCTCATTTTCAACTTGAAGTGCTGTCGAGTCTGATGCATGGGTTACTTTAAATCGACCTAGCGGGTCAATGGTGGGGGAAATAATACAAGTGGCGGGTTACTTGAACGCGTTTTGACCCCTGCTGCAATACCAGGAGTTCCATGACAGTTATAAATAGTTGGATACAACAAGCAGGAAGTTATATTAAGGACAGAAATCTAGCAGGCAATGGCAGAAACCTAAGAGGCAAGGACAGAAAACTAGGGGGGTCGTGGTTCGTGGTTCGGTAAGTCCGTGGTTCGTTAAGGCCGTGGTTCGTGGGGTTGTGGTTCGTGGTTCGTTAGTTGATGGTTCGTTAAGTCCGTGGTTCGTGGGGTTGTGGTTCGTGGTTCGTGAGTTGATGGTTCGTTAAGTCCATGGTTCGTAGGGGTTGTGGTTCGCGGTTCGTGAGTTGATGGTTCGTTAAGTTCGTGGTTTGTTAAGTTCGTTGTTCGTGAGTTTGTGGTTCGTTAGTTGATGGTTCGTTAAGTTCATGGTTCGTAGGGGTTGTGGTTCGCGGTTCGTGAGTTGAGGGTTCGTTAAGTCCGTGGTTCGTGGGGTTGTGGTTCGTGGTTCGTTAGTTGATGGTTCGTTAAGTCCATGGTTCATGGGGTTGTGGTTCGCGGTTCGTGAGTTGAGGGTTCGGTAAGTCCGTGGTTCGTGGGGTTGTGGTTCGTGGTTCGTGAGTTGAGGGTTCGTTAAGTCCGTGGTTCGTGGGGTTGTGGTTCGTGGTTCGTTAGTTGATGGTTCGTTAAGTCCATGGTTCGTGGGGTTGTGGTTCGCGGTTCGTGAGTTGAGGGTTCGGTAAGTCCGTGGTTCGTGGTTTGTTAAGTTCGTTGTTCGTGAGTTTGTGGTTTATTAAGTTTGTAGTTTGTTAAGTGCGTGGTTCGAGAGGTCGTGGGCAAGGGCAGAAACCTAAGAGGCAAGGTCAGAAACCTAGGAGGCAAGGGCAGAAACCTAGGAGGCAAGGGCAGAAACCTAAGAGGCAAAGACAGAAACCTAGGAGGCAAGGTCAGAAACCTAGGAGGCAAGGGCAGAAACCTAGGAGGCAAGGGCAGAAACCTAGGAAGCAAAGGCTGAAAAACACTCGTACTGACTAAGGCTTCCAAGGTGTATTTGATTGTCGCCCTATTTTTGTCTGTATAACCTAATATATCACTTTCATTTAATCTATCGATAAACGTTTCAAAGTCATTTCTGTTGTTAACTAACAAGGTTTTGTCTAATCCTGTCGCGTTATTTGAGCTTGTGTGTGAAAGTAACGCAGCCAAATAGAACTGACCTCTGAGGCAATACCGGATGTGTTACTAAAAAGATTTTGACGTATGATGGCAATTTTATGAGTTTACCCCTGATCATTTTTTAGGGATACGCCCATGAAATCGGTAAAAATCGTAAATTTTCACTCTAGGCATACCCCAAACTCTATTTTAGACATCCCCATTGCAAAAATTTACATTAAAAACCACTTTTAGGATTTTACCCCCTTATCATTTTTTGAGGGCTACGCCCATGGAATCGATAAAAAGCGTTAATTTAGCACGCAGGCTTACCTAAAACTTTATTTTAGACATCCCCACACCAAAAATTTACTTAAAAACCACTTTTAGGATTTTACCCCCTTATCATTTTTTGAAGGTTACGCCCATGGAATCGATAAAAAGCGTTAATTTAGCACGCAGGCTTACCTAAAACTTTATTTTAGACATCACCACACCAAAAATTTACTTAAAAATCACTTTTGAAATTGTTACCCCCTTACCATTTTTTAGGGTTACGCCCATGGAATTGATAAAAATCGTAATTTTAGCACGCAGACTTACCTAAAACTTTATTTTAGACATCCCCACACCAAAAATTAACTTAAAAATCACTTTTGAAAATGTAACCCCCCTTACCATTTTTGAGGGTTACGCCCATGGAATTGATAAAAAATTGAAATATAACCTCAAGGCATACCCCAAACTTTATTTTAGACATCCCCACACCAAAAATTAACTTAAAAATCAATTTTGAAAATGTAACCCCCCTTACCATTTTTGAGGGTTACGCCCCTGAAATCGATAAAAAATTGAAATATAACTTCAAGGCATACCCCAAACATATTTTTTTGACACCCCTACATATCAAACTCCATCAAAAAATCAACAAAAACTAGTAGTGGTATAGTGGTTTTTGAGCCGTTCATACTACGCAGATGCACGGTGCAGCACGTGCAATCGATAAAAAAATTGAAATATAACTGCAAGGCATACCCCAAACATAATATTTGACACCCCTACATATCAAACTCCATCAAAAAATCAACAAAAACTAGTAGTGGTATAGTGGTTTTTGAGCCGTTCATACTACGCAGATGCACGGTGCAGCACGTGCAATCGATAAAAAAATTGAAATATAACATCAAGGCATACCCCAAACATAATATTTGACACCCCTACATATCAAATTCCAACAAAAAAACAACAACAAACTAGTAGTGGTAAGGGTTTTTGAGCCGTGCATACTACGCAGATGTACGGTGCAGCACGCGGTGCAGCACGTGCAATCGATAAAAAAAATGAAATATAACCTGTAGGCATACCCCAAACATATTTTTTGACACCCCTACATATCAAATTTCAACAAAAAAACAACAAAAAAAATAGTAGTAAGGAAAGAAGGGTGTTTTGAGCAAGGATTTGAACATTTCGTGCAGGTATCGTACAGCACAATCTCGTTGTGCAGCACGATACATCTGCGTAGTATGCACGGCTCACAAACAACTCTCATTACTACTATTTTTTTTGTTGTTTTTTTGTTGAAATTTGATATGTAGGGGTGTCAAAAAATATGTTTGGGGGTATGCCTTGAGGTTATATTTCATTTTTTTTTATCGATTGCACGTGCTGCACCGCGTGCTGCACCGTACATCTGCGTAGTATGCACGGCTCAAAAACCCTACCACTACTAGTTTGTTGTTGTTTTTTTGTTGGAATTTGATATGTAGGGGTGTCAAATATTATGTTTGGGGTATGCTTTGATGTTATATTTCAATTTTTTTATCGATTGCACGTGCTGCACCGTGCATCTGCGTAGTATGAACGGCTCAAAAACCACTATACCACTACTAGTTTTTGTTGATTTTTTGATGGAGTTTGATATGTAGGGGTGTCAAATATTATGTTTGGGGTATGCCTTGCAGTTATATTTCAATTTTTTTATCGATTGCACGTGCTGCACCGTGCATCTGCGTAGTATGAACGGCTCAAAAACCACTATACCACTACTAGTTTTTGTTGATTTTTTGATGGAGTTTGATATGTAGGGGTGTCAAAAAAAATATGTTTGGGGTATGCCTTGAGGTTATATTTCAATTTTTTATCGATTTCAGGGCGTAACCCTCAAAAATGGTAAGGGGGGTTACATTTTCAAAATTGATTTTTAAGTTAATTTTTGGTGTGGGGATGTCTAAAATAAAGTTTGGGGTATGCCTTGAGGTTATATTTCAATTTTTTATCAATTCCATGGGCGTAACCCTCAAAAATGGTAAGGGGGGTTACATTTTCAAAAGTGATTTTTAAGTTAATTTTTGGTGTGGGGATGTCTAAAATAAAGTTTTAGGTAAGTCTGCGTGCTAAAATTACGATTTTTATCAATTCCATGGGCGTAACCCTAAAAAATGGTAAGGGGGTAACAATTTCAAAAGTGATTTTTAAGTAAATTTTTGGTGTGGTGATGTCTAAAATAAAGTTTTAGGTAAGACTGCGTGCTAAATTAACGCTTTTTATCGATTCCATGGGCGTAACCTTCAAAAAATGATAAGGGGGTAAAATCCTAAAAGTGGTTTTTAAGTAAATTTTTGGTGTGGGGATGTCTAAAATAAAGTTTTAGGTAAGCCTGCGTGCTAAATTAACGCTTTTTATCGATTCCATGGGCGTAACCCTCAAAAAATGATAAGGGGGTAAAATCCTAAAAGTGGTTTTTAATGTAAATTTTTGCAATGGGGATGTCTAAAATAGAGTTTGGGGTATGCCTAGAGTGAAAATTTACGATTTTTACCGATTTCATGGGCGTATCCCTAAAAAATGATCAGGGGGTAAACTCATAAAATTGCCATCATACGTCAAAATCTTTTTAGTAACACATCCGGTATTGCCTCAGAGGTCAGTTCTATTTGGCTGCGTTACTTTCACACACAAGCTCAAATAACGCGACAGGATTAGACAAAACCTTGTTAGTTAAGAACAGAAATGACTTTGAAACGTTTATCGATAGATTAAATGAAAGTGATATATTAGGTTATACAGACAAAAATAGGGCGACAATCAAATACACCTTGGAAGCCTTAGTCAGTACGAGTGTTTTTCAGCCTTTGCTTCCTAGGTTTCTGCCCTTGCCTCCTAGGTTTCTGCCCTTGCCTCCTAGGTTTCTGACCTTGCCTCCTAGGTTTCTGTCTTTGCCTCTTAGGTTTCTGCCCTTGCCTCCTAGGTTTCTGCCCTTGCCTCCTAGGTTTCTGACCTTGCCTCTTAGGTTTCTGCCCTTGCCCACGACCTCTCGAACCACGCACTTAACAAACTACAAACTTAATAAACCACAAACTCACGAACAACGAACTTAACAAACCACGAACCACGGACTTACCGAACCCTCAACTCACGAACCGCGAACCACAACCCCACGAACCATGGACTTAACGAACCATCAACTAACGAACCACGAACCACAACCCCACGAACCACGGACTTAACGAACCCTCAACTCACGAACCGCGAACCACAACCCCTACGAACCATGAACTTAACGAACCATCAACTAACGAACCACAAACTCACGAACAACGAACTTAACAAACCACGGACTTAACGAACCCTCAACTCACGAACCACGAACCACAACCCCACGAACCACGGACTTACCGAACCCTCAACTCACGAACCGCGAACCACAACCCCACGAACCATGGACTTAACGAACCATCAACTAACGAACCACGAACCACAACCCCACGAACCACAACCCCACGAACCACGGACTTAATGAACCCTCAACTCACGAACCGCGAACCACAACCCCTACGAACCATGAACTTAACGAACCATCAACTAACGAACCACAAACTCACGAACAACGAACTTAACAAACCACGAACTTAACGAACCATCAACTCACGAACCGCGAACCACAACCCCTACGAACCATGGACTTAACGAACCATCAACTCACGAACCACGAACCACAACCCCACGAACCACGGACTTAACGAACCATCAACTAACGAACCACGAACCACAACCCCACGAACCACGGCCTTAACGAACCACGGACTTACCGAACCACGAACCACGACCCCCCTAGTTTTCTGTCCTTGCCTCTTAGGTTTCTGCCATTGCCTGCTAGATTTCTGTCCTTAATATAACTTCCTGCTTGTTGTATCCAACTATTTATAACTGTCATGGAACTCCTGGTATTGCAGCAGGGGTCAAAACGCGTTCAAGTAACCCGCCACTTGTATTATTTCCCCACCATTGACCCGCTAGGTCGATTTAAAGTAACCCATGCATCAGACTCGACAGCACTTCAAGTTGAAAATGAGGTCAGTTATCACGATAACAGTAATCCTCTTCTCCGATTAGTTAATCCAGAGGTCAGTCATTTCGTTGATGGGTGTCCGATAGAAATCTTCTTCTCTGATTGGTTAACTTAGATATTAGTCGAGGGTGGAATAGTATCGTCCAAATTTTATTTACCAGATTATATTTAAACTAGTGGGATGTGAGACTTCGTGTTATAAGCGCGCTTGATTCACGGACGTTTATTTTCGTAGTACTGTTCAGTCTAGCGGTCTGTGTTGTAGTGGAATATTTTACGGTGTAAGTTGAATTTTTTTTTTCTGTTTTTCTCTTAGCTCATAACGATGTGATAGGTTATCATTAAAGGAATTTCAGTTGTATTAATGGTGATGTGTATAAAGTACGTCTGTTAAGCCTTGTCGAGTGTATTATTCCTTCGTTTTTCATATGTTTATCTTATTGGTTCTTTAAAAAGTAGATATTTCAAGTCTTTTTGTAATTGATATTCAATGTTATTAATGTGTTACACTGGTGGTAAGGTAAAAATACGAATGAAGGCGGAACGCTAGGCGAGGTAAAGAGAGAGAGAGAGAGAGAGAGAGAGAGAGAGACAGAGAGAGAGAGAGAGAGAGGAAGAAAGGTGGAATGGTAGGAGAGAAGTCTAGTAGGGGTTAGAAGAGCGAGAGAGAGAGAGAGAGAGAGAGATAGAGAGGGAGAGAGCGCGAGAGAGAGAGAGAGATAGAGAGAGAAGCAGGGTGAGCTAAAGGGAGAGGCGGAGGGTGGAGTGATAGGTTAGAAGTCTAAGAGAGGATAGGGGAGAAAGCGAGAGAGAGAGAGAGAGAGAGAGAGAAGGAAGGCGCGATGATAGGGATAAATGGAGAGAATGAGTAAGTGTTTCAATGGCTGGAAATCTAGACTGGAATAGTAGAGAGAGAGAGAGAGAGAGAGAGAGAGAGAGAGAGAGAGAGAGAGAGAAAGAGAGAAAGAGAGAGAGAGAGATAGCGAACCACTAACACCGAGGAACATATTTACACTACCAGCTTAGACTAACCAGCAATCTCTAACTGTTTCACCCTTATGCTTCATTTATGGTACAACGTTAAGCAGACACCCAACTACATAGCTATAAATATTTTCTAACGTCTACCTGGCGCGATAGCGTCACACCGAATCGAACTAATCCCCGATCCGATAGCACGCTGTCCGAAAACACTCGAGATAATCCCCGAGGGGTCACCCGCGATCCGCCCCGAGGTCATGTATAATCTACTAACCTATCACTATCGATCAAGTACACCAACCACTCCGCCCGCCGCACGTGGGGTCACTTCCAGGGTCACGCCGACCGCACGACCGATTAACTCCCTTGATTCTCGTGTACATTAGGCGCTAAAGGCGCCTCTTATATACCTTTGTTAATTTACGCCTAAATAATATCCAAATGGACCCTTGTATACTACTTACACCGTGCAGACCCGAAGGTGATAAGTGGTTACTGGCAGATAACAAAATATATCTCACTGACGGTTCCAGTAACTCTATATAATTACACCTCGTTCGCCACTGAACATAGAATATATCAAGAAAAGAGAAACATTTTGAGTAACTGTTATGGGAGCCAAGTTTCTGCAGGGGTAGCTAGATAATGTTGATGATAAATTATTTCGAATGAGGACAACATACATATTTAAGATATCTATAAAAACAGCTGCGAGGGTAATTATAAAGCCCTGAGAATAAAGGATACTTGTCCAGTGCAGTTGCTTCAAGGTGTGAATCCAACTACTATAGAAGTACAAACTTTCGATCTTTCCTTGATTAGAACTGGCGCTTGGAGCACGACATTTATCGATTAAGCCACTGGCTCTACCCATTACTTTTGTACGCTTTTATTATATACAGTTATTTGGAAGTGAATTTTTGTTGATGTGCAAATTCACGCTCCCCAATAGATAAGTTGAAAAAGAATTGGGTGCCTTGTTCACTGAGTAGAATGAAAGTAATGATAACAAGGAAAAGTGCGGCTCTTTACCTTTAAATGCTGAGCAAAATGAGGTGAGATTGACCTTCCACCGCCCCCTCCCACGACATGACATAGGAGTCGCGGTAGCTAAGTGGTCGGAACAGAGCTACAAAGGGAAAGAGTTTGGGTTCGATCTCAATCGACGGCTCTTGGATTTACAGAGCCTTAAATGAGCATCTGATTCTTCTGGGAAAGCCTGGAATGATCCCGATTAGTTCAGTTACGTTTACTTTATGTTTACTTTACATTTACTTTAGCTTAGCTTAGCTTACTTTACTTTAGCTTAGCTTACTTTACTTTAGCTTAGCTTACTTTACTTTAGCTTAGCTTACTTTACTTTAGCTTAGCTTACTTTACTTTAGCTTAACTTAGCTTACTTTACTTTAGCTTAGCTTAACTTACATTAGTTAGCTTAGCTAACTTTAGCTTAGCTTACCTTACTTTAGCTAAGCTTAGCTTATTTCGCTTAACTTAAGTTACTTTAGTTTAGCTAACTTACTTTAGCTTAGCTTACTTTAGCTTAGCTTACTATAGCTTTGCTTTGTTTTGTTTAGTTTAATTTATTAGGCAGGTTATCCTCACTGCACATCGAACAAATCCATATATTCTCAGACATCCTCCTAAGTATATCCCTCAAAATGCAGCGATTTTGTGTTGGTTGACAACCTCACTTTGGCTTCCTGGATAGCGCTCTCGTCTGGCGTCTCCTACCTTCACATGATGTAAGTGAGGTCCGCTCCTGGTTGGTACCGACAACATCACCCCCATAAAATGTGCCACTCGTATTTGAGAATGTGGACATTAGCACCATATGTCCTATACATCGTAATGGATGGGGGAAAATTGTACTGTTTTAGTTTTTACCCATTCGATGACAATATTTCATGAGACATTTCTTTAATCATCATCATCATCATGTGTCATACCGGTTGGTGTAGGCGATCAGGTCCTTCCACAATTTTCTATCTACAGCACATAGTATCAGTTCTGTTGTTGACTGTTTTCCATGGCATGACACCAAGCTATCCAGTATTTCTCTGTTTGTCGTCCGCGATCTCTCTTATCCTTTTATTTTGCCAGTTGTAACCAAGTATTCCAACTTTTCTATTCTCATGATGTACCCAAAAAAATGTTCCTTTCTTTAATACAAATGTGCAAATGGTCACTGTTGTTCCGATTAAATAACTGACATCAGAAAGTAAGGAAAATACCTCGCCACGAACCTGGCATATAAGACATAGTTAATTCTCATTTTTTTTTTTACCATCGGCACATTTGTGGGTAATGTGGTCAGCATTACGCCTCTGCCGTCTGGCCACCGACCTGTATGTATTTTTTTTTTTTTTGGCCTTACCCTTCAATCGAAAATTGGTTATCAAAAAGAGGTTGCGAACAACTCCAGTCTTCTGTAGCAATAAAAGTAAAAAGTAAAGTACCCCCCGTCACGGCAAGTGGTGTATAGGGAAATATGGTGTTAGTGACCCTATATTTTACAGACCTTCAGCACATGATTTTTGGGGTAATGTGGTCGGTACTACGCGCGTGCTGCTTTTACTTTCCCAGAAAAAATCCGGTACCCATTTAAGGCTGGGTGAACCCGGAGCCGTCGGTTGGGATCGAACCCTACCCCTTGTCCGTAGTAGTCCAGTTCACTAACCACTGAGCTATCGCGGCTCCTACTAATTTTTAGGGAATTAGTAAAACCCAGGTGTCCTCGCCAGGGTACGAACCCCGGCTGTTGCCGTGGTAAGCCAACCGCTTCTGTAGCAATAATTCATGTTTATTATTATTGTTCCAAGATTTCGATTGCCTATGAATCTAGTTCTTCATTGTTGTTTCTAGGTGGATGCGTGTCTGGTAGCTCCAGGCCCAAGTTTTATAATTAGTCACAAGGAAAGCTTAATTCACGAATGTGCATGTAAACATATTATGTGTGTTGGTATGATTTTCCTCATATTCAGCTTTACTGCAGCTTCGCGTTTTTATGCATTCATTTGCATTTCTTTGCCTTAACCCCCTATGATTGCGTATCCTAAGTGTGTATGTTGATCCTGCATTTTTGTGTCCTTACATGTTTGCGCGCAGAAGCAGATCTCTGTGCAGATACGTATGCATGCCTCAATCTGTCTGTATGTTCTGGAATTTGATATGCTCATACACCCGTGCATATAAATATAGGAATGTGGGTGGCCGAATCGATGAAAGCTGCACATGTCTTCAAATATTTTTTTTCTTTTATACCACAGGGCTTGTCAAGAAATTGATAATTATTACACATATCTATTATGTAATTATCCCAATTAGGTCAAACCTGGCTGCTTGTGGAAACATAGAGAAATGACAAATCAACACAACTAGAGTAATCAGTCACTAAACAGACATACAATAAAGGAGATCTGAACGCTTATGGATATATCCGAGGCGCAATGAGGATAACTCGTCAACTAGACTAAATTGGGCTTGTTTGGAACGGTATACTGACAGATCACATCATTCCCTCAAAATACGTTCTCCAATCGACCAGTCCGGGGACAAAACCTTATCTATGGTCAGGGAAGGTAAGGCGTTCAGAGAGAGAGAGAGAGAGAGAGAGAGGGGGGGGGGATCTTCTGTTGATTTGGCAGACCTCGTCAGTTCTTTGTCTGTGAATACAAAGAGTATGCATCTACTCGTGCTTAAAAGCTGTTCGTTACGGTCGTAATCTCGTACGCTGTTCGTTACGGTCGTAATCTCGTACGCTGTTCACTACGGTCGTAATCTCGTACACTGTTCACTATAGTCGTGATCTCGTACATTGTTCACTATGGTCGTAATCTAGTACACTGTTCACTATAGTTGTGATCTCGTACATTGTTCACTATGGTCGTAATCTAGTACACTGTTCACTATAGTTGTGATCTCGTACATTGTTCACTATGGTCGTTATCTAGTACACTGTTCACTACAGTCGTGATCTCGTACATTGTTCACTATGGTCGTAATCTAGTACACTGTTCACTATAGTCGTGATCTCGTACATTGTTCACTATGGTCGTAATCTAGTACACTGTTCACTACAGTCGTGATCTCGTACATTGTTCACTATAGTCGTGATCTCGTACACTGTTCACTACAGTCGTGATCTAGTACGCTGTTCGAAATCGTTGCGTCCCACAACGAACTAAAATTTAGTGGGGCGAGTCATTCTGAGAACTCCCACAGAATAAGTGTGCATTGTCGATTTGAAGATGGGAACACTTTGGGCGGGGCAACGCGAATGTAGGAGTTAATTTCTGTGCGCATATGTTGGAGCTGATGTGATTTTTGTTTCTTTGGTTTTAGTTCGTTGATGTAGTCTTTAACTTTGTGGGTAGTTTGTTTATTGAGTGCCTGATGGATAATTTAACCCAGAGATTCAAAAACGTTGACTTTGATATCATCATGTTGAATGTAATGAAGCTCTTTCTGATTGTAGAAAGGCTTGTTTATTTGTTGCGATCGTTGCTTCTTGTAACCGTTTATGTTTACTAAACTTATATAATTTATTGTCGGTTATGTTTACTAAACTTATATAATTTATTGTCGGTTATGTTTACGTGGCCTGGTATTTATCTCTGATAAGGAATCTCTTTGTACCTTATTATGTTTGTATAGCTTCGTATGACTATGTATCTTGATATGATCATTTGTCCTAATAATCTTGATATATCTTGATATACTAATAATCTAGTAATCTTTGTACCTTATTATGTTTATCGTATGACTATGAATCTTGATATGATCATTTGTCCAATGCTCCCTGGTATATATGTAGGACGTCTTATCTTTATGAAACCTTGGATGTTTTTTTTTGGTAAGTCTATTTGACCTGGTGTCTCCATGTCCATTTGTATGTTTCTTTCCTCCTGAATTTGATCATGTGTATGTATTTTGGCATATTTGTGTTTTCTGGTACATCTGCGGGCTCTAGTATGTCTATGAATGTTGGTATGAGTGCGTGTCCTAGTGTGTATGTTGATCCTGCATTTTTGTGTCATAACATGTTTGCACGCACAAGCAGATCTCTGTGCAGATACGTATGTATGCCTCAATCTGTCTGTATGTTCTGGAATTTGAAATGTTCATACACTCGTGCATATAAATATAGGAGAGTGGGTGGTCGAATCGATAACTTGTCGGGCTCCAAACCAGGAGAGTGGGTGGCCGAATCGATAACTTGTCGGGCTCCAAACCAGGAGAGTGGGTGGGCGAATCGATAACTTGTCGGGCTCCAAACCAGGAGAATGTGGGTTTTAATCCCGGTTGGGTCTAACCTATTTTTTTTTTTAATCGGGGGTGAAATTAAATCTCAGACCCGAACACCTTTCGGCGACTGCACTGGACAAGTGGCCTTTATTATTCTCCGGTTCTATAAGACCAAGACACCCAATCCAGTGTCTGGCAGACCCCAGTAATGGAGAAATGTTGTAAAGATAGTGTTTTAAGTATTCATCTGGTAAATGAGAGAAAGAAGAAATAATGTTGAGTAAACTAAATGTGATATGGTTAATACAGTGTGTTTCTTCTTTAATTTGAAGAAACAGGACGTCAATAAAATGCAAGGAACAAATGTTTAAATGTCCGTTCTATAAACATTTTGGGAGCGCGATAGCTCAGTGGTTAGTGAACTGGACTACAAAGAACAAGAGGTTGGGTTCGATCCTGATCGATGGTTTCCAGGTTCACTTAAATGGGTACTGGTTTTTTTCTGGGAAAGTAAACTAGCCCGGACGTAATACTGACCATATTACAACAACAAAAAATGTGCTGAAGGTATGTAAAAAAATTATGGTCACAAACACCATATTCTCTATGCGTCATATGGAGTGACGAGGCTCTTTACTATATAACAATTCTTAACATTCAAAATGTACAAACAATAATGATGTATAATTACAATTGATAATGAAAGGCTCTGGATGTTCTGTATGTTTTTAATGATGGCCACGTAACTGGGCAAGTTATTCTACTCTGCTTTTAAAATGACAGTTTCAAATTGCACATCGTCATAAGTGAGGTAACTATATTTTTTGCAAACCCAAATCCAGACTAGGATTTAATATGTTTTATTCTATTCTAGGAATTAATTTCATTGCAGTCTGCGTATCCCCGTATCCGTTCCCCTGCCCGTCCCAGTATTTCTCGATAAGTAAACGGACTAATTGTTCCCGTAAGGTGTTGACCGTAGATATATCTACTTTTCCAGCTAAACAATCCGGATCTACCAGATTCCTTTAGCACCTCTAGACTCCACAGCCTCTCAATATTTGCATCATTGTCCCACCCATTCTTCTCCTCTTCTCTTAAGGAATGAAGAACAATCATGGCGATGTCCTCTTTGTTTAGAGTAAGGCCACACCCAGAGACCCCAGGAAGCTCATCGGCTATTGTTATTGGTTATGGAGGGCCTCGGTATCACTGCAAGCGAATTAAAATCCATAATTGCTCAACCGCCCGTGCCAGTGGAATCATCCGAATTATAACTCATCTTCCAAACAAAGAAAGGTAACTGTAGTCCCCATCATAGCAGTCTCAGCACACGCCAAAAGACATAATGCGAAACCGCACAGAAAGTGAACACAGCCAACTGTTCCCTGTCATACGATATCATCATTCATCGTACACAATTGGAGTATCAGCTCATCGGCTATTCAAGGGCAGGGTCCATATTTAGTAAACCATCATTCGGATTCAAAATTCAAAACAAACGAGGAAATTAGAGAAATTGTCAATCAACCACTAATATCTTCAGTAATCAAGAAAACAGGTAAATGAATTTAAATATTTGGGAACTTTGTTAACCTCAGACGGAAGATGTACAAAAGAGGTGAGATGCAGACTCAGGCAAAAGCAGCTTTCCAAAAAATGAGGAAGATACTATGCAATCCATTTTTGACAATAGAAACGAGAAAAAGAGTTCTTAAATGTTACGTAGAACAATTCTTAACATATGGATGCGAATCATGGACAATAGGACAACAGACAAGAAAATCACTGGAGTCTGTAGAAATGTGGTTTTACAGAAGAATGTTGAGAGTACCATGGACAGCTAAGAAGAGTAAAGAAGATGTTCTGAGAGAGGTCAAAGCAAAAAGAGAGCTAATTTCCAATATAAAGAAGAAACATCATTTTTTGGTCATGTAATGAGAAGAGAACAATTGAAATATATTGTAACAACTGGAAAAATTGAGGGACGAAGAGATAGAGGGAAACAAAGAGAAAAAATAACAGACAGCTTAAGAGAATGGCTTGGCAGAAGGTCAACAACAGAAATGATAAATAGCTGCCGAGATCGAAAGTTGTGGAGAGACATGGTCACCTATGCCAGCAGGCCCGGTACTTGATGATGATGAATTAAGAAAAGACGATGGTCATAAGTTGGACATGTGATGAGAAGAGATAACAGAATAGCAAAGCAAGCCCTCGTGTGTGAAACAACAGGTAAGAGGAAAAGAGGCCGACCCAGAGTGACACTGAGAAGAACATTGATGAGAGAGGCAAGAGCAGCAGGAATCGGCTCCCTCAATGAGATATAACTGCTTGCACAGAACAGAGACAAATGGCGAGATTTGATAAGGATTGAAAACTGCTAGAATAAAAATTTAGATAAGAGAAGAAGTATCTGGGCCTATGCCATATGGACCGGCTACGGCTCGAAAGGTCAATAGATAGAATCCGTAACAAGGGGATTAGATTTTTCCTCTTCCATAAGCGAAAATAAAGTAGCGATTTTAATTGTAAAACATATTTCTTAATTTCTCTTTCGATCATTTTTTTCAGACAATTCATTTTAATTTTATGATCTGAATATTTTATGTAAAAAATAATTGAAAATGAAAAATTCTTCATAATGTCATTTTCAAGTAAATAACTTACATTGTGTTAGCACTTAAAGAAATCCGGGACAAATTTGTAAAAATCGGCGATTTTTGGGACAAATTGACGTCCCGAACTGGATCGCAATATACGTGGGACAAGGGGTCAAAATCAGAGACAGTCCTATAAAAATGTGGGCGGCTGGTCACCTTAGTCATAACACAAGATCAAGAATGTTGAAAGAAATACTGGGGTGATATGTATTAATTCTTGAAAAGAGAGAACAAATCTTAGAGTGCGGTGTATAGTAAGGTTTCCAGACCTCCCTAGATTTCAGGACAAGTTCACGGATTTAGAGTCTTGTCTCCGGAAAAAAAAAATTGTGTTCTTGGATTGCCCCCGAATTCACAAAATGTCCCCGGATATCCCCAGATTTTCAGTATTTATTAGTAGTATGGTTTCGAGTCAACAATAACACTCCTTGACTAAAGTGGCTATTTTTTTGTAATACACCAGTAAGCATTTATAGTTTCTATTTGTCGCGGTGCTCTAGGTCTACTCAAGCAGCAATTTTTCTCTTTCGAAACAACTTTCGTTAAGTTTGAACTTTCCCCGGAATTTATTTTTACAATTTCAAAATGACAAAAAAGAAAGTGTCCAGTAAGTGTTTCCTTTTCTCCATCGAGGTGTAAATGTTGCCTTTTGGTCTTTCTGTCAACCAGCATTCGGTATCGGCGGTAAATTGTTTATTTCAGAATATCATCATCATCATCATCATCAAGTACCGGGCCTACTGGTGTAGGTGATCATGTTTCTCCACAACTTTCGATCTCGGCAGCTATTTATCATTTCTGTTGTTGACCTTCTGCCAAGCCATTCTCTTAAGCTGTCTGTTATTTTTTCTCTTTGCTTCCCTCTATCTCTTCGTCCCTCAATTTTTCAAGTTGTTACAATATATTCCAGTTGTTCTCTTCTCATTACATGGACAAAATTGATCATGGTTTCTTCCTAATATTGGAAATTAGCTGTGTTTTTGCATTGACCTCTCTCAGAACATTTTCATTACTCTTCTTAGCTGTCCATGGGACTCTCAAAATTCTTCTGTAAAACCACATTTCTACAGACTCCAGTGATTTTCTTGTCTGTTGTCCTATTGTCCATGATTCACATCCATATGTTAAGACTGGCTCTACATAACATTTAAGAACTCTTTTTCTTGTTTCTGTTGTCAAAAATGGATTGCATAGTATCTTCCTCATTTTTTGGAAAGCTGTTTTTGCCTGAGCCATTCTGCATCTCACCTCTTTTGTACATCATCCGTCTGAGGTTATCTAAGTTCAAAAATATTTAAATTCATTCAAATTGCAGAATATATCGGAATAAAAAATCATAAACGTGTTATGATTTTTGAAGTTAACACGAAAGTGTCTCTGTTCATCAATAATTATATGCCTATCAAAAGCGGTTTGATCATTGCCTTAGAAAAAGGAAAATGTACATTATAACATTATTGCAGTTTTAAATCTATAGATTGAACGGTTGATTTAATCATCATGTGCGATACCGTTTGGTGTAGGCGATCAAGTCCTTCCACAATCTTCTATCTACAGTGTATCGTATGAGTTCTGTTGTTGACTGTTTTCCATGCCATGACACCAAGCTATCCAGTATTTTCTCTCTTTGTCGTCCGCGATCTCTCTTTCCCTTTATTTTGCCAGTTGCAACCAAGTATTCCAACTTTCCTCTTGTCATGATGTGCCCGAAAAATGTTAATTGTTTCTTTCTAATGTTTTTTTTTATGAGTTCCCTTTTTGTTGATTTAATAAGGAAGCTTAATGAACCTAAATATACTTGAGCTAGAACACAAGTTGAGGCTATTGTAAAGTTTGTCTTTGCGCCCTGGGCTTTTGTAACAGTAGAAATTCGCGTTGCTTTTGTAACCAGACTTTTTGATGCTTCTAACCATTGCAGTCTGAAACATTGCCTATCCTTGGATATGTTAACTTAGATCTAGCAACTACAACTACTATATTCAAACTGAACTCAGAGACATTCTGAGATAACATTGGAAACAGGAGAAAGTCGGTCACAGATTTCATTGGAAACAGTGAAACAATTTGGTCTTGAAAATACAGTTGTAGCTGTTTCAAGGGATAGTTCAAACACAAACTTTGGTGGTAAGAAAAAAAAAAGAAAACAATCTTGTCACATAAGTGGTAGAAAAAGTAAGTAAATCAGTCAGTAAATATCGTTAATGACGTCATTATAACTGATGAAATTAATGATACATTTCTTCTGCTCCCCAAGCCTTCCAAAAAACTTTCGCGGGTTACTCTCCCACAGTTTTTTATTATTTTGAAAGCTCTGATATGCCCGTAAAGTTCGCGTACCAGTTGTCCTTGCGTTTGTAACTTGGGATTATGGCCATTAAAATATTGAGTCATGACAACCAAAACGCTAACTGGGAGATCCACTGAAGGTCCGACAATTCTGTGACCAGACTACCCTTCATGTCCATGAAAACTTCTATTTCTGCACGTAAGTCATGCATTCTTTTCATCATTTCCCCTCGACTTAATCAGCGAACCTGACAATAGTAAATCAGATAGTCATACTACGAATCTACGTCATGAAGGATTTTCTTGGAATTGACAGCTGAGTCTTCATATAAGTTCACACGCGATTCCACGACTGGAATGACGTCAGCAACTTTAAACACTTTGGCGCATAGATTTTCTTGGTGAATGAGACAATGTAGGAGTGAAGCATCAAGATGACCTAACCAACCTATAATAGTAGTAGCAGCCTCCGTCAGTCATAGTTGACTATGGATATTTCAGCGCCTCTAGAAATGTTATTTTTCCATTTCTTTCGCCGTGTATTCTCTTTTTCTATGAATCTGTCTGCTTCTTGTATGAGGTGAACCTTTAGAGTGTGTTTTCAGAGATTGCGGTCTGCGGCTATGTCTTCCCATACTGCAGGGTTTATATTAAAACTCTGCATGTTGAATTTACACAACAAATCTACAAATCGAAATAAGAGATATTATTTTGTTAGCCAAGCTTCACTTTTGAACAGTCGACATAGCTGGTTCTCCGTCCGTTGTCACTCTGCAAAGCCAGTCCTAATTTCATCCAAAATCTTTAAAAACGAGCTCCGGCGCTTTGTAAATGTCCTCGCCTGTTGTGATGACTTTGAGTAATTGTAAGTCTAATAAAAGACACAACAGCCTACTAAAAGTAATATTGGAAGGAAAATACAAGGTAAAAGAAGTAGATCAAGACTAACATGGACAAGTAACATCAAAAGATGGACAAGTCAATCTATGTCAGCCTGCACCATCAAAGCAAGAAACAGAGTAGAATGGCGATCCATGGTAGCCAACCTTCGTTGCGGAGAAGGCACGCGATGATGATG
The DNA here is from genome assembly GCA_032433765.1 of Megaustenia siamemsis. NCBI lineage: Eukaryota > Metazoa > Mollusca > Gastropoda > Stylommatophora > Ariophantidae > Megaustenia > Megaustenia siamemsis. The sequence goes on along the minus strand of JAVIAB010000139.1, from coordinate 38,399,877 downwards.
ATGATGAAGTCTAATATGTCCTCCATAATGTTAAATAAACTGCCAATGCCCCTAACAAAGATAACTAAATATGCTATGTCTGTTATATCAATAGACTCTTCTAAGGCGACGGAGAATGCTACGACAACGCTCTTCTGAGCTTTGTTAAACATCTTTCCCCATGTCATCTATGCGGCCTCGACAGACAGCAGAAATAGACTCAAGATGCAACAAAGCTTGTCAAATCATTGGATAGCTATCACCACTATTGTCCAATAAGGAAATAACTCTGGAGGCAAAACGGGTACTTTACAATACAATCTTCATCCCAAAATTGTGCTACCTATACCAGTCCTGGACCCTAGATGCAAGAACAATAAGAAAAATAAGCTCTACTGAGATGAAATGTGCTAGACGAATGACAGGAAACAGTCTGAAAGATAATATCAGAAATGAACTGAGGAAAAAAGCTAGGAATAACCTCCGCCATAAAATGTATAAAGAAACAACAGATAAAATGGTTTGGCTACATGGAAAGGCAGGAATATCAAAATACAACACGCGAGCCTTCAATAAAAATTGTGAGAACACCAGACCCAAAGGCCGACCATGAAAAAGGTGGATTTATAGAATATTAGAAACACTAGGAAACATAGCAGCAGCAGAGGCGAACAGAAGAGCAACGGACCACAAATTATATCTCCCCTCGACGCTGAAAGGCAAATGAGGAAGGAAATAAGAACAAGATCAATGCGTCTTCCGACAGTCCGATGTGATCAACTTATTTGGTGAAAACAATAACTCTTCTCAGAACAAAACACTTTAGCAGCTGCTTCGAAACACTCTTTCACAAATTCTCCATCGAAAAATGATTTCAAACTTGTCTAAATTTATTTCGCTACTACTATAGCTCACACAAACATCATTCTCGGAATATCTATTTACTTTGTAAAACACACTATGTTGACATTCCAATAACCTCTTTAAATGTTTTATTATGTCCTGCTGAGCTTGTCCTTGCAGTGAACTGTAATTTTCGTGTTTGAATTGGAAGTGACGTCTCATGTTGTATTCTTTACGTACATACATTTTTTTCATTTCATATTAAACACACGGAGATATCACGATACAGAATAAAGAAATAATCTAAAGTCCATCTTTCCTGAAAAGTAACAAATACTGTGTTCACGTTCCTCCTTTTTCTTGATAGTGCCATTGTGTACCTATTTGGTGGCAACCGGTTATTAACTTCAACAACTTTATTCAATTAATTAAATTACATAACATTCATCCACCTCTGAAATTCGTATAGTGACGTCGACTAACAAGCGAAATTAAAAGAACTGCCCAACGTGGTAGTGTCCATTGGCAAAAACAATTACCTTTACTGTCTTGGCTTGTAACACGTAGCGAGCAGTAGATAGAAGATGTTCTTTTTTTTTTAGGGGGGGGGGGGTGAGATTCAAATCACCTTTTTCACGGGTTTTGAATTTGTGTGCATTTATGTGTCACTTTTTATTTATTTATGATTTTTGTTTGCGCAGAAAATGATACAGTAATTTTTAAATCAAGCACAATGCCAGGTCAAAAGTCTAAATAGCTTGGCGGGCCAGATCTGGTCAGTGGGCCGCGGCTTGCGCAACTTTGGTTTTAACTGTCCCCGGAGATTGTGCAAAAAATGTGGTAACCTTAGTGTAGAGATTGGTAGCCAATGGCCCGCAGGCCAGTATCGGCCCATCAAGATATTTTCACGAGTCGTAATGTGATGAATAAGATTTTAAAAGTTCACTTCTTTTTGTCACATCCGCTTATGATTTATTTTGTCCTTCATCGTCTTCGGATGAACTACTGTCCTCGTTTTGTTCTTTTGCTTCTTGCCATTAACTGGCATTTAATGTTGGTTCTGGCTCTAATTTTGATACTGTTGATGTTGTTAATTGTTTCTCTTTTCTTGAGGTTGACTCTACTTTTTTCTTTCTTTCTTTCTCTCTCTCTCTCTCTCTCTCTCTCTCTCTCTCTCTCTCTTAGTGCTGCCTCTGTTGTATTGCTTTATCTGGGAGAGGGGAGTCTTTTTCTGTGTTTGGCGTCTCCTCTTTCGCGTATTCTCCACCTCGATAAATTCATCGCTGGTGTCACTTTCCTCGGGTGGGGGGGGGGAGAGAGAGAAGGCGGTCCTTGTGGCTGGGTGGTCTGTTCTTGACTCACAGTGGTTTTGTCTATGTTTTCTGTGACTTCTGACGTCCTCCACTTCTTCTGCAAGCATCTATTGCAATGTGTTTAGACTTTCACACCAGTATGGGTCACGAACAAGAGGTATTCACAGATTCCCTATAACTTATCATGCAGGATTGTCTCTGTGGGCCATATTTGTTGTTCCTGGGTGTTGAGAGTGTTGCAGTCCTGTAGGATGTGCTCTGGAGTTTGTCTGGATGCTCCTGTGTTGAGAGTGTTGCAGTCCTGTAGGATGTGCTCTGGAGTTTGTCTGGATGCTCCTGTGTTGAGAGTGTTGCAGTCCTGTAGGATGTGCTCTGGAGTTTGTCTGGATGCTCCTGTGTTGAGAGTGTTGCAGTCCTGTAGGATGTGCTCTGGAGTTTGTCTGGATGCTCCGCAGTCAAACATTACGAGGCCACTGAGTTATATCTTGTGTTCATGTGCTCTGAGGCCAAGGTGACCTGGTCTGAGTATCCTGCTCATGTCTGGTGAGTTTGTTTAAACTGTCGTGTTCTGTCTCATATTTTCTATACATCTCTTTCCATGCTGTTTTCCTAGCTTATTTAAGCTGTCGTGTTCTGTCTCATATTTTCTATACATCTCTTTCCATGCTGTTTTCCTAGCTTATTTAAGCTGTCGTGTTCTGTCTCATATTTTCTATACATCTCTTTCCATGCTGTTTTCCTAGCTTATTTAAGCTGTCGTGTTCTGTCTCATATTTTCTATACATCTCTTTCCATTCTATTTCCCTAGCTTGTTTCAACATTGTCTACATTTCTTTGAAGCTGTAGGATTGGTTGGACTGTTAAGACTCCCAACTGCTTTCTCGTTTCCAGGGATGCCTCAATGTGCTGGTATCGATTGCAGGAATAGTTATGTCTTTTCTGAAAACGAATATATGTTGAACAGTCCTGAATGATTCCGTCCTACTTCGGGCTTGACATTACCTGTATGATTGATCTTGCATCACAAAGGATGACCATTTTTCTACTTAGGACCTCTAGTGCGTTCAGAATCTATATATTGTTAAGTTAACAACCCCGTCACGCCAAGCGGCGTACAGAGGGATATGATGTTAGTGACCATAATTTTTATAGACCTTCGGCACATGATTTTGGGCGTAATGTGGTTCGGTATTACGCCCGTGCCGCTTTACTTTCCGAAAAAAAAAAATCCGGTATCCACTTAAGGCTGGGTGAACTCGGAAGCCGTCGATCAGGATAGAAACCGAGCTCTTGTCTTTTGTAAACGACCGAACTGTCGCGACTCCCAGTCTATGTATGTGTGTGTGTGTGTGTGTGTAATATATATGTATTTGCCACTGCCTCCCTTATTTGATGCTTTGGTTGCGGATCTGTGAATACCCATGTCCATGAATCTCTTGAGGTATCTTTCCTGGAGCGTGATAAGTGACTGAGATCTCATTTCTGTCCCGGGTTGCTCGTTTTTGGAGAGTTTTTCTGGATCATCTAGGATTATTTTTGTTTTGTTTCCACAGTTGGACCATAACTCCAGTGTGAGAGTTTCGCACACATCCTTGTTTGGTTCATACGTGTGCTTGGTGTCTGAAGGTTTCCCTTACAAGATGGTTTCGAGTCTTTCTTAGGAATCTGTTTTTTTTTTTTGGTTTTGTTCTGTAATTGAATTTTTGGTGCAGTGGGTGATCTGGAAATTGTTTAAACTTTTCGAATTGAACGAGGTTGTTGTAAATAGCTAGCTCGGCGTGCTAGAGACTCAGGATCTGTTGTTTTCTCCACTGTTATGACGGGAGTGTTTTTCATTGCTTCCATAATGTCCTCTTGATTTGTGTGGGGCATTGGCTTACTCGATGGGCATCTTCTCCACACAAGTAACAGTAAGTTCAACGTCCTGGTAGCGTCACCCACACTTTGTTCTTAAAAATCTCATCCCCACTTGTTTGACATGAACGTAGTGAGGGATGTTGGTGGTTTTCTTATATACAAAGGTTCATCTGTCTCAGGTCATACCTCGACTAACTGTATGGAATGTCACAAAACTTGAGCTCGCTTTTAAAGATTGTGGACTAAATTTTGACAGGCTTTGAGAAGTGACAACTGACGGAGCACCAGCTTTGACTGTTTAAGAGTCAGGATTCGGTAACAAAATAAAATCCAACTTATTAGATATCGGATTATGTGCTCTTGATGTTTCATTCCTACATTGTATTATTTACCGTCAAAATCTGTGCGCCAAAGTGTTTAAAGTTGCTGACGTCATGATGGTCATGGTGTCTTGTGTGAGCTTCATAACAACCAGTTGGGCTCAAGCATTGCCAGTTCCAGCAATTCCTTCTTGGCGTCGATTCAGAGTACTGCAATCTCCTTTACTATTGAGAAGTTCGCTGGTTGAGTCGAGGGGAAAAGCTGAAAAGATTTAATGACTTACGTACTGAAGTCAAATCCTTCCTGGACATGAAGGATAGTCCAGTCACAGAAATATCGGACCCTCACCGGATCTCCCAGTTAGCGTTTTTGGTTGACATAACTCAACGTTTTAATGACCTTAATCGTCAGTTACAAATACAATGACAACTGGTGCATGAACTTTACGAGCCTATCAAAGCCAGAAATAAAAAAAACTGACTGAAACTGTAGGAGAGTAACCTGCAAGAAGGAATATGGCTTGAAGAGCAGAAGAAATTTCTTATTTATTTCGTCAGTTATGTTAACGCCATTAATGATGTTTACTGCCAGTTCGTGGAGCGTTTCAAAGATATTGCTGCACAACAAACAGATCGGAATGTTTCTCAAAACTATTTGATATCGATGTAAATGCTGCTGCTACAGAGATACGAATGGAAGTTATTGGGTCTCAAGAAAGAAATATTCTGAAATAAAAGTGGAGGGACTTGAAGATATTGGACTTCTAGACATCTTATTCCCCACGTGAACAATGTCCAATGACCACATCGAAAGACCCAAAAGTTAATTCACTGTTTGGTAACACTTATGTTTATAAACAATTTCTTTACAAATCGTAAGTAGACTACATCAAAGGCAAGAAAACAATTACCTGACACAAATTTTGAAAACATACTATGCAATGCTGTTAGTCAAACACCGTAAAACATGGACAACCTTGTGAGCGAAGTTCAGGCACAACCCTCTCATTAAACCGGTAACCTTTCTATCTATAATTTATTGTTGAATTTTCTCCTCCCTCGCATTTTTGTTGGTCTTATCCCTCTCTGTTTCATTCCCACTGTCTGTTCTGTCTTTTACTCTCCATTACTAATGCCATTTTTTTCATTAAAATCGCTTGTGAACGTAATTCAGGTACATTTATGTAATGTCATCTGTCGCTCGGAGTCTTCATAGTTTTCAAATCTGGCCTGCAGAAAATAAAAGGTTGCTCACCCCTGCTTTAGTGTATAAGAAATATAACGCTAGCTCTCCAGAATTAATCAGCACATTATCCTTGTTACTTGGTCAGCACTCCACAAGGCCGTCTTTCTTTCTCTAAAAAGAACACACACACACACACACACACACAAAATTTCGACGTCTATTTCAGGGTTTTGCCAAGATCATTCAGGGCAAAAACCAAAAATTAGGAATGGATATAGGACACGAGAAAATGCAAGTATAAGACAGAAGGATGATCAAGACACTTTACAACAATGGCTTTCTATCCATGAATTATCAAGCTACCTCGGCGACGATGAGGAAGAGAAAAACCGTCCGCACCAAATATGATAAAACGAAAGAAGAAACTACTTTTACTAATCTATCTATCTATTGACCTTTCCAGCCGTAGGCCCACATGGCATAGATCCATATACTATTTCTCTTATCAAATTTTTTATTCTAGCAGTTTTCAATCCTTGTAAAGATAGTTTTATAAAATCTGACCATTTGTCTCTGTTATGTGCAAGCAACTGCTTTTACTAATATAACTAATACTACTAATACAACTATGATTACTACGACCATTACTACTACTACTACTACTAATAATACTAATAATTCCATTACTACTAATACTATTACTGCTATTTCTACTATATTATTACTACTACTAGTAGTTGTAACAGAAAAGAACTACTAAACACAAATCAAACAAGATAAGTAAGATGTTTGGGGCATGTTAAAAGACACAACAACATATTAAAAGTATTATTGGAAGGAAAATAGAAGGCAAAAGAGGCAGAGTGAGACCAAGACTAACATGGACGAGTAAAATAAAAAGATGGACAAGTCAGTCTATAACAACCTGCACCATCAAACCATGAGACAGAGCTGAATGGCGCTCCATGGTAGCCAACCTTCGATGCGGAGACGGCACTCAATGACGATGAATAGTAGTAGTAAACTGATGTTTTTATTACTACTATTTACTATTACTACTACTATTGCCACTTTAACTATTATTACTATTACCATTACCCCTATTACTAAAACTAAGACTATAATTACCACTACCCCTATTACTAAAACTAAGACTACAATTACCACTACCCCTATTACTAAAACTAAGACTACAATTACCACTACCCCTATTACTAAAACTAAGACTACAATTACCACTACCCCTATTACTAAAACTAAGACTACAATTACCACTACCCCTATTGCTAAACCTAAGACTACAATTACCACTACCCCTATTACTAAAACTAAGACTACAATTACCACTACCCCTATTATTAAAACTAAGACTACAATTACCACTACCCCTATTACTAAAACTAAGACTACAATTACCACTACCCCTATTACTAAAGCTAAGACTACAATTACAACTACCCCTATTACTAAAACTAAGACTACAATTACCACTACCCCTATTACTAAAGCTAAGACTACAATTACCACTACCACTATTACTAAAACTAAGACTACAATTACCACTACCCCTATTACTAAAACTAAGACTACAATTACCACTACCCCTATTACTGAAACTAAGACTACTATTAATGCTACTTCAATTACTAAAACGAATACTACTATTACTACTATTACCACCACTTCTATTACTAAAACTATTACTACTACTACTACTACTATTACTACTATTGCCACTACGCCTAAAACTAATACCACTATTACTACTACTAGTAGTACCACTACTGGTACTAAAACTTATTAAAATGGTTAAGTCCACTTCTTGTTTTCCTCGACGCTGCAAGTGCCGAAGATGGAAACCAGAAAAGAACAATCACATATTTAGTACTGGTCGTGGATTGTAAAGCTTTGATTGCACCATCAGGAATGCCTCTAGGCGTTCACGAATACCTTCTGCTTCTTGTCACTATCAAAGGTCATTCTTGTAGCTGGTGTGACTTGCAAGAAGAGAGAAACAAGGATCTCTTTGTTCTACTGATGTTCTACAACTCAGATAAAAAGGGGAGATAATAAATGTGCAGCTCTTCATGACAAGGGCGTGAAATATTACATTCTCTGAACTTTCTTTTCCTTTTATTCTTCTCTTTTATGAACTTCTACGAGTGATGTGGCCCTTGTCTGTGATGACGTCAACTATTCATGACACGCCCTGCCTGGTGCTTCTTTTTCTAGATTACCTCCCCTTGAAAAGCATGGTTTTAAAATAAAAGGTGTATTTTTTTTAAATCCTACTCCATTATTCTGATATCAGCTAATTATATGGTGGCGCCTAATCACTTGAATTACTTACTCCTTACTCGAGTCTTCCTATTTTACCACAGTTCCTTCTACTCCGTCCAGGTCCTCCCAGTGAAATAATTTAGTTAGATCTACGATTTGTTGGTGATGTGCTTTCCGTTAAAAACTATAATGGAAATTGTTGACGAAATATATATGCAAACGAAATTGAAGATATGGAAGGTGTTTCAAAATGAAGAAGTAAGAAAATGAGGAGGATGAAAAGAAAGATGAAAAGGTTTGAGAAAAAGTGGGAAGAGAGTGGAGAAAAAGGCGATAATAAAAAAGGCGTTCGTTCGTTTGTATTCATCCACTCTTAAAAGGGTAAGTGGTTGTAAAAATGTTGTGGTGTGATTTGCAGTAGAACTGTGATACTTGCACCTTTCGACCCAATACATCCGACCTCAGCAGTGGTGGTGGTGGATGGATGAGGAGTAACTGCAAAAGAGGATAAGGAGAGTGATCCGAAAGAGAAGGAGAGGATGGGGAAAAAAGGAGAAGAATGGAAAATGGAGGAGAAGAATGAGAAAAGGAAGGAGGAATATGTAAAAATGGGGAAGGAGAATTATAAAAAAAAGTAGACGGAGAGTGACAAAATGGCGGAGGAGGAGAAAAGGAGAAGGATGAGAAAAAGAACGAAGCTGAGAAGAGAGGAAGAAGAAGATTTGTTGCAGAATGGATTAGAAGGATATAAAAGATGAGATTAAGGAAAGGACCGAGAAAAGCTTGAAAGATGAGATTAAGGAAGTGGCTGAGAAAAACATGAAAGATGAGAATAATATGGAAAAGAAAGATAGAGCCGAAAGGTGATGAGGAGTGGGAGGATGAGAAAATATGTTGAACATCAGAATATGAACTGAACTGATACAAACACCAACTACAACAGAATAGTTGTTGTTAGTATTAAGAGCAATGTAGAAGCCGATATAGATATATATATATATATATATATATATATATATATATATATATATATATATATTTCTAATTCTCCACTTCTTTTTCTTATCACCTTCCTTCTCCTCTTTTACAGTTACTCCTCATCCTTCCACCACCACTGCTGAAGTCGGATGTGTTTGGTCGAAAGGTGCAAGTAATGCAGTTAAATATATTTATATAAACAAAGAGATCTACTAATTACTAATGATATAGCTCTTGTTGAAGAAAAATATTATGCAAACACTTAATGATAGCCTAGTCAAGCCATGGAACATATTCTCGTTAACAATAGGTGTCCAGAAAACTGTTGACTGGAAACTTTGTATACAGAGCTTTGCAACAACCTGATCATCAGAAAAGGTTCCCTACCAGCAAGTGTATTGGCCCTTTGTATGTAATGTAAATTAACCACAAGGAGAGAGACCTGATATCATTACCTTGATAGACAGCTCGTTTGAGTCGGTACAAAGATTCAGCTCTCTTGGACGGACTTACCATCACGATTGCCTTCTCCCTCGAGGAAGTAATAAGTAAATATTCGATTTGGCAAGGCAGCAACAACTGACAACATTTGACAAACTAGCACGATGATTAGATAATAACATAATATAAACATTAACGACAAGGGGTATATATAATTTGTCAAACCCGCGAGCTTAGCAACATTTCTATGGATCTGAAACTTGGGCAATCTATTCAAGGCATGAGAAAAGATTAAGCAGAATCCATGTTGCGCTGCCTTGGAAAAATAATTAACATGAAATAATATTTATTAAATGTCCTCTCGGGCCGAGACGGCACTCAGGGCGGAAGCTGTAATTCTCCACAATTGACGATTCCATGCTAATTTTTGTAGGACTTGTTTTGTTTCTTAGTTTCATGGTTGCGCCTTTCTTAGTAATTGTTCTGCGAGGCGTTTCTATTGAGCTTCTTTTTACCAGATGGTTTTCACATGAATGCCTGATGGGGACGTCTTTCTTCATCCATTCTGAGCACATGACCAGTGAAATTCCAAAGCTATATTTTTATAAAGGTCGACACGTATTCTTGTTTAGTTCCACACTTATTAGTTCGTTTGCAATCTATCCTCTTCAGTTTCTGTTTGAGATTCATCGGAGATGTTTGTTTTCAAAGACATTTAATTTTGTATTTAAAGTCTGGGTTCATCATTTCCAGCTTTAACATCATGAAATGATAGAATAAGGTAACTAATTCAGGTTTCCTGTAGTGTTCCAGGTTTCCTGCAGCGTTCCAGGTTTCCTGCAGCGTTCCAGGTTTCCTGTAGCGTTCCAGGTTTCCTGTAGCGTTCCAGGTTTCCTGTAGCGTTCCAGGTTTCCTGTAGCGTTCCAGGTTTCCTGTAGCGTTCCAGGTTTCCTGTAGCGTTCCAGGTTTCCTGTAGCGTTCCAGGTTTCCTGTAGTGTTCCAGGTTTCCGATTAATCATAACAACAATGAGCCAAAGATGACAGTGACTGGGGCATAGAATGAAAGGACAGCAATCGCATCTCCAACAAAAAATATGGCATGGGGAGTTTATAGATGGGAAGCGGCTTACGAGTATGCCAAAATTAAGCTAAAAATATGTTTGTCCTGCACCATCAAAGCAAGTGATAGAGCAGAATGGCGCTCCATGGTAGCCAACCTTCGATGCGGAGACGGCACTCAATGACGATGAGTAGTAGTAGTAGTAAACTGATGTTTTTATTACTACTATTTACTATTACTACTACTATTGCCACTTTAACTATTATTACTATTACCATTACCCCTATTACTAAAACTAAGACTATAATTACCACTACCCCTATTACTAAAACTAAGACTACAATTATCACTACCCCTATTACTAAAACTAAGACTACAATTACCACTACCCCTATTACTAAGAATGGCGCCCCATGATATCCAACCTTCGTTGTGGAGACGGCACTCGATGATGATGATGTTTGTCCATGTGTGAACTCTCGTTTAGTGATAAGAGCTGGGAAGAGCTTGCCTAAGATCATAGTACACGGAGAAAGAATGTAAAATAACGATATGCCATTTGAAATTGAAGGCAACGTTTGAAGAAATTAAAAAGCGAAAGAAAAGAAGCAAAACAACTCGACACAAGACTGTCTTGTCCATTCTACAGCAGGACTTGCCGATCAAATATTGAGAAGATCAAACAATAAGATTAACTACTCGGCAAAAACAGCGCTGAACACATGGTCGACATCTGCCTTTTTCCAAACTTCTGTGAAGACGCAATGGGCCATAAGGGTCGTATATATATATAAATGAAAAAGTGTATACTTTATTTAGGAAGTGAGAAAGAGAGTTCATTGGCGCTATAAAAAGCCAATTCTGACATATGGTAGCGAATCATGGACAGTATACAAACAAATGAAAAGAAAAATTAGAGGCCACAGAGTTGGGATTTCTAAGAAGAATGCTGAAAGTTCCACGGACAGCTAAAAAAAAACCAACGAGGAAATTCACAAAGAGGTCAACACAAAAAAGGAACTCCTAAGAAACATTAGAAAGAATCAATCAACACATTTTTCGAGCACATCATGAGAAGAGGAAATTTTGAATACTTGGTTACAACTGGCAAAATACAGGGAAAGAGAGATCGCGGACGACAAAGAGAGAAAGTACTATATAGCTTGGTGTCATGGCATGAAAAACAGTCAACAGAATTGATAAGATGCAGGGTGGATAGAAGACTGGAAGGACATGATCGTCTACGCCAACCCGGTATAGCATATGATCAAATAAATATATATATATATATAAACATTAATAAAGTAAAGTAAAGCCACGCTCCGTCACGCCAAGTGGCGTATAGGGAATATGGTGTTGGTGACCATACATTTTATAGACCTTCGGCACATAATTGTTGGAGTAATGCGGTCGGTATTACGCCCGTGCCGCTTTACTTTCCCAGAAAAAAATCCTGTACTCATTTAAGGCTGGGTGAACCCGGAAGCCGTCGATCAGGATCGAACCCGAGCTCTTGTCCTTTGTAGTGCAGTTCACTAGCCACTGAGCTATCGAGGCTCCCATATAAACATTAACAGTTATAGTTGTATTAATTTTTGTTATACCATAATGTTAATAGGCATAAATTGTACAATATTACGTTTGTTTTCAATAAAAACAGCAGGACTGTAGTTGTGGACTTTATGGTGGTGGTAGTAACAGTAGTAGTACTTGTAACATGCATTAGTAGAAGTATTTTTATGACATTGTATATTTAGCAGAAGTAATTAATAGCAATGGATCCTTTCTAAATCACTTTTAAGAAAGATCAATACATGTGAGATGCGATGCTTGAGAAAAGTAACAAACACAAGAAGAGATAGAATACCAAATGAAACCATAAGAAAAATGGTAGGAACAAAACCCCGCCAAGAATATATAGAGCAACAACAACTTAAATGGTTGAGCCACCTGGTCAGAATGAATCCTCACCACTCACCATCGAGGGCGTTCTTCTCGAGAATTCATGGAAAAATACCAACAGGAAGACCCAGAAGAAGATGGATAGATGCAGTGACAGAGACATGTAACAACAAAGGAAAATCACTAATTCAGACAGTTCGAGCAGCTCAAGAATGACAAACGATATAAACCACAACACCTTTTAGGTATCAGTGAGAAAGAGAAAAGAAGAAGAATTAATAGTAATAGTATTTTTTTTTTAATAGTAGCAGTAGTATTAAATATTATTTGTAATAAATAGTAACATTAGTAAGTAATAGTAGCAATTAATAGCAGTAGCAGTATACAACAAATTAATATTAATAATAAAAAGTAGAACAAATTAGTAATAGTTGTAAGTAATTGTAGTTAACGGTTGTAGTGTTAACTAGTAGTAGTAAGAAGCGGAAGTTGTAGTTGTAATAGTAGCAGTATTAACTAGTAGTAATAAGTTGCGAAGAGCTGTATTGTAGTAATTAATAATAGTACACAATGTTATATAAGTTTAGTTGGAACATCATTAAGTAATGAAGTGATGGATAGTAGTAGTAGAATGATTCATGAATATGTGACGACCTTAAGAAAAACGTGCTGATACAAATCCTAAAGAATGAAACAATTTCAGGCCAGGAGGATTCACTCACTTTCTGATGACAAGTTATGTCCATCTTGCTCCCTTCAAGTTTACGTTCTTGTTATGAATATAATCCCCGACTATTTACAAACTCAAAACGTGAAAGGTTGTAGTCGGCCATGTTTGTTAGATAACTCTTAGGGCAGGGAGGTAATTACGTTTCAAGAAACGTGTTCGTCAAGGGTTACGCAAATTTAAACAAGCTATTGTATCCCCTGAATCTACTTACTTTCCTTTCAAAATTGTCTCTGCCGATCTTTGGCAACCGATATAAATATGTACATGTTCACACTACACACTTTGATAGGCATATGTGAAATGTGGTTATAATTACTATATTTTTCCCTGGCCAACATTACATTTGGGGATAATGCGGCAGATGCTACGCCAGGTCGCCTTTCATCATCATTATCATACCGGCTGGTGTAGGCGTTCATGCCTTTCAATAATTCTCTGTCCTTAGTGTATCATATAAATTCTGTTGTTCACTGATTATCGTGATACGACACCAAGATATATAGTATCTTCTCTCTTTATCTTCCGCGATATCTCTTTCCCTGTATTTTGCCAGTTGTAAAAATGTATTCCAACCTATCTGTTCTCATGGTGTGCTTGAAAAATGTCGATTGTTAATTTCCAGTGGGTTTTATTTTTTTTATTTTGAGTTCTCTTTCAGTACTGATCACGCTGAGAATTTCCTCGTTGATCATTCTGGCTGTCCAGATAACTCTCAGCATTCTTCTGAGAAATCCCATTTCTTGGCCGCTTTTACCTCTCAGAAAAATCTCCATTAGATATAATTAGAGTTTGGCTGAATCCAAAAATGTGTAAATCAGAAGAAAAAAAAGGATAACACGTCGCATTTGAGAATTGAACTCTGACTCGTCTAATTATTGACGGGCGCATAGCACTTAGCCACCAAGGATTCTAATAATATACCCTCAATTGTTGATCCCAGGATGTGCTACGGAGTTCCCGTGGGCCAGGATTTTCCTCGGACTTTCTTAAGATTCTCGAGGGAGATATTAGTAGAACCGATGGATGGATTCGTGCAGCGATGATGAAACTAAAAACAACAAAGTAAAAAAAAAGTAAAGAGCCCTCGTCACGCCAAGTGGCGTATAGGGAATATGGTGTTAATGACCATAAATTGTATATATCTTCAGCACATGATTTTTGTGGGAATGTGGTCGGTATTAGGCCCATGCCGCTTTACTTTCCCAGAAAAAAATCCGGTACCCATTTACGGCTGGGTGAACCGTCAGTTGGGATCGAACCCTACCTCTTGTCCTTTGTAGTCCAGTTCACAAACCACTGAGATATCGCGGCTCCCTAAAAAAAAAAACAACAACAACAAACCCAGTTGAAAAACATGTTACATTTTACAGTTGCAAGTACGCTGACCTGATCATTAAATTATAGATATCAACTTTTTGTTAGGAATGACAAGGACACTGTCATTGAAGAGTTTGTAAACGAGCTCGACTTAGAAAAGGTTAGTTTGTTTTTGTAGCCATCCATGAACCTGCCACTAGAACTTTGGAGAGTCTTTAAAAGATTAGCCTATGCGGAAAAGTGTCTTTCTGGAATCGATATAAGAACACACACGGGTTCCCCTCCTCCTTCCCCCCCCCCCCCCAACCAAGCCAAATGTCATACCCCAAATAGATTTCTCAGTCATTTCACTAAAGTAATATACATACTACCTATGACGGAACTAATTACACATCAATTACTTATCCACAAAGTCAAATAAATAAATCCGCAATGTTATGTAGAATCAACCTTCGTGAAATGCGTGTGCTTAGCACGAACAAATAACAGAGAACAGCAAAACCGTTGGAGACCATCAAAATCGAGTTCAACAAATGAATCCTTAGAATACGATAAACAAATAGCAATAATGTTGTCTTGGGGGCTATCAACGAGCAAAGAATTGTTATAACAACTAGCTTGCATATTGGCCATGCATTGTATATTTTACCCTTTCCCTCCGGCCGTCGTATAATTATAACTTCTTTATTTAATTTATATCATTTTACAGATACAGGTTCTGTGGTAAAAGACAATATTGCCGAGGAAAGGAGCACAGTGTTGAATGGAAATATAACACTGAACGAGCTCTTCCGAGTTTGTCCTGCGAAAACTCGTCATTACCAAGCATTAGAAGAACGCTACACATGTCGCGTAGTGTTGTGAACTGTAACGGGGTTGTGGTATCAACGCCTTTCGATGCAACATTTATGACTTAAGACTGACATTTTGAAGAATAATCCACTCTCTTCGATCAACTCCGGCGGGGCTATCTAATCTGTTTCCGTGGCCACTACTGGGGGTGGGGCGGGGGAGGGGGGGAATATGATCGTAATCAAATGTTTACTGAATCACTCAGCACGTGCTAGGCGTCTTGAACCCATTTACCTACCTACTTTTACCCTTTCTCCCTTATCCTTTACCACAAACAGACACTAGAGTTTGTGGGAGAATCTACTAGTTTCCCTATCTGCATCCCATCACCCCAGGTTCATCTATCTGCATCCCATAACCCCAGGTTCATCTATCTGCATCCCATAACCCCAGGTTCATCTATCTGCATCCCATAACCCCAGGTTCATCTATCTGCATCCCATAACCCCAGGTTCATCTATCTGCATCCCATAACCCCAGGTTCATCTATCTGCATCCCATAACCCCAGGTTCATCTATCTGCATCCCATAACCCCAGGTTCATCTATCTGCATTCCATAACCTCAATTTCTTTCTTTTCTTCAGTCATTCTTTGGGACCCTTGCAAAGTCAAGGCCGGTCCATTTTTTCTATGTAATCTCTACATCTTTTTCTTGGCCTACCGCTCATTTCACGCTTTCTTGCAAAATGGTCTTTGCTAGGACATGCCAGACGCTCGAGATACGTAGAATCCGGTATGGCAAACTGCAATTAAATCGCTTTTCGGTTAATCGGCACTGAACATCGTATGTTGACTTTGATAATCGAAACTGGCAGTAATCAACATCATCAAAAAGTAGTCAACCCAGATGACGGAGAGGAAAATGTCCCTCCACAACTTTTCGATTCTAATTCTGTTTATCAACTGTGTTATTCAACTCAGCTATTGCTTCCTTATAATTCTTTACTTATATCTTGAGGCTGTGAAGATACTTCGATAGATCGAGTAAGAGAGACAGTAAAGAAATAACGACATCTTAAATTACAAAACAAGCAATGTCCAGGAATATATGCATATATTCTTTATGTTAACATATTGTGGTACCAACAGTAGGACTAAAGAATGAACTTCAGTCACCTGCTGAAACTCACAGCCGTTTGTCTTTGATACTTTTGTTGATTTGCTTATCTGTGTCTTTCTCATCAAGTAACATGCCTGCTGGCGTAGGTGATAATGTCTCTCCACAAATTTCGATTTCGACAATTATTTATTATTTCTGTCGTTGACCTTCTGCCAAGCCATTCTCTTAGGCTTTCTGCTATTTTTTCTCTTTGCTTTTCTCTATCTCTTCGTCATTCAATTTTCTCAGTTGTCATAATATATTCCAGCTGTTCCCTTCTCATTGCATGGCCAACAAATTATTGTTTCTTCCTAATTTTAGAAATTCTCTCTTTTTGCTTTGACCTCTTTCAAAACGTTTTCACTACCCTTCCTAGCTGTCCATGGTATTCTCAACATTCTTCTGTAAAACCACATTTCTCAAGACTCCAGTGATTTTCTTGTCGGTTGTCCTGTTGTCACAATTCACATCCATATCTTAAGACTGGCTCCACATAACATTTAAGAACTCTTTTTTCTTGTTTCAATTGTCAAAATTGAAATGCACAGTAACTTCCTAATTTTTTGTAAATCTACTGTGTCTTTCTAGAAATATAAAAAGCACCCGCATCTCTAGATGACTAGAGAAAGCTGTGTCTTAAAATCAAAACACTTTTATGGTTAAAAATAGAATATTGCAAGCAGGAAACTCAAACTTGATAAAACGTTTTTTTAAAAATGTTTTGATATAATCATAATACGACTAAAATATCATTCGTACACAAATTATTTACTTTAGCTAAAATGTTTGCGTTTAATGTTCAGTGTCACAATTTATAACTACTTTCATTAAAAAAATTCCTTTTAAGAATAAGTGGAACGTAGTATAGACTAAGAGTATCTCTACACACAAACATGTTTCAACATTTCCAAGATTATAGTTAAAAAGCTACTGTTAAAACAAGCGGCTATGTACTAGGGACTGTACTATTTCAGCTCACAGCTGAGAAAATGCATACACTGATGATAATTTTCTTTTCTTCTTTTACCTTTCAGCTCCCTGTGGAGCATAGGTCTTCAACAAATACTTTCCAAGTCGTTCTGTCTCTTGCCATTCTTTTAAGATCATTCCATGTCTTCTTCATCTCTGCTTCTATCTGTCTTCTCCAATAATTCCTTGATCTTCCTCTTTGTCTTTTCCCCTGGAGATTCCAAAAAGGGTCTGTTGTGTAAAACTCTCAGTCGGGTTCCGCAGTGTGTGTCCTATCCAGCGCCTTATGATATGCCTTTATGAAAAACCGAGGCGAGGAAATGAGAGGATATGAGAAACCAAGAACTGACAAGCAGTTGACTCCAGTGAGGACTTGGAAGTTGGTAGGTCAAAGTCAACATGATTGAGGCTAGTAGAAGGAAAGATCCATAGTACAGGCCAAACTTAGAATACTACAGGAAGGATGGTCAGAATATTTGCACAGTAGGATGATTTTATTGTTGCCCAACACACGATGTATGGACTTCATCAATTAGTCGAAGAGGAAGTCGAAATGAGATAAGAGTTATGGAATAAAATATCACGTTTGAAAAATAGGCAGCAAACACTAAGGATATTGCCACATTTTAGAAATAAAAAATATTTCTTTTGCTCTTAATTTGAGAAAGAAGCATATGATTTACTAATTTGGTTATCATCTACAGTTATTGTGTCTCCTGGAGCCAACGATAATGTCTATTCGCGAACGTTTACCTATGTAGTTGCTTGATGCATGCGGGATTATACAGCTTTCCTACTGTATAGGACATTTTTCAAATCATTTAAATAATAGCTATTTAATTGTAATAGCTGAGGTCAAAATAGCATACAGAAAATGAAAAACGTCTTATGCAACAAAACTATGTCAATAGAAGTGAGAAAGATAGTTCATCGATGCTATATGGAAACAATTCTGACATATGGAAGCGAATAATAGACAGTAAACAAACAAATAAAAAGACGATTAGAAAGCCACAAAGATGGGATTTCTCAGAAGAATGTTGAAAGTTCCCTGGACAGCTAAAAAGACCAACGAGGTAATTATCAAAGAGGCCAACACAAAAAAGGAGCTCATAAGAAACATTAGAAAGAAATGTTCAGCATTTTTCTGCCACATCATGAGTCATACTCAGAGATGGAATACTTGGTTACAACTGGCAAAATACAGGGAAAGAGATATCGTGGACGACAAAGAGAGAAGATACTAGATAGCTTGGTGGCATGGCATGGAAAACAGTAAACAACAGAACTGAAAAGATGCAGGGTAGATAGAAGATTGTGGAAGGACATGACCGCCTACGCCAAAAGGTATGGCACATGATGATGATGATTTAATTGCGCTCATGTTTTTTTTTTAAATCTGTGAAACATTTAAATTTGCATTTATTTTCAAGCTAACTTCGGTAGGTACAGACAGATCAAAACCTCACTCTAATACCACCGCCAGATATCATATGAAACGTTTCATAACAGACTCACTCCCTCCATCCATCCATCCGGCCAGCCATCCATCCATCCATCCATCCATCTATCTATTGACCTTCCGAGTCGTAGCCGCCCCATAGAGCATAGACCTAGATACTCTTTCTCTTAACTAAATTTGTATTCTAGCAGTTTTCAATCCTTGTAAAGATCTCTTATCAAATCTCGCCATTTGTCTCTGTTCTGTGCAAGCAGCTCTATCTCATTGAGGGAGCCGATTCCTGCTGCTCTTGCCTCTCTGAAGGGCCGAAAATACTATCACTATTATCTACTGCTAATTTACACATTCTGTATCAGGTCTACGTTTCATTAACAAAAGCGTTTTTACGATAGCGGCTCGACCTCTGATCAACGGTTCTATACCAAGCGGGAGAAAAACAAATACTCCATCTTGGATCCCATCGGAAAAGATTGGTCAGCAAGTGAGAATGACTGTTGTCTAATACTGGGCGATATATATTATCAATGTCCATAGTCGTCCACAATGGTGGGTTATACTGATGCGGAACACCTAACATAATGCCACCAATTATGATTAGCACGATCCAGAAGGAATAAGGGAATCAAAAAGCCATTTCCGGTGTTCTCTCCTCCTACCACCAGTAATAACTGCGTGTAATTGCTGACGGCCAACGTCTGTTCTGTAGCATTTAAACTCCATTAGCGGCGTAACTCATTTCAATGCAACATCTACAAGACTAAAACCAAATTCAAAGAAAAATGTTTGAGAAATGAATGCACTGCCATTTAAAACAAAAAATTAATGGAACACAATAAACACGTTTCTAAATATAATAATGTTTGATGATTCGAAAACTATATCATAGGAAACAATGACAGGTGGAAGATGTATAACGGACAAATTAATAAGTTTATTATTCACGTCAGTTGGTGATCGGGTGGTCAAATCGATAACTTATCGCCGCCCCCCAACACCCACAAACCCCGAAGAACGCGTTGTTCAAATCCCGACAGTCAAAGGTTTTTTTTCTATCATAGTGGGGGAGGGGGGGGGGTGGAGAAGGTGTAAAATCTTAGATCCGGACATCACGTGACAACTGCTCAGAGGAAGCGTCCTTTATTCTTCGGTCCTTAATGTTCCCCTGGGAGACCCAGCATTGTCGTAAAGATAATTTTGTTTAAAATAGGTGATCGGACAGGCATCTAGAAGTGTTCTCTAAAGATTGTCAATAACATTCTTAATGAGGCCATGCATTAGACTTGCATTTTTACATTTGTATTTTGTCATTGTTGTTCTTAATTCACACATAAAGGATTACATTTGTTATTTGAACATTTTTATTTCACTGTTATCATTGTCTCTCCGCTGAACTGATTTGTTCTAAAATAGAGAGAGCTACTAAACACAATTCAAAAAAGATAAATGCGATTTGTGGGCCAATGTTAAAAGACACAACAGCCTATTAAAAGTAATCCTGGAGGGGAAAATACAAGGTAAAGAGACAGAGGCAGACCAAGACTAACATGGACGAGTAACATCAAGAGATGGACAAACCAGCCTATGACAACCTGCACCATCAAAGCAAGAGACAGAGCAGAATGGCGCTCCATGGTAGCCAAAATTCATTGCGGAGATGGCACTCGATGATGATGATGATCATTGTCTCTGCGCTGAAATGATTGGTAGTTAAGTATCCTCTTCCTGTATTAGTGTGAGTTGGTGGTGTATGTGCATGAGTAAGTGCTGTATGTGCGTATGTTTGTACAGTATCTCAGTAAAGTATGGGAGCACTAGAGTGGGTTGATGTTATCTGATCCAAAGTACAGACATCAAATGTTACCATAAATAACGTAGGTGGAGTGTACGACAAAAATAAATGGGACGTTATTACCGGAACAATGCGCAGTTGAGCGCCTGGCAACTTTAGTTGCACCCATCGACACAAGCCAAAACTCATCTATCTCCAAGCTGTTTTTTTTTTTGTTTAAAAACTTATGAGCTTTTAACATTTTTGTATCACAATCAAATTATTAATGTTGCTAGATTTTGTGCCAATTCTATATTTTTTTCACGACCACAAAATATGAGTTGTGTGTGATCAACTTTTGACAAGATCAAAATAATTTATTTATGTTTGACATCTCCCCGGAAAGTGGCATGCACTCTTTTGTCCTAGATTTTTATTTGCCAGTGTGCTAATCTTAATCATGAAAAATAAATGTTATTGTTCGTCTCCTATAGGACTATGTATTCGATTTGACTTTTCTGGAGTTCAGGATCTCTTGAGAAGTTCTTGACTGCGCGCAGTTCAAAACTTATCATCATAATGTGCCGTACCGGTTGGCGTTGGCGATCATGTCCTTCCACAATCTTCTATCCACGTGGCATCGTACGAGTTCTGTTGTTGACTGTTTTCCATGCCATGACACCAAGCTATCCAGTATTTTCTCTCTTTGTCGTCCGCGATCTCTCTTTCCTTTTATTTTGCCAGTTGTAACCAAGTATTCCAACTTTCCTCTTCTCATGATGTGCCCAAAAAATGTTGATTGCTTCTTTCTGATGTTTTTTTAAGAGCTCCCTTTTTGTGTAGGCCTCTTTGAGAACTTCCTCATTGGTCTTTTTAGCTGTCCAGGGAACTTTCAACATTCTTATGAGAAATCCCATCTCTGTGGCCTCTAATCGTCTATTCATTTGTTTGTCTATTGTCCATGATTCGCTTCCATAGGTCAGAATTGGTTCTATATAGCATCGATGAACTCTCTTTCTCATTTCTATTGACATAGATTTGTTGCATAAGATATTTTTAATTTTCTGAAATGCTATTTTGGCCTGAGCTATTCTGCTTTGTATTTCTGTGTTGCATCTTCCATCTGATGTTATCACAGTGCCCAAGTATTTGAAACGTTGCACTTGTTTCAGATTTGTTTTGTTTATTTGTATGCTGCATGATGGTGATGATTGTTTCTTCGATATAACCATTACTTCTGTTTTCTTACTATTCAGACTGAGACCTCTCTTGTAGCTTTCTTTTACTATTATATCTATCATTTCTTGTAGCTGTGGTTTGTCATGATTAGTCCAGGCAATATAAGAAGGTAGTTTGCCATTCCTTTCCTTCTTGGCAGTGACTGTACTAGTCGGAGATCGCAGCCATTGTCTCTATACATGAGATCCTCTGCCTGCCATCGCAGTGTGGGGACCATAACCGGCACTACTTGTCGGCTGCTCCCACAACACCATCCACCACCTGCTCCAATGGCTTCACATAACCATGATAGGGGGGGGGGGGGGGCTAAACGGGAGCTCCACCTTGCCCAAGGGTGTCCCGAAGACTAGCGGAGGAAAGGAGACGTCTTACTCCTCCTTTGGTAGGTCAAAACGTATCTATCTATCTATTGACCTTTCGAGCCGTAACCGGCCCATAGGGCGTAGACCAAGATACACCTTCTCCTATATGATTTTTGTTCTAGCAGTTTTCTTTTAAAGATATTTTATTAAATCTCGCCATCTGTCTCTGTTCTGTGCAAGCAGTTCTATCTCATTGAGGGAGCCGATTCCTGCTGCTCTTGCCTCTCTCATCAATGTTCTTCTCAGTGTCTCCCTGGGTCTTCCTCTTTTTCTTTTACCTGTTGTTTCCCATATGAGGGCTTGCTTTGCTATTCGATTATTATCTCTTCTCATCACATGTCCAACGTATGACCATCGTCTTTTCTTTATTACTGAAGATATTAGTGGTTGATTGGCGATTTCTCTAATTTCCTCGTTTGTTTTGAATTCGTTCCATTCTATACCAAGTATTTTCCTTAGACATTTATTTTCGAATGCGTTCAACTTTGTTTCTATATCTCTTGTTGTTTTCCAGCTTTCACACGCATACGTAAGGGTTGATAGTACATTTGATTTGAATAGCCTAAGTTTTGTGTTTGTGCTAATGAGTTTTGATTTCCACAACTTTTCAAGGCTTCTGAAAGACATTGCTGCTTTAGCCAGTCTGATTCTAATTTCTTTGCTCGTATCCCCTTCTCGATCAATGTGACTTCCAAGATAGATAAA
This sequence comes from Megaustenia siamemsis, assembly GCA_032433765.1. NCBI lineage: Eukaryota > Metazoa > Mollusca > Gastropoda > Stylommatophora > Ariophantidae > Megaustenia > Megaustenia siamemsis. Next base: position 38,377,214 of record JAVIAB010000139.1, on the reverse strand, counting down.
GTGATCGATCTCTTCTACTGGTTTGTTTTCCATGTATATTTTGTCACTTGTTGGAATTAAACTTTTCATGACTTTAGTCTTTTCATGATTGACCTCAAGCCCAATTTTGCTGGCTATTGATGATAGTTCATTTGTGTTTTCCTGCATCGTTTTTATCTGACTGCTGATGAGAACTATGTCATCAGCAAAGTCGAGGTCCTCCAAATGGTCTCCTTGTATCCATTCGATGCCTTTATTACCAGTGCAGCATTTCTTCATTATGAAGTCCATAACAATTCCAAATAACAAGGGCGATAAAATACATCCTTGTTTAACCCCAGTTTCTATTGGGAAACATTCGCTCAGTCCTTCCTCTGTTCGAACTGCACATGTGTAACCATCATACATGTCTTTGATAATATTTATGATTTTTGATGGTAAACCATATTGCTTCAGAATTTTCCACAAAGAATCTCTATGAATACTATCAAATGCTTTTTTGAAGTCGATGAAGTTAAGTACAAAAGGTTTTTGCTTTTCAATATGTTCCTCCAATATAAGTCGTAGAGTGAAAATGTGGTCAAGACAGCTTCTCCCTTTTCTAAACCCAGCCTGTTCTTCACGCATTACTGTATCTATTGAATCCTTTATTCTATTTAGGATGATTTTACAGAATAACTTTGAGGCAACTGACAAAAGTGTCACGCCTCTCCAGTTGTTACAATCTCTAAGATTGCCCTTTTTTGGGATCTTAACAATGATTCCTTTTTTCCATTTATGAGGCGTCTTCTCTGTTTTCCAAATGATGTTGAACATTTTTTGGAGATGTATTAAATTATGGCTATCAATTGCCTTGAGGATCTCAGCTGTTAACTTATCCTCTCCAGCAGCCTTGTTATTGGTCATTAGCTTTAAGGTGGTTTCTATTTCACTCAAGGTGAAGTCATCTAAATTTACATCTAATTCTGCTGCTGGTGTTTCAGCTTCAAAATCTATTAAACTGTGAGGTAGTGGACGGTTAAGAATTTCTTTGAAGTGTTCTGCCCAACGGGCTTTTATGTCTGCGCTTGTTGTTAGCATTAATCCAGATTTGTCTAGAATTGGTGTTCCACTGGATGTATAGGTGTTTGTCAGCATCTTTTGTACTGTATAGAGAGTTCTGCTGTCTCCTGTAATTGCAGCTGTCTCTGCTTTCTCTGCCAAGTTGTCTATATAAGCTCTTGTATCTCTTCTTGCCGAACTTTTCACTTTGTTGTCTAATTCTTTGTATGTTGCTTTTGCCAGAACCTTTCCAAGATCTGTCTTTACATTAGTCACGGCTCTCTTTGCTTCTCTTCTTTCTTTGATGTATTTCCATGTGGTGTCTGAGATCCAAGCTCGTTTTTCCATTTTCTTCAGTCCGGCACTTGCTTCTGCTGCTGTCATTAGTATTTTGCTCTGTGAGTCCCACATTTCATTGATATCTAAGTCTATTTCACCGAGTGCTGAATAACAATTACTTAGCTCTATGTTAAACTTTTCCTTTTCAAAACGTATACTTCCACGTAATAATTACTTCTACCTCTTTATAATACTTCCACTTAAGTCTCTGACATTTGTTAACGAATCTCCAAAGTCTCCAACATTTGTTAACGAATCTCCAAAGTCTCCAACATTTGTTAACGAATCTCCAAAGTCTCCAACATTTGTTAACGAATCTCCATAGTCTCAGACATTTGTTAACGAATCTTCAAAGTCTCCAACATATGTTAACGAATCTTCAAGTCTCCAACATTTGTTAACGAATCTCCAAAGTCTCCAACATTTGTTAACGAATCTACAATGTCTCCAACATTTGTTAACGAATCTCCAAAGTCTCCAACATTTGTTAAAGAATCTCCAACGTCTCTGACATTTGTTAACGAATCTCCAACGTCTATGACATTTGTTAACGAATCTACAAAGTCTCTGACATTTGTTCATGAGTATATTTATGTAACGATAATCCCATAACTAAATCAGTCTGTTTCACATTGAACACAAATCAATCAACACGATCTTAATTCAAATCGTGTCCATATTTAGTGGCGTTTCTAAATAATCTACATACATCTAAAAGCGAATTCTCATATAAAGCTGTTTTGAGCAATAACAAAGAAGCTGACACGAACTGCGTCCAGTGTGAATGATTACACAGTTATAACGAAATCCATCAGTTAGGACAATTGTCACTATAAACGGTCCGTGAGATGGAGAAACGTGGGGAAAAAATGGATGCAAAAATGTCAATAAAAAAACAAGGTGGTGAATTGTATATAGGTTTATATGTAAATGGTAAAAATACTAAACATTATTGTGAAATAATTTGATGATATTTAATGAGAAATATCATTGAGTTAAAATAAGTAATGAGGTGATTTATGAGGGCTGTACTTGCGAAGAAAATATCTTAATATTATTAAGAAGTAGAAGAAGAAACATGGAAAAGAAGATAATTATATTAAAGAATAAATATACAAAAGAAAAAAAGAATATAACATGTAGTACGAAATAATTGAACATCTACAATTATTTACACAAATAAGACATATTCCAAAAAAATTCGTTTAGTTAGGTATTGCCTAAAACATAATGTTCTAATTATTATTATAATTCAAATAAATGTTATACCCACATTACGAAATGTGAACTCTCACTTTACTAATCCTTCAATGTATTCCAATTTACGAAAAGAACTCACTTCTTTCTATCAGTCCGAAAGAAAGAAATTCTTTAACAGCAAAAATACAGTCTGAAACTTTCACTGCTTCCCATCATAGATTCAGTCATTCAGTTTACAAATTGCAACAAAGACACCGAAACTTAGAATTAACGATGTACACCAGTTGTAGACAGATCTTGTCGTCGTTATATTAGCCGTTCGGTGCAATCTATGTCAGCGGCTAGCCTGGGACGTTGCGTTCTGATGTCAGGAATGGTTAATTGGGACACGTTACGACACACATTTTCCAGTCTGTCAATCTCACGATTTTCCCGCCCCCACGAGCTCTCACGTTGTCTCGCGCCGTTCGTGACCAGCGGTCTAAGGGCCGAATCACGTAACTTGTGGTGAACTTTTGTTACCTGAGTAGGGGACGAAAAACACATGAACAAAAACAGAAGTCGGGGACGAGTTGATTTACCACGATGGAGAACATAAACAGAGATTAAGATATTCCAATAATAGATGGCAACAAAAACAAATCGTGGAAGATTAGAAGAGATATAGTACACATTAGAAAAACAAAGAATTAACAGTTCATCACTTTAGAGGATTCATAGTATATCACTGGACAATTAAAATAATCTTAGTATATCACTAGACAACTAAAATAATCATAGTATATCACTAGACAATTAAATAATCTTAGTATATCACTAGACAATTAAATAATCTTAGTATATCACTAGACAACTAAAATAATCATAGTGTATCACTAGACAATTAAAATAATCTTAGTGTATCACTAGACAATTAAAATAATCTTAGTATATCACTAGACAATTAAAATAATCTTAGTATATCACTAGAAAATTAAAATAATCTTAGTATATCACTAGACAATTAAAATAATCTTAGTATATCACTAGACAATTAAAATAATCTTAGTATATCACTAGACAATTAAAATAATCTTAGCATATCACTAGACAATTAAAATAATCTTAGCATATCACTAGACAATTAAAATAATCTTAGCATATCACTAGACAATTTAAAAAATCTTAGCATAGCACTAGACAATTAAAATAATCTTAGTGTATCACTAGACAACTAAAATAATCTTAGTGTATCACTAGACAATTAAAATAATCTTAGTGTATCACTAGACAATTAAAATAATCTTAGTGTATCACTAGACAATTAAAATAATCTTAGTGTATCACTAGACAATTAAAATAATCTTAGTGTATCACTAGACAACTAAAATAATCTTAGTGTATCACTAGACAACTAAAATAATCGTAGTGTATCACTAGACAACTAAAATAATCTTCCTAACATTGGAAATTAGCTCTCTTTTTGCTTTGACCTCTCTCAGAACCTCTTCATTACTCTTCTTAGCTGTCCATGGTATTCTCAACATTCTTCTGTAAAACCACATTTCTACAGACTCCAGTACTAAACGATCCATCACTAGACAATTAAAATAATCATAGTATATCACTAGACAATTAGAAGAATCTGTATTCCAACATTACACAGAGCAACCAACGTCCAACATTAGATAGAGCAACCCTAGTCCAACATTAGACAGGGTAACCATAGTCCAACATTATTAGACAGAGCAACCATAGTCCTACATTAGACAGAGCAACCATAGTCCAACATTAGATAGAGCAGCCCTAGTCCAACATTAGAAAGAGAAACCAAAGTCCAACATTAGACACAGCAGCCATAGTCCAAAATTATACAGAGCAACCATAGTCCAACATTATACGTAGCAACCATAGTCCAACAGTAGACAGAGCAACCCTTGTCCAACATTAGAAAGAGCAACCATAGTCCAACACTAGACAGAGCAACTATAGTCCAACACTAGACAGAGCAACCTTTTTTCCAACATTAGACAAAGCAACATTTTTCCAACTTTAGACAGAGCAACCACAGTCCAACATTAGACAGAGCAACCATAGTCCAACATTAGACAAAGCAACCATAGTCCAACATTAGACAAAGCAACCCTTGTCCAACTTTATACAGGGCAACCATAGACCAACATTATACGGAGCAACCATAGTCCAACATTAGAACTAGAAAAGTCAGAATACAGCACTAGCGAAGTGTCATAGTTCATTAGTCGAAATTCGAACCGTCACATTCTGTCAAAGTAAGTATAAAAGTCATGACTTCACATTAGAAAATAAAGAACCTACATTCCAACATACTAAAACAACAAATAGAACGACAGTAGAGCAGGTAAACAAACGATGCGTCTCTGCTGAATAGCGTAAAAAAATATATAAAAATTAGTTTGCAGTAGAAAAAATAGAAGATGTGAAGTTCAACAATAGTAAATAGTTGGGAAAGGGGGGATTACCGATGTGGAATACTAGAAGATTAGTAGGTGCAAGTAGTGAGGTGTAACTTACACTACTACAAGGTATGGTGACAACATTACAAAAAAAAGGGAATACAACAAAATACTGACGTTTCTGCCTACATGCGGCCTTCTTCAGAAAACGAGAACAACACAAACGGATATCAACAAAAAAGAAAAACTCTACTACATCTAGAATGAGTGGGACAAGTAAATCAAGGAGAAATGATAAACAATGGATAAGAGATGAAATGATAAAAAGAAAGGGAGTTGTGTTACATTTTGGAAGATAAAAATTAATAATGTGTAAAAAAATTTTAAGCTAAAATATACATAAAATTAGACCGAGACTTAACTGAGGCAAGATCCAAAAGCTTCCAGTGAGTTGATTTTGAGTTAAAAGGGATCAGACGCGTGACGGAGGGAAATCAGTCTCATGTTAGACAAGAAGTCGGATGAGATTTGAAGGTGATAGAATGAAGTGTGAGAGGAAGTCAAGAGTGACACAGATAACAGCAACAGGTAAGGAAGTGAACTATGGAGTGAGAACGAGCAAACAAAGCCAGGCGTGACTCAGATAAAAATGAGATAAATGAGGCGTAATATGGGGATTGTGGAGGACTGGCTTGCAGGATGGTTGTGTCAGATAGGAGAAGTATAAAAGCAGCGGTATTCAGAGCGTCGTTTGTGTCTTTAACAAATGAAGAAGGTTCATGACTATGGGATGAAAAACAATTGTTGAGGATGTCAGAAATGTGTACTGTAAGTATAGTGCCCCGTCACGCCAAGTGGCGTATAGGGAATATGGTGTTAGTCACCATAAATTTTACAGACCTTCAGCACATTATTTTTGAGGCAATGTGGTCGGTATTACGCCCGTGCCGCTTTACTTTCCCATAAAAAATCCGGTACCCAATTAAGGCTTGGTGAACCCGGAAGCCGTCGACTGGGATCGAACCCTACCTCTTGTCCTTTGTAGTCCAGTTCACTAACCACTGAGCTATCGCGGCTCCCTAATGAAGACGGTAATAAATATTATATTCGATTACCATGAAGACGGTAAACAAATATAATCGAAGTCGATTACAGTAGTAGAAAAATATGATCGTTGAAGAAGAGGGTTTGGCATATAGGAATTCACATACATTTTAATTTAATTAGTAAATTTGCCAACTGATATTTTGCACTGCATGAAATTGTTTAACCTGAATGACACTTCTCAAGGGTAGTCTGCGATTACAATTACGAGTTACACATATGGACGCATATTTTGTTTTCAACGTCTCCTATATAACAAGTGTTTTCAAGCAAATTCTGAAACACCATAAAACAAGTAGACAAGTATAAGTGTGTAGACATCGTTTTGCTCAACAGTACATAACGTTATAAAAAAAAAACAGCAAAGTTTGTCTCGTAAAATCTTGTGGGATCAGTGGTTCCTAAACTTTTGACACCCGCGGCTTCCTTTTCCTGCATATCTGTGTCCTCATGGCAGTTACGGTCGCAGAAGTCTGATGAACTCTGATTCTTGTGTTTATGTTTGGGTAGGCAAACAAATGAAGGTCAGTAACAATAAAGATATCAAAATGATTTAACGTAGCAAGAGAAATAAAGAAACCAACAACATACTTATGGTTTGCATATGGCATTGTGGTGGAGACTGGTTGGTCTCGAGGCTATATTATCGGTCTCGAGGCTATATTATCGGTCTCGAGGCAGAGTGGTTGTGAGTTCAAATCCCATATGTTTCAGTTTTAAACTTAGAAATAACTTTTTCAAGTTATTACATTTTTATTTATGATTTCTCTCTGTGGCAACTTGCCCTGGTCTCAGCAGCGAGGTCCGGCTTGAAACGTCAATTACTCATCGACGGAAAAATATGAGTACCTCCGAAGACGGATTTATCTGCCTGTGCGGCGAGGGACCCCTATGCACACGGCTGCCAGGGGAAAATGGATTAACGCGCAAAACTCAGTTCCTAGTCTCCAGGACTTGGCCAGATATGAAAGCTGATAAACGTAAAAAAAAATGATATCACATTTCTTCACACACACACAATTAATCATTTCACCTACTCCTAAAACACATAATGTCCTTTATAAAAATGTATTTTCTTTCTTAAAATAAACAACCATTTTTCTTTTATTTTTACAAAAAAAAACTGGTTTAAATACTAACAAAGTATGCAGCCTATGTCATTTTATGATTTATTACCACCGAGCAAGGCACGTTAAAGCAAGTACAAGAATTGAAATATCTTGGTAACGTTTTTTACAGATGATGAAAGGCTTAACAAAGAGATTGAAGCAAGAATTCAAAGTGATAACAAAGTTACAGACCAAATTTTGCACAATTTTAAAGCAACATGTTATCTCAATGGAAACAAAGAAGAACTTAATAAACTATATCTTTATTCCAACTCTTTGCTGTCAGTATCAAACATGGACTTCAGAAAAGCTGTGAACAAAACACGAAGAGATCATGTAAAAGAACAATACAATCACAAACACAATTGGAATTCTATCAGTAATTGAATACATAGAAAGACAAAGATTAAAGTGGTTTGAACATTTAATGTCCATGAACCACTCAGCACCATCGCCAAGAGCTTATAACATCAACATGGAACTATCAAGGTATAGAGGTAGACCAAGAAGAAGATGGATTTAGGGAATTTACAACATAACTACACAATACAATATCGCTATGTGCCAAGCCACAGTAAGTCGCCTTGATAGAAAGAAAACACATCATTGAATTAAACATGCGACGTCTACCTGCCAAAATATAGCAGAACAAGATAAAGAAAGGAGAGAAAGAAAGAGCATGGCACTTGACAACATCCTCAGCGCGGCGTCCTTGCCGATGTTAGGCGAAACTTTGGGAATCACTGTCGATGAGGGATTGAATTAACTCATTTACTTGTTACTTCATTGTGCTAAGACATTGCATTCGGAGGTGAGGTGGAGGGAGGACATTGATTTATTATTTTTTCTTTGACAAGTACTACAGTCTTCCACTAAGTGAGCCACGAACCAATCCATTTCTTGATTCAAAATTGCCTTACTGTAAAACATCAAGTCGGGGTTTCCCCATGTCTACTGTATTGTCTACTGTAGAAATGTCGATTTACAGAAGAATGTTGAGAATACCATGGACAGCTAAGGAGAGTTATGAAAACGTTCTCAAAGAGGCCAAAGCAAAAAGAGAGCTAATTTCCAACACTAGGAAGAAACAATCATCATTTTTTGGCCATGCAATGAGAAGGGAACATCTAGAATATATTGTGAAAACTGGGAAAGTTGATAAACGAAGAGATAGAAGAAAGCAAAGATAAAAAAATACCAGACAGCTTAAAGGAATGGCTTGGCAGAAAGTCAACAACAGAAACGATAAGTAAATGTCGAGATCGAAAATTGTGGAGAGACATGATCACCTACGTCAGTAGGCATGGTACTTGATGATGATGACTGTAATGTCAAGGATGCGGACTAAGTATTGTTTTGCATATATTTTACGAAAACTACAGAGTTTACAATACAATTCCACTGAAAGTGAGAGGTCCCTAATGCGTGTACTTTATCAACCTTCCTTCATAAATTGCTTAAGACCTCTATTTAACCCATTCTGCCTCTCTCTAACATTTCCCTCCAACATCCTTTTTGTGCACAACCTGCACTATCAAAGCACGAGACAAAGTGCGGAATGGCGCTCCATGGTAGCCAACATTCCGTGCGGAGACGGCACTCAATGATGATGATAATGAACGTTTCCTCATTTTACAACCAATCATGCTCCACATCCGAGCTATGCAGTGCGCCACAATAATATTTAGATAGATATTTCCGCTCATCAAAGTCTGTGGGCCTGGTTCCTAACCCAGGGACCCGGAAGTTGTAGGCGTTGAGGTGAAGGTCAGCGTAATAGAGATATTAAAATATTAAGGAGCTGTGGGATCTAGTTTGTAGAATCGATCAGTAAATTACAAATTAATGAGTCAGCAGTTATATCACATTCAATGAAGGAAAAAAAAAAACAAGGAATACAAGAAAGAAAGAAAGAAAGAAAGAGAGACAGACAGACAGATAAAGACAGACAGACATGCAGACCAGGCAGACAGACAGACAGAGAGACGGACGGGCGGACGGACGGACGGACGGACGGATGGATGAATGGATGGATGGATAGCGAGAGCGTCTCAAATATAAGACAGCCAGAATAATAGAGAGAGCATAAATATATGAAACAGTAACATTAAAAGAGACTGAAAGCGTCCCAGATGTAAGATAACAAGCGAGATAAGATATAGTCTTAAATATATAACAGAGCAAAAGAAAGATACTCTCTTAAATAGATAACAGTGTAAGGGCGAGAAAGCGTCTGAAATATGTAACTAGTAACATAACAGGCCAAGACAGAGAGAGAGAGAGAGAGAGAGAGAGAGAGAGAGAGAGAGAGAACGAGAGATGAAGCGGAAGACAGAAATATGTATAAAACTGCAAAAATAAAGAGTGAAAGAGAGAGAGAGAGAGAGAGAGAGAGAGAGAGAGAGAGAGAGAGAGAGAGAAAGAGAGAGAGAGAGAGAGAGAGAGAGAGAGAACGAGAGATGAAGCGGAAGACAGAAATATGTATAAAACTGCAAAAAATAAAGAGTGAAAGAGAGAGAGAGAGAGAGAGAGAGAGAGAGAGAAAGAGAGAGAGAGAGAGAGAGAGAATCAAATATTAGAAGCAGTTAGGACGACTCAAATTTAGCAAAGAAAAGGTAGACAGAGAGAGCGACATAAATATTTTTAAAAATTCAAACTGCAACGTTTTCACAAATATAAGATATTTTTTTCAAGTAATATACGAGTGTAAAGTTGTGGTAGTATACAGATAGCTCAAATTGGTAATAATCATTATGATAAATTGTATGTATTAGTTGTGTGCGGGGCTTTTAAAACAAACCCACTGGAGCCATGTCCATAAAACGAAAATGTAGCTGGCCTCTAAAATTTCTAATCCAGTAACATCGGTATTATTATTATCAACAAACATGACCTGAACATGTAAACTTTACGACAAATATAGCTTTCATTCACTTGTGAAATTTGTCATTTATATGTTTTAAGGTACTAAGAGTTTGCAGGAACGCTTACTGGTTCGCTCTGGCTGAAATAAACCCATGTTATGTGTTTAATAAATTGGGAAACTTTATCTGAGGAAGGAAGAAATTCACTTTCCCATTCTTCGTTATCCATTTTTGTTATTGATTCGAGTAGTTAATTTGATCAGCGAAAACCACACTTGTGGATTTGGCAACTGAATAGATCACCGCAACATGTGGGCATCGTTTGGAACACGAATATAAACAAACCACCGTAACCATGGAAACAAAAAAAAAATAACATGTTGATGGCAGAGGTCAAGGAAAACATGAGTTCATGGATTGTGACCTTTCTTTGCTACAATGGTTAAACAAATAAAAACACTTTCGGGTGAGTCGACAAACAGATGTGGGTGTGAGATGTGGTGTTTGGAAAAATAAACACGTAGAATTGTTTGTAGCAGTGGCGTGGAGTTGGTAGTCAGCGTTAGGGGCAAGGCAAGTTTGCGGGTTGTCAGAGCTAGGGGCGAGGCAAGTAAGTGGGTCGTCAGCGCTAGTGGTATATATCTGAGTTGTCAGCACTAGGGTCAAATGTGTGGATTGTCAGGACTAGGGGCAAGACAAGTATATGGGTTGTCAGCGTTATGGGCAAGACAATTATGTAGGATGTCAGCCTTAGAGGTACGTATGTGCGTTTTCAGCGCTAAAAGGGGGGGGGGGGTATATGGAGTTGTCAAAGCTAGTGGCAAGGCAAGCAAGGGACTTGTCCGCGCTATGAACAAGACAAATAGTGGGTTGTCAGCGTTAGGGCAAGTGAAGTATGTGAGCTGCCAGCGCTAGGGACAAGTGAAATAAGTGGGTTCTCAGCGCTAGGAGTAAGGCTAGTATGTGGATTATTAGCATGAGGGGCATGGCAAGTACCACAGCATTGCATTTTCTACCCCATGTATGCGAGTTGCAAACGCAAGAGGCAAATCAAGAATTTCTAATGCCAGTATCCGATGCAAGGACGAGTATTGCATCTCCTAACATCATTCTTATAAATATTTGTTATTGTTACTTTCTTTTCTTCCATTTTAAGAATTGATCGACCCCCCCCCCCCTCTCCCCTCGATTGTTGCGAACAGGAGGCCATACCTCAGCGCCCGCCTTCCAAATGCTACGCCACTGCTTTAGAGATAACTGGGTGAAACCATGAAAACACAATGAAGTTACCAAAGTGACATGAATGTAGTCACTACAGAAAGTATAAGTGTTCAGCCTTTTTTTGTGTCGCAACTGTACCTGCAAGATGATGGAGGGGTTCCCTATGGGTGTCATAGTCCAGCTGAGAATGACGTGAATGCAAGGCTTTGTTTTTTTTTTTAATCGCACTAGATGCTGTTTTCGTTTACGTTATAAATGTTAGCAGTGCTGCTGGTTATGATACTCTCTCTCTCTCTCTCTCTCTCTCTCTCTCTCTCACTCTCTCTCTCTCTCTCTCTCTCTCTCTCTCTCTCTCTCTCTCTCTCTCTCTCTTTGCGTTCAGGACTCAATCAGAGTAAGGATTCCAGACTCTCATATGAAGTCAGCTGTCAGGCTAAGTGTGTTGATCGCCCCCACAGACAGAACATCACAACTAGAGTCTGTCAGATCCACTCTGACTGAACACCCGTTAATACGTTGCACTGTGTTCTGCGCCAGTGGCCCAGTGCATCCGATTTCAGCCAGCATTTTATTCGGGTTTGCTTTCCCTAGCCTTTGATTGTCCCCAATCTTCCTGCAAGGCAGCAGATTGTCTTTTCTGTAGGGGGATTCTGCCCTTAGATGGTAGGCCCTCCCAGGTTTACGAGCACCATCTGCCCGAGTCACTAGAGGTGACTAACACAGACATGCACACACAAAGATGTAAGATGTGACTAACACAGACACGGACACACAAAAATATGAGATGTGACTAACACAGACATACACACACAAAGATGTGAGATGTGACTAACACAGACATGCACACACAAAGATATGAGATGTGACTAATACAGACATGCACACAGCGATACGAGGCATGACTAACACTGACACACATCAAGATATATGACACATGACTAACATAAACATGCACATAAAGATGTGAGATATAACTGACATTGACATGCACACACAAAGATATGACACATGCCTAACATAGACATGCACACAAAGATAAGAGATATGACTAACATAGATATGCACACACAAAGATATGAGATGGGACTAACATAGCCATGCACACACAAAGATATGAGATGTGACAAACACAGACAAAGATATGAGATATGACTAACATAAACATGCACACAAAGATATGAGATATCACTAACCCAGACACGCACACACAAAGATATGACATATGACTAACACTGATACACACTAAGATATGAGATATGACTAAACACAGACACAGATAAATATATGAGACATGATTAACACGGACACACCGAGATATGAGTTATGACTAACATGACACACACCAAGATATGAGCCATGACCAGCACACACAAGCTAAGATATGAGCCATGGCTAGGACAGAAACACAGCAAGATATGAGCCATGGCTTCACTAAAAAACACCAAAAAATGAACCATGTCTAGCACAGAAACACATTAAGTGCCCATATGCTTGGGCTTGTTATAGTCGGCAGTCTCTTCTGAACGTGGGAATCACAGGTTTCATTAAACAGTTGTCCGGAGATTTGAGAGTGCAGTCTGACCCATAGAACGTTCTCTTGCATGAACAGATTCCCGATCGACTGTTGACAAGTGTCGTTGAAACAGTTGTCCGGACATTTGAGAGTACATATGATGTCACAAACATCAGAACACATCTGTTCGCACTGTAGCCCAAAATTACCATCGGGACAAGTGTCATTACAGGTATAGCCAAGATGTTTACATTGTAGGCATTTTCCAGATTTTTCCTCAAATAAAGGACAGACACTGAGACAAGACCCGGAACAGTCGTGTCCATAGATCCCATGTGAACAGTAGCCGTGACAAGTACCGATGATGACATTGCAGCCTTTACTACACCCACTACACACTGCACAAAACGACCAAGAATGCTCGTCCAGACAATAGGTGTCTGTAAATGTTTGCACCTCACATACCGTCAGTGCACGGTTATGATACGAAGGTTGGTGTGTACAAAAGGCGTTTTTGAGTGATGTGTATAGAAAGTGTTAGTAAGCTGTGTACACAAAATGTTGCTGATTGGCGTGTACACAAAATGTTGCTGATTGGCGTGTAGACAAATTGTTACTGAGTGATGTGTGTAGAGATTGTTCCTGTTTGACGTGTACAAAATTTGTTGCTGATTGGCGTGTACAAAAAAATGTTGCTGAGTGATGTGTACATAAATTGTTACTGGGTGGTGTGTACAAACAATGTTGCTTATTTAAGTCCACAAATATTTTTTCTAATTAATTAAACATCCTTAAAAATAAATTTGCTGGTTAATGATGAGTACCAAAAAATATGATTGATTGATGTGTACAAGAAACAGACACTGATTGATTTGTACAAGCAATTGTTGCGCATTAGTGCGTTAAAATTATTTGCGGAATGGTATGTACAAAAAAACAGCTACTGATTAATTTATGATTGAAACAATTCTCCAGTATATGAATGGGCGTTTAACTGGCAAACAATACTTAACCAATCGAATTACACTGTAAGGCAACAATTACTATAATGGTGAAACACCGAGACTAATGACAAACATAAATGGAACAGGAACAGTAAATGTGCCTAAAAATACACTAATGGAGCGGCAATCGATTTATTCTTTGATCAGTGGCATGACTTCCTTGCAAAATTGCATGTAACAGGGCTTAGAGTAATGAGCAGATATTTTTCTTGGTGTAGCTATCTATAGTCTTCTTCTTCTACCTTTTTAGCTCCCTGTGGAGCATAGGTCTTCAACAAACACTTTCCAAGTTGTTCTGTTTTTTGCCATTCTTTTCAGATCATTCCATGTCTTCCCCTTATCTATCTTAAGTTATATATAGTGGCAAGCCATATATCAAAGAGCGAGGGAGAATATCCTAGTTCGTCTGCCTATAGTTACAGTTATGGTTAGTCGAAGGCTCCGGTATCACTGCAAACGAATTAAAATCTATAACTGCTCAAACGCCCGTGCCAATGGAATCATCCGAATTAACATCGCATCGAATATCCAAACAAAGAAAGGCAACTGCAGTCCCCATCATAGCAAAAACAGCACACATCAAAAGACATAAGGCGTATAAGCACCGAAAGTGAATGCAGTTGAACTGTCCTTCATCTTAATATCGTATATGATCATTCATTGTAAGCAATCTGAATATAGAAACACCATCCAAAAGAAAAGCACAGCTCAAGGTGTGCACAGAGCACTAAACTCAGTAGCTCCGGCAGCAAGCCGGACTTGGAATATGAGGAAAGTACAGCAAGAAACACTTTTCAGACAATGCTTCAGTGCTCCCTGTTGCTTATTGGCGTGTTGCCTATTGGTTTCGATTGTTGCATGTGGGCCTTTTCGAATTCTATTAAAGTAGACATAATTCCGTGTAGTTTATAAACTACACTATATACTTTGAGTATTTTATAACGCCGTCTTTTTATCAACTTACTTTAAATCGATTGATTCTGTTACAAAATGAGTCAACATTTTGTTCAAGTCCATGACAATCGAATTGAGACGACAGTCCACCGTTGTTATTTAGAGCAACCTTGGAAGCGAATCACGGACAGTAGAAAAATAAATGAAAGACGATTAGTGGTCACTGAGATTGGATTTACCAGAAGAATGTTGAGAGTTACCTGGACAGCAAAAAAGATAAACGTTGGAATTTCCAAACAGGCCAACACAAATAGAGAGATCCTTAAAAAATCATCAGAAAGAAACAATCGACATTTTTCGGACAAACCATGAAAAGAGATAAGTTGAAATATTTGGTTGCATCTGGCAAAAAAAAAAATAGGAAAAGAGAGACGATACTACATTGTTTGATGTCATGGCAGTGTAAACAGTCAACAACAGAATTGATACAATACTCTGAAGACAGAGAATTATGGAACAACGTAATCGCCTACGGAAACCAGAATGGCACATGATGGTGATAATAATTCAGTATGCACTGTAAACTCCCAACTTTGATATTTTATTGTTCTCTCAAAGAGACCGATTTAGTGAACTACTTTTCTACTGCATGACATGTTTTAGGAGTGAACCGCGATAGCTCAGTGGTTAGTGAACTGGACTACAAAGGACAAGAGGTAGGGTTCGATCCCAACAGACGGCTTCCGGTTCACCCATCGTTTTTCCTATCGGATATTTTTTTCTGGGAAAATAAAGCAGCACGGGCGTAATACCAATCACATTACCCCAAAAGTCATGTGCCGAAGTTCTGTAAATTTATGGTCACTACCACCATATTCCCTATACGCCACTTATCGTGACAGGGGGTTCTTTATTTATTTATTTTTTAAACATGTTTTAGGTCAACGATCCAAATGACTGTTGTGAGACAATCATGTTTGCTGAAAGTTTCAAACCAGACACAAAAGACTATGAGTTGTTATTGGAGTTGTGGGAGACGGCAGTCTCATTTTTTCCCCCTGCCGGTCTAAGATCATCATCATCGAGTACCGGGCCTACGGTCTAAGATACACAAACACATTGTCTGACACGCTGTTTATGTTTCTTATTGCGGTAGGAACGAATCCAAAATATAAATATCAGCACGAAAAACTGAAATAATATTGTAATCTCCCTGATGGGTACTGTTGTTCACTTACGGGGTGATGATGGTGATGACAGAGCGCCAAAGATGTTCAGAAACAACAAGAAGCTTAGTGGGAGCAAAATCAACATTCAAGACGCCACGATTGAGACTTTGCCGCATCGCAAAGTCAAGAGACTCCTGTCAAAATAATGTCTACATCCATACAATTGTTTTCCAGTGAGTTCACAGAAATGTCAAGTTAAAGAAGGCAAACCCGTGTTCCGTATGCACTAACCCCATGTTAAGAGTAAGGTTTATCTAGTACACGTTACAATCTACATGTGCTGCAAAGAGACATTTGAGTTGTTTGGGCAGTTCTATACAGCGAGTTAAACAAGGCATTCTGGCGGTGTGAGTTTCTTTACTTAACAAAGTAAATAACTAATATCACAGGTTCTGATTTAACTGAGCATTGAAATATGTAATATAAATCATTATTAGGGTGATTATCAAAGCGGAGTTCAAGGACAGTGATTACATGGAACGCAAGTATCTATAGCTCGTTTCAAATCACTTGCCCAACTTCAAAACGCTATCGCTCAGTAACCGTTTGTTAAAAACTGTTGAAATTTTCCAAATGTTATTAGAATGCAAAAGACCCTTTAAATGTTTATTTAACAAATATCTTGCAGCTGCAGTTTTCTTAAAGCGGCGAATTTCTTTGATGTTTGTCAAAATTGTAAATGGTGAACCCCAAAATAATAGAAATTACCGTAGTTGCTGGTCTATGATTAATTTTCACTAGGTAAAGGCGTGGCCGTAATGGGGAAATACCAGGAGAATTATTGTCTTCTCAGTTCATGGACGGACGATAATATCAAGGTATAGCTGTATGTCCAATTTTCATAGTTGTGTGGTCCTGAAAAGGACCGTTTGTTGAACTAAGTTAAGGTAATATAGGGGCCAGCATTGTGGGGGCTATATACTTTCATTCTGAATCAGACGAGTCTAAAAGATTAATAACTGTTTGGGGTTGAACATTCCACAAACCATCATTTTTCCAATATTCCTCTTCCTGTTTTAAGACGTGGTCTTCACATTTAGCCCAATAATCTTTGTCTATATTTAATAAAGCGAGATTAGCAAGAGTCTTTACATCGCATATTTTGAATGTTGTATTTTCATCTGCCACTTGTCCTTTTAATTTTGCCCAGATTAGTTCTATTGGATTTAAATGAGCATGGTAAGGTGGCAGCCTCAAACTTATACAACCGTGCTCTTGGATAATCTTATCTATTTGAAAAATCTTTGTCCTTTGCTTTTGCTTTACTAGAGATAGTAATTCAGGTTTTAAGTACATGTTATTAAATTGTATGTGCTCCTTTGTGAGCCATATCTTAATAGCATCTTTTGTACTGGATGACGTCGGGACTTTATCTTCAAGTGCAACAATGTTGTGGTACGCTGCATTGTCCATTATTAGGCAAGATGGTCGATCTAGTGATGGGAGAACAGAATTTTCAATCCAATGTCTAAATATATGACCATTCATCTCAGAGTGATAATCACGATTGTCTATGGATTTTGAAAGAAAAATGAGCTCTGCATTCTGTATTAGTCCATGTTGTCGACTACCTGCATGAGCAATTATCAAGCGCTGTCCTTTGCTGCTAGGTATTAATCTCTTAATCTTTCCATCTGATGACTGCCATTCCTTTGGTTAGTGTGGTGAGCATTGATCCATGTTTCATCCAAGTACACAATATCATAACCTTGCTTGCGCACCTCTTTTACTTCACGTAAGTACTTGCTTCTCATGACTACTATATGTGGCTTCTCACAGATGATGTTTCGTCCATTGGAATACTTTCTGAATGTAAAGCCTGCAGCTCTCACATTCCTCCATAATGTAGACTTCGATATTTCAATACTGTTGTTCTTTTTCAGCGAAATTTTTAATTTTCTTATTGTAACGGTTTCATTCATACCCAACATTTTGCGAATTTCACTTCTAATAAGTTTACTGTCGAAATTATCCAACATTTTTGCTCTTCCTTGTGATTTTGTATATTTTGAACATTGACAGTCACGTGCTCGAATCCAGCGATTGAATGACCGTTTAGATAAATCCAAAATGTGTCTTGTCCTATTCTCAGGGTTTTCTAAAGAATGAAATAATCTTCCTCGTTTAGTCTCTTTGCAAAAATAGTCATACATTTTTATTGCGATGTTTTGTAAACTGCAGAATTTCATTTTAAGACTCATGATAAATGTTATCGTTTCCACGTCTACACCTATGAATGAACGGAAATGGAACACACAATTTCTCAAGTGTCTAATTGTGTCAAAAAACCTCGGCGAAAGCGTGTAAACAGGTCAATTTTACCGTGTATGGATTTTTACTCGCTATTTTTAACTTAAAATACTGTAAACATTAAGTTTTGACTACATCAATGGGTCGTTATAAATTTATATAAATCAAATAAGCAACAATAATAACCAAATGTTTTTTTAAAATGAAATTAATTCCCTGTTGGGTTCTAATCATTATAACTTGACATGCAAATTTTAAACAACTTACAACAAGCGGTTAAAAAGCTATTGATTTTAAAAGTTGGGCACGAGTTATGAAACAAGCTATAGTTAGTTCGAATGTCACAATGAACTGTTCCGTTTCTACTTTAGTGACCCTGACCTGTTACTTGTGGTCGCCCGACATTTACCTTTCTTTCTCGTCCTCAAAAAAAAAAAAAAAAACGTTAACCTGGCGCAAGCTTTTCAATGCGCTTCGACCTAACCACATCTTCCATCTAAAGGTTTACTAACGTCCGCGGGCTGAAAATAAAACCGAAAACCCACCAACTAGCATAAAACTATTTTTTTAAAATAAACTATCTTTACGACACATAGTACCATTGCTGGTGTATGTCGGGGGGCAACGATAGAACCAGAGGGATAAAGGCCGCTTGGTCAAGCAGTCGCCACGACGTGTGCGACTCAGGATTTTTATTTCACCCCCGATAGAAAAAATCCTTTCTGTCTACCGCGGGCTTCGAACACCGTACGTCAGCTTTTCAGCCAGCGGAACAGTGGTTTTAGCCGCACGGCCACGTGCTCCTCGAACCAATTAGCATGACGTAATCAAATACAGGAGATATAAACGACTGACTTCACTTACCCACAAAAACACCTGCTCGCAAAGCTGAAAACGTCACGGTAGTTGGTAGTTTTCCAGGAATTCCATTTCATCCCACAGGTCTATATGGCTGTGGTCGACATATCCTAATTAACGCACGGTATTTTTTTTTAATTAGGTTTGTCTCGACTTATTTGATCTTCATTAGCTTCTCTGTTCTTTCTAGACGACTTCTTAGATACAGAGTAGGATCTTGGTGAATTATGATTTGCTCATCCTCACACAAACATTCAGCCATGAAAGGTTGACCATATTCAGCTCATGCGTTTGTATCGCGTTTTCAAATTTATCCCGGTACCCTTGATAAGTAAGAACAAGTACCTATACCTATCTGAGTCGAAAGATAAGTTTCACGTTCAAGCTGAGCACATAAAAAAAAAAAAACAGCAACACACGATTGGATAAAAACATGGTGTATACCATCATCGCCGAAAAAATTCAGGGGCAGTCAAATTCACGCCATCATTGACAATATATTAACTAACTTTCCAAGAATGTTCTTTGAATTACCACTTCGCGGTCAATGAAGTCATTAATGTTAAAGATGTTTTTTTTTTTTTGTGTGTGATCAGTAAAGGGTAGAAGAGCTGTTGCTTCGAGAGTAAAGTTGCCAGATTTTTTCCCTACAATTTCCAGAGACAGGTATAAACATAACAAAAACTACTTTTTGCTTTTTGTTCAAAAAATTTTCTTTGCAATTGTTCCCAAACTTTGGTAAAAATATTGTTGGTCCCCTTTCTTTTAATTAAAACCACCAATGATTGTGTTTGTATTATCTCCTGAAACTGCTACAATTTTATTTCAAGGCCAAATTGTTTGTACTATTTCCAATGAAACCATGTGTGCAGAACTTCTACTGTTTCCCCTGTTAACTCAACAAAGTCAAAGAGTTTAGTTTAAATAGTAATTGTCTTCTCTCTAAGTTAACATATATGTTGTTGTTGTTGCGTTCGCCAGCTTTTACCTCTGACGAAGTCCCTAGAGACTAGGAACTGAATTTTGCGTGTTAATCCATTTTCCCTGACAGCCGTGTGCACAGGGGTCCCTCGCCGTACAGGCAGATAACTCCGACTTTGGAGGTACTCATGTTTTTTTTTCCGTTGATGAGTAACTGACGTTTCAAGCCGGATCTCGCTGCACAGGGGTGGTTGTCGCAGAGAGAAATCATAAATAAAAATCCCAACCGGTGCAGCCGAGATTTGAACCTACAAACTCTCTGTCTCGAGGCCGGCGTTTTGACTCGAGACCAACAAGTCCCCCATGGACTGGGAATATGAGGAAATGAAACAAGGAACACTTTTCATGCATAGCCTTCAATGGTTCCTGCCACCTATCCACCATATACCCGAAGTTCACATCCTGAAAATGATGATCGTCATATTTTTTTTATGTATAGCACGTAATGGTGTTAGGCCATCGTTGTTGACTCCAATTCCGAAATATAAATACACAGTTAGTCGTCAGATTATCCCGTCGCACATCAAACAACAGACCGTAAGATTAGCGTAAGACCGGTCTAGGGACTTACGATGAGCCATTACGATGACGTAGCACACAAAAATGCCGTACACACAGCATTGACGTGCCGTTTAGATTCTTGATTACTCTAGTGAATGCAGACTACGACGAACAAAACACAGTACAAATTCCCTAAAGAGATAAAACTGCGGCTGACGAAGCATTTCGCAGTATTTAGTAACACGTAAATAACTTGCGTCAAGGAATTCAGTTAATATATCTAAAGAGGATAGGCAATGTTTTTAAGCTGTCATGTTTGAAGCATAAAAAATATGGTTACAAAAGGAGGAGCTTGAAGTTATTCTGTCATTGCATCACAAGCACAAGGCGGTAAGACACTTTACAATAGCCTCAACTTTTGTTCAAAAGAAGTAAATATAGGTCCATTAAACTTCCTTACTAAACCAATAGTACTGTCCATATATTTAAACCTGTGCTGTTTTCCTGTATGGAATGCAAATGTTGTTTCCTTTAAGGCAATGATCAAATCACTTTTAATAGACAGACATAGCATTTGTGATGAATTGAGATATTCGTGACAACTTCAGAACTCGAAACACTTTTCTAATTTGTTGCTCCCACTTGTTCTACAATTGAGGTTTTACCACTACTCCCGACACTAAATGATTTTTGACAGAAAAAATAAAAAGCAGGAGATTTATTTACACCTCGACGGAGAAAAGAAACTCTTTTTTTAAAATGAAATCATTTACTTTCGTTTCTGCGACATTTTGAGATTATAAAAACAAATTCCACAAATTGCTCAAACTTAGCGTAAATTACGCACGCTGTTGTGGAAAAGATAACGGTTTTTTTCGAAAGAGAACAATTGCTCTTGGAGTAGACCTAGAGAACAGCAAAAAGAAACTATAAATGCATTCTGGTGTGTGTGTGTGTGTATGTGTGTGTGTGTGTGTGTGTGTGTGTGTGTGTGTGTGTGTGTGTGTGTGTGTGTGTGTGTGTGTGTGTGTGTGTTTTTTTTTTTTATTTTTTAATGGCGAGCTTAATAGTCAGAGGGTGTTATTGTTGACTTAAAACAATACTAATAATGAACACGAAAAGTCCGGCGACATCCGGGGACAATTTGTGAAATCGGGATCAATCCGAAGACACAAATTTTCTGGGGACAAGAGACTAAATCTGGGGACATGCCAGGAATCTAGTGATGTCTGGTAACCTTACATTAGAGTCCAATGCTGATGGATCGCATATACAAAAACGCAAGATCATTACATACCTTTACAGAAAACAAAGATCATTTACGAGTAATATGTATCTTTTTGCTAACCTAGGATCAACGAAATTGCTTCATAAATATTTAATATTAGATTATATTTAATTATTAATAATTATTATAATAAATTATTATATTATATTGTATATTATTATATTAATTATAAATATTAGAACGGACGTTGTACAAATAAATATCTTTTATTTTAAACTCAGAAGAATAAAACTATTTTGAAAAAAAAATATCATGAAATTAAAAGCTTGAGCCGTAATCTTGCATACCTCTCCGCTAATTAGTTGCTAAACTGCCTGACTTAATCAACTTTACAAATACTTTCCTGACATAATTTTGTTGAGAATACTACAATAGAGAGCCTTTTTTTTTTTTTTTTGGTTTGAGAACTCAAAAATGTTAAATCGGCTGTCATAATTTGTAACAGTGGCATACTATATAAGTAATTATATATACCCAATAGGTTAAAAGCAGACTGGGGCAATATGATGACAGGAAGAATCCCCACGACATCCTTTCATGCAGCATGTAAAGAATGCAGTAATAGCGTCCATAATTTGTTTTACCATGTAGTTTTTAAAGAGCGGATTCAATCAGAAGTATTGCGAAGATTAAGTGTAGTTATTATATGCTGAATGTAGGGACGGACAGTGGATCCCAAACTTGAGAAGGCCAGGACGTGATTAATGATCACATGACATGTATAATTTTACATATATATATATATATATTTGCGTTCGCCAGCTTTTTACCTCTGACGGAATCCCTAGAGACTAGGAACTGAATTTTGCGTGTTAATCCATTTTTCCTCGGAATCTGTGTGCACAGGGGTCCCTCGACGCACAGACAGATAACTCCGTACTCGGATGTACTCATATTTTGTCCGTCCATGAGTAACTGACGTTTCAAGCCGGGTCTTGCTGCTGAGACCAGAGGTGGCTGCCGCTGAGATAAATCATAAATAAAAATCCCAACTGATACAGCTAGGATTTGAACGCACAGCCTCTCTGTCTCAAGTCCGGTGTCTTGCCTCGAGACCAACCAGTCTCCCGCTCATATATATATATATAGTTAAAAAAGTAAGTAAAGAGCCCCCGTCAAATCCAAGTGGCGTATAGGGAATATGGTGTTAGTGACCATACATTTTACTGACCTTCAGCACATGATTTTTGGGGTAATGTGGTCGGTATTACGCCCGTGCCGCTTTACTTTCCCAGAAAAATTCCGGTACCCATTTAAGGCTGGGTGAACCCGGAAGTCGTCGGTTGGGATCGAACCCTTCCTCTTGTCCTTTGTAGTCCAGTTCACTAAACACTGAGCTATCGCTGCTCACGTGTATATATATATATATATATATGTATATATATATATATATATATATATATATATATATATATATATATATACTGAACTGACACTCGCACTGTAAATTCACTCGTCGATCTCTATTCTTTGCTAATGGTTTCTACTTAAAGAACGTCTAACTCCAGCCATAGATGAGTCTGTTATGTCACTATAGCCTTCAGATGACCATACGACTTTGGTTGTGTTTAAAAGCAAACACTGCGAAAAATAACATTGTGTTAATTTATTTTGCTTCTCGGAATGTCTGTGTTGTGGCCCTATCTTGTTTGACTGACATATTCATCAGTCCTGTTTTTGTGATTTTCGCCTCAAATGATTTAAATAATCTCTCGTAGTCCTTACTAGCGATAACACTTGAATCACCTGTTCGTTTCAAAATCAAAGGAGCCCAGCGAAGTTCTGAATGTAAACGTCGCACCAAAAACGATGACTTGAATTCTAAGAAATGGTGATGTATTAAAGAGTTGCTCATCAGCGTTCTCTTGATCATAAACGTTTATTTTGCTTGTTAACACGACCACTGAGATGAACATAGATCTTATGCCCATTATAAATTTTCTTAATAAATTCGTCAATTTTACATGACAGGTAAAAGGTGAAGTGCGAGACTTGAATCGGCGTCGTAGCACGCGAGTTTTCACCTACATGTGCTCGGCCGCCTATCCAGAAGTGTTCGGAGGCTTCTGGATAGTGTCGCCTCAAGCATCTAAACTCACGATGCGAGACGGCATTCCCCACCTTCCCAGAGTAATACCCTGGCGCCCATTTCTCCAGCGGCTGGGTCGACCGCGGGGGCATTTTTTTTTTGTCCAACCACGAGTACAACTCACACTGCTTCCAGCGGGAATCGAACACGGGTTGTCAGAACGTCGGTAGCACAGTCGGGTGCTTTTCCGAACTTATGCTACTGAGGCCAATACATGACATGTATAAAATGAAACTTCTTTGTTATAATCGTTAGCTAAGATCTCTGGGTAAAGGTGGTGAACCAATTGTGTCTATGCGCGAAGAGATACACATTTAGCATCTTAAAAATTGTGCTTACACTTCTATGAGGCAGATGTCAGTACAATAGTAGCGTGGCACATATCATACATTTCTAGTACGAAGAAGCTCTACCTGTTCCAGCAAAAATGTATTGTCAACTAGCACAATTGTTACATCAACTACCATTGCATTTGTTACATCAAGTACTATTTACAATTGTTACATCAACTACTATTTACAATTGTTACATCAAATACCATTACAATTGTTTCATCAACTACCATTACAATTGTTACATCAACTGCCATTACAATTGTTACATCAACTACCATTACAATTGTTACATCAACTACCATTACAACTGTTACATCAACTACCATTACAATTGTTGCATAAGTTACTATTACAGCTGTTGCATCAGCTACCATTACAATTGTTACATCAACTACCATTACAATTGTTACATCAACTACCATTACAAATGTTGCATTAACTAACTTCACAATTATTAAATAATCTACCATTACAATTGTAACATCAACTACCATTACAACTGTTACATCAACTTCCATTACAACTGTCGCATTAGCTACCATTACAATTGTTACATCAACTACTATTACAATTGTTATATCAACTTCTTGGACCTAAAAGTACCTATGGCATATTAATCATCATCATGCATATGATGTTGTTGAATATTTATTCCAAGTGTTATTCTAATACACACGTTCCTGTACGATTAATGTCTGAATCGTCTCGACATTCTTATTATGAATAATCGTTCTTCCCTCATTCCAAACACGGAGAGGTCGTTAGTTCGTTGGTAGACTTTATCACCCTTTTCCATTGAAATCTATCTACAGTCATTCATTCTTTATTTATAACTCTGCGAGGACGAGGCATGTTCATTCTTTGATGTTATCTTCCTTTCTCTTTCTCTAACTATCTCCTCTTTTTCTTCCTTTCACAGTTCCTTGCAGATTGGTTTTTGCCAGGTCAGACGATCGAAATACGGCTCCAAGCCATTTCATTTTACGTTTCTTAACAATAGTCAAAAGAGCATCGTGTGGTTCGATTGCTACTGGTATCACTATGAATGCTAATTTTTTTTTCATTCGCCAGCATTCACATCTGGCAAAGTCCATAGAGACTATGAATTTAATTTTGTGAGTTAATCCATTTTTCTTCGGCAGCCCATTAGTCCCTCACCGCACCGGCAGATAACTCCAACTTCGGAGGTACTCATATCTTTTACCGTCGATGAGTAATTGACGTTTCAAACCGGGCATGGCTGCTAAGACCAAAGGTGGTTACCCCAGAGAGAAATCACCAAATAACAATTTAAACTAGTTCAGTCAGTATTTGAACTCACAATCTCCCTGTCTCGAGACCGGTGTCTTGCCTCAGGTAAAACCAGTCCCCAATCTAATTACTTAATTCCCTTCAATATTTCCAGCCTCAACACCACGTTGCGGCAGCACTGCCTATACAATCATTATTCTAAACCATATCAAATCAATAAGCAGACAACAAACATGGCATACTTTACGTATTTTAAGATTTTTTAAATCTATCTCTTCTTCGTCCAATAACTCCGGGAGTCATTGGGGAACCACTGACATATTTCGTCAACCTTCCCATTTCTCTCTATTGTCCTTGGGACCCTCATTATCATCATCATCATCATCATCATCATCATCGAGTGCCGTCTCTGCAACGAAGGTTGGCTACCATGGATCGCCATTCCACTCTGTTTCTTGCTTTGATGGTGCAGGTTGTCATAGATTGACTTGTCCATCTTTTGATGTTACTCATCCGTGTTAGTCTTGGTCTGCCTCTGCCTCTTTTACCTTGTATTTTCCCTTCCAATATTACTTTTAGTAGGCTGTTGTGTCTTTTAACGTGCCCCCAAAATTTCATTTGTCTTGTCTTAATTGTATTTAGTAGTTCTCTTTTTATTGTCAGTTGTTTTAAAACTTCATCGTTTGTTTGTTTTTCTTTCCATCCAATTCTACCTATTCTTCTATAAATTGGGGACGTGTATTTGCCAAAGCCTGGACTGTAATTTGGGACCCTGCTAAGTTGTTATTCTGACTTTCTCAATCATTATCGTGTACGATCGTCGATCAGTTTTATATTTTAATCCGAAATCGTTCCTGCTAAGTTGAAGTCTGTCCATGTTTTGATATTATCTTCTCATCTCTGTCCCTGCCTACCCCTCATCGCATCTTTCACAGTTCCTTGCAGAATAGTTTTTGCCAAGCCAGACGATAGATAACAATCAAATGTTAAGAGTTAGGTTGCTTGCTTGCGTTCACCCGATGATTTAAGGAGTGTACCTCGTCATCATCCGCCCTTAAAAGGACGTTAAGTGGGCGTGTCTGCGTTGTGTTGTGGTTTACAGTATAACTGTGATATTTGCGCCTTTCGGCCCAACACATCCCACTTCAGCATGACGAATTAGGTTATTTGGCCGCCCATTTTGGCAACTAGCAAAAGTACAAAAATATTTACCCAAAAAAATGTGATAACAGAGTTAAACGGATAATATCGCCACAAAAAGTATATCTCCCTTCGACCAAATTTTAGCTTCAAAGCCTCCAGTGACAGACTTTTGGGGAATCACTCTTCTGATTGACGAAGTATGAAGCAGGGAATTCTGGGGCGATTGTTTGACGTGATTGAGCAGAGCATGTACATGCCGCCGTGTATTTGCCAAAGCCTGGACTGTAATGCATTTACTTGTCTCCAATTTGCTGTCAAAACACAGAACAAATATTTCAAGCCAACATGAAATTATTCAGAAGGCAGGACAAATATGCACTGATTTAGTTTCGGAACCGAGGATGAATAAAGTCCGTCGGAGTTAGGGAAGCATTGGTTCGTGACGCTGGATCAGAGGACTTCAAATTTGGTTAGAAAAGGATCAAACTTTTATGTTTTTTTAAGTCTTTTTGAGAAAAAAATAATTGGAAAAATAATTAATACAAGAAACCACTTTCTGAATGTAAAGAACTTCAAACATTAGCAAAGTAGACATGTCAAATGATCCTTAGGTAGGTTAGTGAGTCGATCAATTAACTGATGGCTGGGTCAGCTGACTGCTTATATATCAAACAATGTAACGATCCTTTCTCATTTGGTTTAATGTCATGTAAATTATAATGATATAGGTAACGAGAGTGTTGACTAACCTAGCGTATACAGTCCAATAAATGTCTTTTTTTTCCCTTTCGTTTTTTTTTTGTTTTTTTTTGCGCACTGAATGCACGACACCAAGATCAATATTCATTTTCTCTATACATATAATAACACAATACTCGTATGTATGTACACGTGATTCACAACTTAAAGATGTGAAGGTCTGAATGTAGCAATCTTAAACTGGCCGCTGAACATTTGTTACTGAAATGCCCAGTATGCATTACAAATCACGTATCACACTCACGTGTACTCTTCAAAAACGATTTATTTGAAGATTTATTACAAATTTAACTAACAACAAGAATGGTGCAGTTGAATGCAGTGACTTTAGAACAATACGCCTAATGAGCCATGTTACAAAAATCTTCCTAAAAGCTATACAAGGAATGATTCGGAATAAAATCAATACTGAATTAGATGAGCAGCAATTTGGATTTAGGAAAAATAGCGGGTCAAAAGAAGCCATATTCTGCATGAGAACATTAATCGAAAAATACACAGAAGTAAACAAACCAATATATGCCTGCTTCATAGACTACACCAAAGCTTTTGATAGAGTACACCACAAACAACTTATAGAATGCCTAAAAGAGATACATCTAGATGACATGGATATACGACTAATATGCAATCTATACTGGGAGCAAACAGCAATAATAAAATATAACAAAGAGTTCTCTACACCCATTGATATAAAAAGAGGAGTAAGACAAGGATGCATCCTATCACCAAGCTTGTTCAATCTATACACTGAGCAAATCTTTAAAAACATCTCAGAGATGCCAGGCCTACAAATTAATGGAAAGATAATCAATAACCTAAGATATGCTGACGATACTGTACTACTAGCAGAAAATCCTAAAGACCTACAACAATTACTTAATGAAATAAACACGACAAGCAAAAAATATGGACTAGATATGAATATCAAAAAGACTAAAACTATGATCATAAACAAAGAAAATACTCAAAACCCACAAGTGGATATCAAAATTGAAGGAATAGACCTTGAGACAGTTTAGAACTATAACTACCTTGGACATACTATAACCAGTGATGGAAAATGTACAACTGAAATAAACAAAAGAATAGGAATGGCAAAAAGTAATTTTAATGTCATGAAGGACATACTAACATCAAAACAAATAACACCAGAGCTAAAACTAAGAATAGCAAAATGTTACATCTTCTCAATATTCCTATATGGTGCTGAAACATGGACATTAGACAAGAAAACAGAACAGAGAATTGAAGCCTTTGAAATGTGGATATATAGAAGAATAGGTAGAATTGGATGGAAAGAAAAGAAAACAAACGATGAAGTCTTAAAACAACTAAAAATGAAAAGAGAACTTATCAACACAATTAGAACAAGACAAATGCGATTCTTGGGCCATGTTAAAGACACAACAGCCTACTGAAAGTAATCCTGGAGGGGAAAATACAAGGTAAAAGAGGCAGAGGCAGACCAAGATTAACATGGACGAGTAACATCAAAGATGGACAAATCAACCGATGACAACCTGCACCATCAAAGCAAGAGATAGAGCAGAATGGCGCTCCATGGTAGCCAACCTTCGTTGCGGAGACGGCACTCAACGATGATGAACTAACAACCGTTTTCTTAGCAATTTTGGGAGGTACTATAGCTCAAAATTTATTTTGGTGAAGAAATGTGCTTATTTTTTTATTTATTTTTTTTTTTGCAAATTTTCCCCGTGATGCTACGAGAGTAGTCAACTTTTTTTTGTGGGAAAAAAAACGTTCATTTCATGAATCCCGCAACTGTGGCGTGGTAATTAGAGCATTCTTGGCGACATCTTCCTTTCAACTTTCAAGATGAAGAGCTGCTTTCTGAGATGACACGATCCTGTCTTTACTCTGGTGCTGTCTTCCAACCTCTTACTCTGTGTGCCTTGTCTTTTTTTGCCTGCTATCTTGTAGAATGGTCTTAGCATGGCCTGTAGATTGTGTAATATAGAGCTAAATATATGTATATGTTGGAGAATCTTAGTAAATGGAATATATGCTTAACAATTGCATGAAACACGAATACACGTTTATTGCCTTTTAATTAATTTTCTTTATTTATCAAAACACCCTTTTGTGTGTTGATGGAAAAATATAATGCTAGCCCCCGTTATTCTGACTCCCTCAATCATTATCGTGTACGATCGTCGATAAGTTTTAATATTTTAATAAGAAATCGTTCATGCAGACAGGACTGCCATGTATCATTGCAAAAACATTGATATTTCCAGCGAGTGCATGGCGCTCGACTATTGGTGATGAGTGTGAGGGAACAGCTGTGTACCAAGCGGCGTCATGATTCAACGAAAATGTTGTGCACATTAGCATGAAGGAGTTGAAGCACGTGTTTGATAAATTGGTATAAACGTTTGTCATTCTTTACCTAACAAATTTTCCCGCACCTTTTTTTGCCGCACAGTGCGCCATGTCGATTTCGGCCACGTTCGTTTCGTCGCATAGTGCGTCACTCTCAATTTGATTACTGTGAACCGTCATCAAACCATATTCTTTTTACATGTCTTGTATCATCTTGGTATTGGTGAAATCTAATAGCCTGTTCAAATATCTAAAAATTCATATATAATATGTTATATGTTATATGTTAGATAAATATAAATATGGAGATTGATTCTTAAAACCATGAAAACATTTATCTCTGAAATCTCTTCCGTTGCGTTGATAAAAAGCTTCCGTACAAAAAGAGTTAACCCCTCAACCGATCGCTTCTTCGCCAACCTGATGTCCCGGTTGTCAGACACAAAGCTGGGCCCTGAAGGACATCTCCAGTTCGGTAATCAAATCCTTTTTTCACAGTTTCACGCGAGTTATACACTCGTTAAAAATGTCAAAGATTTGAACGACGTTTCGTCCCAATATGCCTTCAGCAGGAACAAACAAACAACACGCGCACACAGATATGTAAGTATCTTACTTATATATCTGTGTGTGCGTGTTGTTTGTTTGTTCCTGCTGAAGGCCTATTGGGCTGAAACGTCGTTCAAATCTGTGTCGTGTACTAATCACGTGTACTAATTACCATACCATTTTTTCAATTTTTTTTTTCAATTTTCCCTCACATTCAACTTTACTGTAGCTTCGCATTTCTTTGCATTTATTTGCATTTCTTTGCCTTAACCCCCTAAAATGTCAAATCAGTATTGTGTCTTTAAGATTTCTTAGTAAAGTGAACAACTTTTACACCGACCATGCAAATTTTGTTGGGAGCCGCGATAGAACAGTGGTTAGTGAACTGGACTAGAAATGACAAGAGGTCGGGTTCCATCCTGATCGACGGCTTCCAGGTTCACCTAACCTTTAA
The DNA here is from genome assembly GCA_032433765.1 of Megaustenia siamemsis. NCBI lineage: Eukaryota > Metazoa > Mollusca > Gastropoda > Stylommatophora > Ariophantidae > Megaustenia > Megaustenia siamemsis. Next base: position 38,346,499 of record JAVIAB010000139.1, on the reverse strand, counting down.
TGGGTATCGGATTTTTGTCTGGAAAAATAAAACGGCACGGGCGTAGTACAGACCACATTACCCCAAAAATCATGTGCCTAAGGTCTGTAAAAATGATAATCATTAACACCCTATACGCCACTTGTCGTGACGGGACTCTTTACTTTACTTTTACTCAAAATTATGTTGCAGAAATTTTCTATATGTCATTACTCTATTTATTACACTTAATGTGACTATCAAGTTTTTAAAACTATGTTGTTACTACTCTCATCTCAGTTCACATATTCATAGCACAAACACCTCAAATAGCGTTAACATAAAGTTCAAATCCTATTCTCTTGTGGCATAATATCCGCTTATTCTAATAGGAGAAGTGTTGAAAGGATTGTCGGTGAACCAAGAAATCAAGCAAGACTTGAGATCAAATCATGAACTGGAGTTTCGAAGGCAGTCAGTCAATGAAGTATATTTATTTTTTTGCAACCCCTGTGACACAGCTGATCCCAAGCAGAACGGTGATTTGCTCAAAATAAGGAAGAAAGAATGAAAGAAATGAAGAATGAAAGAAATGAAGAATGATAGAAAGAAAGAAAGAAAGAAAATAAGAAAGAAAGGAAAAAAAGAAATAATTTTTAAAGTCACCCTTACCAATACGCCCAAGATTAGTGTATTGAAGAGACAGGAGACAAATAATAATAAATGAATATTCTTATAGAGGGAAACTTCCGAGGCGATAATCAGCGAATAAATTCAGAGGAAGAGGTATGTTTACAGCACTCGGAAAAATTTGCAAATAATCAACAACAGAAAAAAATATGGACCAAAGCAGGATCTAACCCGTGCTCAGTGGCACAGCGCCTTGCCACGAAAAGCCAAACGCTAAGGAACACTGCCACTCAGCTAACTAAAAAAATAGCTTCGTAGGCAATGTCTTTCGCGCAGGTGTTCTCATGACTATAGCATAAGGCCGCGATCACAGCGCGGAAATACATAGTGTATCTGTATTTTTTTTCCTGTTAATGCAATTATTTCCCGGATAGGGTAGGGCTGAATACTTGCGTTGCAGACAAACATTTAGGACGAAACAGCATGAATAGTAGTTTCCAGTGGTTTAGACTGGAGACAATAATATAAATGAATATTATTATAGAGAGGAACTTCCGAGGCGATAATCAGCGAATCAGTTCACAGAAAGAGGTATGTTTACCTGTGCCACTGAATACGGGTTCGATCCTGCTTTGGTCCTTATTTTTTTCTGTTGTTAATTATTTGTCAATTTTTCCGAGTGCTGTAAACATACATCTTCCTCTGAATTTATTCGATTTATTGAAGAGATACCTCAATTTCATTTCACATCGGTAGCTCAATACAAGAAGCAGCAGTCCTAGGGTTTGAGTGACCAAACAGGTAAAAAGCTGGCACCAGAGCTTGATTCCGATATTTAAAAAAGTAAAGAGCCACCGTCACGCCAAGAGGCGTATAGGGAATATGGTGTTAGTGACCATAAATTTTACAGACCTTCAGCGCATGATTTTTGGGGTTATGTGGTTGGTATTACGCCCGTGCCGCTTTATTTTCCCAGAAAAAAATCCGGTACCAATTAAAGGCTGGGTGAATCTCGTGATTATGAGAAAAGGGTTAGAATCACAAAGGGGTGATTGCAGTTAAGGGAAGTGTTAAGTTTGAGATAAAGATTATGACGTTGCAAGAGTTCATTGGTTGGGGGAAATTACGTAAGTAGTTTTCCATTGGTTGAGACATGAGATATTTAAGAGCGGGCGGAGGGAAAACGACAGAAGATCACATGTAAGCTAAGGAGGTAGCAAAGTCGACCCACGCCCTAGTGGAACGACATTCACAAGATATCAGATATCAAAGCTGTTCACGATATCAGTCTTCAAAGCTGTTCACGATATCAGTTATCAACGACATTCACAAGATATCAGATATCAAAGCTGTTCACGATATCAGTTATCAACGACATTCACAAGATATCAGATATCAAAGCTGTTCACGATATCAGTCCTCAAAGCTGTTCACGATATCAGTCATCAACGATGTTCACAAGACATCAGTCAATAACGATGGTCACATTACTACATTAACCATACCATTTTTTTGGTCATCTCTCATTCACGTTGAACTTTACTGCAGCTTCTCAAACTTGTTATGCATTTATTTGCATTTCTTTTCCTGGACCCCTTCTATAGAACCTCAACTTAACCATCCTAGAGAACTCATCTGAAAAAACTGAGACAAATTAGGTCTGATCAGAACAAGACGATCACCAACTACGTACCTTCACATTGTATAGCGACGTGTGTAGCATAGACCCCTCACTGGTCTATTGCAAAATGAGGCTTCAATCTTCTTCTTTCTTTCTTCTTTTCTCTTCTCACTGATACCTAAAAGGTGTCGTGGTTTATATCATTTGTCGTTCTTGAGTTGCTCGAACTGTCTGAATTAGTGATTTTCCTTTCTTGTTACATGTCTCTGTTACTGCATCTATCCATCTTCTTCTGGATCTTCCTCTTGGTCTTTTTTCCATGCATTGTCCATGTTTCGTAGCCATATAGGAATACATATGTCACTAGTGTTAGTAATATATAATATGATCGTTATTATTAGGGAGATGATTTTTTTTGTCCCAGATATAGTTTAATCTTGTCAAGGCTTAAACTGTCTGTGCAACTCTAGCTAATACTTTTAATTCTGAGTCTTCATCATTGGCAATGGAGTCCTGATATTTGAACTGATTGACCTTTCAACTGCCTCTCCGTTTATTGTGATTATTTGTTCAACGTCTCGTTTCTCATACTTATTTTTTTATCAGTTTGATTTTGTCAGCATTAATCTCCATTCCATATGCTCTCGATGTATGTTTCATCACGTGCAATCCCATCTATATCATCTGCAAAGGTTGGTAATCATTCTGTATCCAATGCTGACGATCCGATGGTCCTTTTCGAGAATGTCTGTCATAATTCTGTCAATAAATATATAAAATACTGTTGGCGATAGCAAGCCTGTCATACTTTTGAGACCATCACCGTTTTAACAACAAAGACCGGTATATTATTTTAATTTGAATAAATTCATTCAATTATGTTTTCTGTCTCTGACTTCCTTATTTTAAAAAAAAAACATTATTTGCCTTTTTTATTTATATAACCTCTCTTTTATATACATTTCTCATTTGTAATTCAATCGTAAAATGATGTGACTTATAATAGGACTTGCGACGCCTGTTTTAAGGGATTTACTAATGGTTAATTAGGTTAATTTGGTGGGTCGACCACGAAAAAGATGGATCGATGGAATATTAGAAGCACTAGGAAACATAACAGCAGCAGAGGCGAACATAAGAGCAAAAGACCGCAAATTATATCTCCCCTCGACGCTGAAAGGCAGATGAGGAAGGAAAGAAGAAGAAGAAGAAGAATTAGGTTATCTCTTCCAACATATAGTCTATCTTTATGCATTCAGCGTACTCCAGGTACAGATGCAAATGCAAATATACAAGTAAAATGAACATTATACAATACGTGGTTATTAATCCCTTAAACATTTCATGCAGTTCGTTTTTACAATCCAGAATCTATAGTTTGTTTTAAACTGCGCGTGTCTTTTAGTTCAAGAGAGTTACACGTACACTTTTTATTACATCTTTTATTTGTGAATAAATCTTCAAACAGTGGTTTCCAACCTTTTACATTTAGGTGTGTTCTTTGGTTCAAGATAAAAGGTGAAGGCCAAAAAAAGCACTTGGAGACGGCAGATAGGAACAGAGATGAAGATGGGGAAGATGTGGTAAGATCATTAGAGAATGGTACAAACATGGCGGGATAGAAACAGAGATGAAGATGGGGAAGATGTGGTAAGATCATTAGAGAATGGTACAAACATGGCGGGATAGAAACAGAGATGAAGATGGGGAAGATGTGGTAAGATCATTAGAGAATGGTACAAACATGGCGGGATAGAAACAGAGATGAAGATGGGGAAGATGTGGTAAGATCATTAGAGAATGGTACAAACATGGCGGCTTGGAAAGTGCTTGTTGAAGGCATATGCTTCGCGTGGAGATGAAAGTTAGAGGATGAAGAAGAAGATGAAGAAGAAGAATATTTGATTGAAGAAATTATAATGCGCGTGTAATATAAAATTGGAATAAAGTTACATAATTAAAATAAACGCAATAACTTTTTCCAAGTTTTCTATAATTTTAGTTGTGGAATATGCAATTATATAATACATTTATTGCAATGAGTAACAGTTGGTTCTTTTTCCAGCTGAAAGATAATCTGATTGTGCAAACACAATTCAATTTTGAAGTGAATAATAAGACAGTTTGGTATTACTAATACTGTCATTTATGAGATAACATGGAACAATGCTTTTCTAAATTCATTTTAGTATTAAAGAGATAAACTTTATAATAATATAAGCTGAACCTCAGTCTGAGTTAATATCAGGAAAACAAAGCTACAAAAATTAAACTTTGACACTAGATGTAATATTAGAAAGACATATTTATTAAAGGATATCTTTCACACCCTTTATAATAAAGATATGCTTATGACAGCGCAGCTCATAAACCAACTCCAGACAAAGACGGTGTAGCTGGCATACTAGTTTTAGGGCTAACAGTTAAAACACCCCCAAAACTCACAAAATTGTGTCTTTTGTTCGAAAGTTTTCAAACACAATAAAATGACACGACACCTCTATTGAGAACCGCTGATCTAAACTGTTCAAATTCCGAAATGGTATCTTATAGCTGCTGACTTATTCGACCAATGCAAACAAAGATAACTGAGAAAGTGCAATCAGGCAATGCGGACCCTTGAGGAGTTAAACAACGCATTTTGTACGGAGATTTATTCTTTTGTGCCAGGGAACGGCAGCAAGTGAAGAATAGTCCCACTGTATATACTTTACACGCGTTAAATGCTAAACAAATTATTCCCAGTGTTAAGTATATGTGGTTTGAAATCTCGGAGAGGTACGGTCCAAAGTGTGAAATTTGATCACAGATACAATAACGAAGGATGGAGTGTTTTCTGGCACGTCATAGCAATAAAGTAAATATCGAGGCGATACTTCGAATTTCCTGCAGTGACAAAGCAACAAACAATTGAATGTTTGATAGTGCATACTATCTATAGCAGGGGTGGCCAAATGGCGGCCCGCGGGCCGGATCCGGCCCGCCAGCCTAGTTTTCTTGGCCCGCGAAGCTCCATGGACTTACTTCATTTTTTTACCCCTAATATGTATACAAAGGGCAATAAAATTAAAGAGTCATCGATCATTGCATCATATACAGTTACCTATGAGCTTGCAAAATCTAAAAAACCCTTTACTGACGGAAATTTTGTGAAGAAATGTGCGATTCAAATGGCAAAGGCATTCGGTCAAGAAAAAATAGCCAAAGAATTTGAATCTGTGCCTCTTTCAAAACAAACTGTAGCCAGAAGAACAGAAGACATCAGTCTGCAACTGTCTCAAAGTTTAAAATCTTGTATTGAAAACTGCTCATATTTTTCGCTCGCGATTGATGAAAGTACTGACATCACTGACACTTGCCAGCTTCTTATTTTTGTTAAAGTTATCCAGGAGGATTTTACTGTTATTGAAGAATTGTTGAAAGTTTGCTCTTTGCATGACACTTGTAGAGGGACAGACATATTTTCTGCAGTTCATAGTGCCGTAGATGAAGTAGGTGGTTTTGGAAAGTTGTCTGCAGTGTGTACTGATGGTTGCAAAGCTTTTATTGGTTCAAATACTGGTTTTGTTGGACTTCTAAAGCAAAACAAAATTAACGTACCTACATTGCATTGCATAATTCATCAAGAGGCCCTTTGTGCAAAGTCCATAAATCTAAAAGACACCATGGCTACTGTTGTGAAAATAACAAATTTGATAAGAGGAGGACACCAGTCTTTAAATCACAGGAAGTTTTTATCATTTTTAGAGGAAGTAGATTCTAGCTACGGTGATCTCCTGCTTTATACAGAAGTAAGATGGCTTAGTCGAGGGAAATGTTTAATAATATTTTTTGAACTGGAGAATGACATTTATGACTTCCTGCGAGAGAACTTACCATGCTCCATTGATCTTCAACATGCACTCAAAGACATTAATTTCCTTCATAATCTGGCATATCTCACAGACATCACACAACATTTGAACATATTGAATTTGCAGCTACAAGGGGAAAAGCAAACCATTTTTCAATTGATGGGATATGTTGATGGTTTTAAAAAGAAGCTGTATCTATTTAGACTTTCTTTGCACAAAAATGATCTGTTCCATTTTTTCAAGTTGTAAGCAGTTGTTGTCAGAGATAGAAAGTGCAAACTTCAGTAAGTACGCAGCTGACATTGAACATTTGATTTGTGAATTTGATCGACGATTTCAAGATTTTGAAATGTTTCGTCCGCAAACGGAACTTTTTAATAACCCAATTAAGTGCACAGTGGAGTGCCAGCCATCAGATCTTCAACTAGAGTTGTGTGACCTTCAGTGTGACCCCCTTCCTCAGTACTGTAAAGGCATTAGGAGCTGACTTCTGGAATTGCTACCAAATGAACGTTACCCGTGTCTGAGAAAATGGGCACTAAAGATGTGCTCTATATTCGGCAGCACATATCTCTGCGAGACAACATTCTCTTCCATGAAGTTAATTAAATCTAAGACCAGGAACAGAATGACCGATTCGACATTGTCCCATACTCTCCGAATCGCCACGTCAAAAATGGAAGTGGACTTCAAATCTCTGGTGGAAAGCTGTGACAAGTCACAATCGTCGCACTGAGACATTAAAGGTAATTTTAAAATGAATAATTAATGGATTTGTTACAAATCAAATATGTAGTCAAAGTGCAAGCATTATTTATATATTACTATATCGCAAAGGTCCCTACTGTCATTTTTGACGATATTCTTAAGTGTGGCCCGCGGGTCTTGGCCTTGGCTTTAATCCGGCCCTCGGGCAACCTCAAGTTGCTGTTGATTCAACTTTGTCTTCAGCTGTTCAACCAAAAGCTTCCTAGCTTCAATGCTATGTTTCTCATACATGTTTTGATGATGTGTGGCATAGTGCCGTTTTAAATTATATTCCTTCAAAACGGCTAACACTTGAACGCAAATTAAGCACTGAGGTTTACTATCCTTATTGAAGATGAACAAATAATCTAATTCCCATTCAGGTTTAAATATGCGATTTTCACAATCAACTTTTCTACGTTTTAACATGATTTAATACAAAATCTCACATCAAAGTTAAAAGTCACAGAATGTTGGTCCACTATCGAAAATAAGTCCAGATTTGACAGTTATACACAGACTTGTGTTTGACAATGAAATCAAAAGATTGTGACCAAATAAACACGTTGCAGTCATTTATGGACAAGACAAGACGATGGGATCAAGGGAATGAAGGCGAACAGTGAAACATTTTGAATGTAACTTCAAAGACAGAATTAGAGCTACGAAGTCCCCTCACCCCTGTCCCTCCCAACCTCATTAACCCCTTACCGCGAAATGAAAGAGCCACCACAAGTCCAGACGACAAATGTTGAGCCAAAGATCTGACGCTATCACCGCACTGAACAATAAAGCAACTTTGCGGTACCAACTCGAAGCAAAGACTTTGAATATTGTCGGCACCATTAGTTGTGCAGTGTGTGTGTGTGTGTGTGTGTGTGTGTGTGTGTGTGTGTGTGTGTGTTGTGTGTGTGTGTGTGTGTGTGTGTGGTGTGTGTGTGTGTGTGTGTGTGTGTGTGTGTGTGTGTGTGTGTGTGTGTGTGTGTGTGTGTGTGTGTGTGTGTGTGTGTGTGTGTGTGTGTGTGTGTGTGTGTGTGTGTGTGTGTGTGTGTGTGTTATTTGAAATTATGTTGCCAATCTAGCTGTTGCGAGAAATTGACAGAGATTTTCAAATTGTGTATTCTTGAACGATAGAAGAGTTAACTCCGACACGGATTAAAACCAGGAGAAATCCGCTATTAGGGGTAAAAAATGAAGTAAGTCCGTGGAGCTTCGCGGGCCAAGAAAACTAGGCTGGCGGGCCGGATCCGGCCCGCGGGCCGCCATTTGGCCACCCCTGCAGTCTAATCTTTCCATTTTATATATCTCGATTAGACAAGAAAACAGAACAGAAAATTGAAGCCTTTGAAATGTGGATTTATAGAAGAATAGGTAGAATTGGAAGGAAAGAAAAGATAACAAACGATGAAGTTTTAAAACAATTGAAAATAAAAAGAGAACTACTAAACACAATTAAGACAAGACAAATGAAATTTTTGGGGCATGTTAAAAGATACAACAGCCTACTAAAAGTAATATTGGAAGGAAAAATACAAGGTAAAAGAGGCAGAGGCAGACCAAGACTAACATGGACGAGTAACATCAAAAGATGGACAAGTCAATCTATGTCAGCCTGCACCATCAAAGCAAGAAACAGAGTAGAATGGCGATCCATGGTAGCCAACCTTCGTTGCGGAGAAGGCACACGATGATGATGATATCTCGACGCTCATCCTATCTCCCCTCATGTAGCACACACATCTCTCTCTCCTTTCCGATTTTAACATCTTACTTTCCTCTCTCTGTCCACTTCTCCCTCCACTTGATCATCACACATTTGATATCGAGTTTCGTTTCTTTTTCGATCCCCATTCGTTTGGTCAGATTAGACTGTCCCCATGTCTACTGTGAGGACACGAACACAGTGAGTGGAATGAGTTTTACCAATGACAATCCCAGCTGCAGAAAGCCATGAAATCAGACTTTATAACTGATGAAATCAAGTTACGACAAGTCGCTTACTCTAGGGGTGCACGAATAAAGCAACAACATCATCATCATTAAGTACCGGGCCTGATCACGTAGATGGTCATGTCTCTCCACAACTTTCGATCTCGACAGTTATTTATCATTTCTGTTGTTGACCTTCTTCCAAGCCATTCTCTTAAACTGTCTTGTATTTTTTGTCTCTTTGCTTCCCTTTATCTCTTCGTCCCTCAATTTTTCCAGTTGTTATAATATATTCCAGTTGTTCTCTTCTCATTACATGGCCAAAAAATGATGATTGTTTCTTCCTAATATCGGAAATTAGCTCTCTTTTTGCTTTGATCTCTCTCAGAACATCTTCATTACTCTTCTTAGCTGTCCATGGTATTCTCAACATTATTCTGTAAAACCACATTTCTACAGACTCCAGTGATTTTTTTGTCTGTTGTCCTATTGTCCATGATTCACATCCATATGTTAAGACTGACACTACATAACATTTAAGAACTCTTTTCCTTGTTTCTGTTGTCAAAAATGGATTGCATAGTATCCTCTTCATTTGGCGATTCATGATTGTACAAAGAAGTTACGACGGTGGTTTTCTAACAACTTACTTCAGATAGTTTGGCATCGAAGTGATCACAGACATATTCAATGACATATACCATACAGGATACATACCAAACGATCTAAAAACATCAACTTTCATTGCTTTGCCTAAAAAGAATTGTGCAGTTGAATGCAGTGATTTCAGTAGGATTCAGAATAAAATCAATACTGAATTAGATGAGCAACAATTTGGATTCAGGAAAAACAGTGGGACAAAAGAAGCCATATTTAGCATGAGAACATTGATTTAAAAGTACACAGAAGGAAACAAACCAATATATGCCTGCTTTATAGACTACACCAAAGCTTTCGATAGAATACACCATAACCAACTTATAGAATGCCTAAAGGATATAAATCTAGACGACGCAGACATACGACTAATATGTAATTTGTACTGGGAGCAAACATCGATAATAAAGTATAACAAGGAGAACTCTACACCCATGGATATAAAAAGAGAAGTAAGACAAGGATGCATCCTATCACCAAGCTTGTTCAATCTGTACACTGAGCAAATCTTTAAAAACATCTCAGAGATGCCAGGCCTAAACATTAATGGAAAGATAATCAATAACCTAAGATATGCTGATGATACTGTTCTACTAGCAGAATATCCTAAAGACCTACAACAATTGCTTAATGTGATAAACATAACAAGCAAAAAATATGGATTAGAAATGAATATCAAAAAGACTAAAACAATGATCATAAACAAAGAAAATTATCAAGACCTACAATTAAATATCACAGTTGAGGGAATACATCTGGAGACAGACCAGATCTACAACTACCTGGGACATACTATAACCAATGATGGAAAATGTAAAATTGAAATAAACAAAAGAATAGGTATGGCAAAAGTAATTTTAATGCCATGAAAAATATACTAACAAGAAAACAAATATCATCAGGGCTGAAACTAAGAATGGCAAAATGTTACATCTTCTCAATATTCCTGTATGGTGCAGAAACATTGACATTAGACAAGAAAACAGAACAGAAAATTGAAGCTTTGAAATGTGGATTTATAGAAGAATAGGTAGAATTGGATGGAAGGAAAAGAAAACATACGATGAAGTTTTAAAACAATTGAAAATAAAAAGAGAACTACTAAATATAATTAAGACAAGACACAATTTTTTAGGGCACGCTAAAAGACACAACAGCCTACTAAAAGTAATATTGGAAGGGAAAATACAAGGTAAAAGAGGCAGAGGCAGACCAAGACTAACATGGACGAGTAACATCAAAAGATGGACAAGTCAATCTATGACAGCCTGCGCCATCAAAGCGAGAAACAGAGTAGAATGGCGATCCATGGTAGTCAACCGTCGTTGCGGAGAAGGCACTCGATGATGATGACTTCAGATACAATCTTTATATCGACGTCAAATAAATGTCGTGCCATAGACATGCCAATTAGATTTTAGAATGGATTATGGTCACTGCATGTGGCATATTCCCATGGGGGAGAGAGAGAAAATTGAAAAAAAAAAATAGAAAAAATGGTATGGTAAAAGCTTTACGTGATTAGTTGTCGACACAGATTTGAACGACTTTTCGGCCTAATAGGCCTTCAGCAAGAACAAACAAACAACATGCACACACATGGGATATTCCCATATCTGCTGCACTTCTGTTTCAGTTACCAACAAAGTGTTCATTCTGTTAATTGGCACTTTTCTTGTGAACATGTCGCGTTCGGAAAAAAAATTGTGCGCAGCTCTTTATGCACAGTTCCGGGTTGCTGTAACGGTCGTCGTGGACAGCACGACCTGCGTGATTAGTGCGCGTAACTCGAGAATCGTTGACCCAACAAATGAAGTCAGGCCTCCACCTCGGTGAAACACTCGATCTGACCGGAGTCAAGAAGGTGGTGAATTTGCAGTTCTCCCTCAGATCAAAGCCGAGGCAACGATAAGTCACCTGCAGCTCGAATCTCCGCGCGCTGGCGCCAAAATCATACTGACGTTGTGGTGAGGTGAATGCAACCTGACCATCTTTATCCCGAAAACGAAAATAAAAACCATAAAAAAATCACTTAAATACACACTGCACCAAAAATACCACCAGTCCCAAGCTTAATTTAACTAGACGGCCATCTTGAACCGCCGCATCAAGCTGAAGTCAAGATATAATAATAGGAATAATATAATAAGAGGAAGACCAAGATATTCTTGGCGAAGACAGATGGAAGCAGAGATGAAGATGATGGGGAAGACATGGAATGACCTTAAAAGAATGGCAAGAAACAGAACGGCGTGAAAAGTGTTTGTTTGAAACCTATGCACCACAAGTAGCAGAAAGGTAAAAGAAAAAGGAGATAGCAGTAAAAGTTATAAAACACTAGTTACAAATATGTACGAATTAGGGCGGAGTAAAAAAAAATGTGTGGTGTTGAAAAATGATAGACTACAAGGACACATACAAGTTCAGTTCACAGTAAAAGTAGTAAAGTACGCCAAGTGACATATAGGGAATATGGTGTTAGTGACCATAAATTTTACAGACCTTCGGCACATGATTTTTTGGGGTAATGTGGTCGGTATTACGCCCGTGCCGCATTACTTTCCCTGAAAAAATCGGGTACCCATTAAAGGCTGGGTGAACGGGGGCCGTCAATTGAGATCGAACCTTACCTCTTGTCCTTTGTAGTCCAGTTCACTAACCACTGAGCTATCGCGGCTCCCGCAGTTCACAGTAATTCGTTAATAAGTGTATTAAGATGGCGAGGATGGGGAATCGAGGGGGAAAGGAGAAGGGAGAGAAATAAAAGAGGTAGGAAAAATGTATTTGGGGAAGAGAAGAGGATTAGGGAGAAGAAAACGAAGAGAGAAGATGAAGATGTCGGAGAAAAAAAATAAGATTATGGGAAATAGAAGAGGTTGTAGAAGAAGAAAAAGAAGAAGATGATGATGATGATGATGATAATTGTGGTGAAGAAGAAGAGGATTAGGGGATGGGAAGAGAAGAAGAATCTTAAAATGTGTTATGATGATATGCTTTTGCATGTATTATCAACGAGATTAAACATGAATTGATAGTCTCCACTGACATGTTACTTCACAAAATCAAGTTTTCTTATCCAAGATCCCAGGCAGTAAAATCGTAACTGACCCAGTTTCACGCGAGGAATTAAAAAGAAAAACGTGGCGGGAAATCGGTGTCATCCTAAATTTAAAATGGGATGTTTACTCTAAACGTTTGAGCAAGCAGTGCGTCCGTTAAAGCTGCTGTCTCAGGGCGTTGTTCCATTTAGTCTGGACAGACACATGGGACACAGACGCTTCGTCAGCATTTAAATGAGGAACTATCAGTGGCTATGACTTTAGAGAGGAGACATTTTGTAAACAATGGATGTCGTCAGAAAGACAATTATAGAATGAAGAGATTATACATAGATTACACATTTGAAGGGAGTGGAATCAGTGAGAGTTTTATAAATAATCCGAAAATTAAAAAAAAAAATATGCAATTAAATTCTATCATTAATTTGTTTTTGCTTTAGAAAAAAATTGCCATTTTAGTACTCTGATGCTGTTATTTTTCTTAGTGTTTCTAATATATCATCAACCTCTCTTATACGTGCTCAGCTATTAGATCTGATGTTTTCACGGACTTATATTATAAGATTGCTTGTGTTATGATATGAATATATAATATTATGAAGCAGTAGTATGGTTCACTGGTTAGAGGCCACAGAGATGGGATTTCTCAGAAGAATGTTGAAAGTTCCCTGGACAGCTAAAAAGAGTCAACGAGAAAGTTCTCAAAGAGACCAACACAAAAAGGAAGCTCTTAAAAAACATCCGAAAGAAGCAATCAACATTTTTTGGGCACATCATGAGAAGATGAAAGTTGGAGTACTTGGTTACAACTGGTAAAATAAAAGGAAAGAGAGATCGCGGACGACAAAGAGAGAAAATACTGGATAGCTTGGTGTCATGGCACGGAAAACAGTCAACAACAGAACTGATACGATGCACTGTAAATAGAAGATTGTGGAGGGACATTATCGCCTACGCCAACCAGTATGGCACATGATGATGAGTGTGGTTCACAGAGCTACTTGTTTCTAATTTAGAGTTATATACCAGTTCTAGTCTTGGAAATTGTGCATCGTTTATGGATGAAAATTTCCTGGGTCTAAAACGTTCCCCTCATTCTTCAAATTTGTATTTTATGGAAGTGGTTTCTATTTGTGACACCAGACACAAGAAAAGTAGCGTTCTCAGTCAAAAGTAATTATGAATGTGTGCAATTTATTTTAATAGTTAATGCTCGTAATACTAACATCAAAACAAATAACTCCAGGGCTAAAACTAAGAATAGCAAAATGTTATGTCTTCTCAACATTCCTATATGGTGCAGAAACCAGGACATTAGTAAAGAAAACAGAACAGAGAATTAAAGCCTTTGAAATGTGGATATATAGAAGAATAGGTAGAATTGGATGGAAGTAAAAGAAAACAAACGATGAAGTCTTAAAACAACTAAAAATGAAAAGAGAACTACTAAACACAATTCAAACAAGACAAATGCGATTTTTGGGCCATGTTAAAAGACACAACAGCCTACTAAAATTAATCGTGGATCGGAAAATACAAGGTAAAAGAGGCAGAGGCAGACCAAGACTAACATGGACGAGTAACATCAAAAGATGGACAAACCAGCTTATGACAACCTGCACCATCAAAGCAAGAGACAGTGCAGAATGGCGCTCCATGGTAGCCAACCTTCGTTGCGGATATGGCACTCGATGATGAATGCTCGTAACAAGAAGATCAAAGAAGTGGTAAATTTGAGAGTTTCATGAGAATGCAATAATTTTTTTTTAAATACATTTTTTTTAAATTTTAAGATATCTCCTTCTAATCATTTTGAATGTAAAATATAAGAAGCATGCACATTTGATTATTTTTTTCATTTTAAAGAGATTTTTTCTGTGGAGTAAAGGAGGCCTGGCATGATATCAACCATATGACCCAAAAATTTCTCGTTTTCATGGAAAAATAAAGTCATTAACATCGTATTCTCCAAGCGCCCAGTAAGGGAACCCTTACTTTACATTTTCTACTTCGTTTTTACCTTTTAACTCCCTGTGGAGCATAGGTCATCAATATACACTTTCCAAGCTGTTCTTTTTTCTTGTCATTTTTTTCATTGATCATTCCATGTCTTCCACATCATCTTCATCTCTGCTTCTGTCTTTTCCAAGAATATTTTGGTCTTCTTCTTTGTCTTTTTCCTTGGGATTCCAAAAAGGGCATGTTGTGTTATAAAACTCTCCGTTGGCTTCCGCAGTGTGTGTCCTATCCAGTGCCATCGTTTTCGTTGCATCTCTTTATCGACTGTTATATGACTGGTACTTTTCCATAATTCTATGTTAGTAATTTAGTTCTGCCATTTCCATCCTTTTATTCCGCGTTCTGTTATTCGAGAGAAGCTAAACATCGAACGCCACTACACAGAGACCAGAGAAGGGTAACTTCACGAAGAAACCATGGATTAATTTTGTTTACTTGTTTGTTTGTTTGTTTGTTTTTTTTTTTTTTTCGTTCGCCAGCTTTTTACCTCTGACGAAGTCCATAGACTAGGAACTGAATTGTGCGTGTTAATCCATTTTTCCCTGGCAGCCGTGTGCACAGGGGGGTCCCTAGCCGCACAGGCAGATAACTCCGACTTCGGAGGTACTCATATTTTTTCCGTCCATGAGTAATTGACGATTTCAAGCCGGGCCTCGCTGCTGAGACCAGGGGTGGTTGCCGCAGAGAGAAATCACAAATAAAAATCCCAACCGCTGTTGCCGGGATTTGAACCCACAACCTCTCTGTCTCGAGGCCGGCGTCTTGCCTCGAGACCAACCAATCCCCGTTTACTTGTTTTGAGAAATCACCACTGTCTGTGGTGGGCTTTGAACCCAGATCATTACTGTCCTTAGGCCGACGTCGTACCTCTAACCAGCGCACGTCGACTGCAAATATTCCAGAAAGCTTTGTCTAGACTATCTATATTTTATGAGGATCTCGTACAAGTGACGTAAATGACATTTATATCATTTGCTTGTTACAGCGATGATGAATGCATTAGCACGAGGATCAGGTGAGGGTCGTATAACTCATACATTAGTGTGAAAGATGGCTGCCAAGTGTTGACATGGGTTGCGCTAATTTTTGCCGGGAAGGTCTATGCTTTTGACAGACACAACTCGCGTTTTAAATAGCAAACAGAATGAGTAGCTGTTCTTATGTGAGGCCTTCCTATCTCATCATGATGTTTGTGTAAGAATTACCATTAGACAAAGTGTGAATCATGAAAAAACGGACAGTAATCGTGAGGAGGATAAGTCGAAAGGGCAGCGGTTCCAAACATGTGTTGAATGATCGCCACCGCTTGTTTCATAAACTCAGCCATGGTTACCTCTACAAAATTCAACATCAGCAACCCCTGGTGGAAAAATACTATCCCTTTCTATAACTATCAACGTACTCACACTACTTTATCAATCTCTGATTTATTTTTCCTATACTTCTGACATCAGCAGAATCTGTTGCATTGTCTGCGTTGCAGTTCGGTGCATCCGACTTCAGCACGTTTATGTTCTGAACAGTTTTCCTAGCCTTTGTCTTTCCTTGACCTCTCCTGCAATGCTGTAGTTCCTTACAGCCATAGTTGAATGTAGTCCTTACAGCCATAGTTGAATGTAGTTCCTTACAGCCATAGTTGAATGTAGTTTCTTACAGTCATAGTTGAATGTAGTTTCTTACAGCCATAGTTGAATGTAGTTTCTTACAGTCATAGTTGAATGTAGTTCCTTACAGCCATAGTTGAATGTAGTATCTTACAGTCATAGTTGAATGTAGTTTCTTACAGCCATAGTTGAATGTAGTTCCTTACAGCCATAGTTGAATGTAGTTTCTTACAGTCATAGTTGAATGTAGTTCCTTACACCCATAGTTGAATGTAGTATCTTACAGTCATAGTTGAATGTAGTTCCTTACAGCCATAGTTGACTGTAATTTCTTACAGCCATAGTTGAATGTAGTTCCTTACAGCCATAGTTGACTGTAGTTTCTTACAGCCATAGTTGACTGTAGTTTCTTACAGCCATAGTTGAATGTAGTTCCTTACAGCCATAGTTGACTGTTGTTTCTTACAGCCATAGTTGACTGTAGTTCCTTACAGCCATAGTTGACTGTAGTTTCTTACAGCCATAGTTGAATGTAGTTCCTTACAGCCATAGTTGAATGTCCTAGTAAACTAGTCTTGCCATAATAGTCTTTCATTCATTAAAGACATTTTTTTTAATGTGCAATTGATGTACAACACAAGAAACGAAAAGTACTTAACTTAATATTACCCCCTCCAAACATTATGATAACTTGCATTGAGTAAAATAAATAATATTATCCAATTGGTTATCAATTACTGCTGAGGACAAATAGATATTTATTTTACGAGTGTGAATTTGTTACAATTCGATATCTCTCTCTCTCTCTCTCTCTCTCTCTCTCTCTCTCTCTCTGTGTGTCTGTGTTATTTATTAAACCTGCTGAAGGCCTATTGAGTCGAAACGTTGTGTTAAAGCTGTAAAAAAAAAAAGTAAAGTACCCCCGTCACGCCAAGTGGCGTTTAGGGAAATATGGTGTTAGTGACCCTATATTTTACAGACCTTCAGCACATGATTTTTGGGGTAATGTGGTCAGTATTACGCCCGTGCTGCTTTACTTTCCCAGAAAAAAATCCGGTACCCATTCAAGGCTGGGTGAACCCGGAAGCCGTCGGTTGGGATCGAACCCTACCCCTTGTCCTTTGTAGTCCAGTTCACTAACCACTGAGCTATCGCGGCTCCCGTGTCAAAGCTGTGTCGTCCATTAATTACGTAAGTCTTTAACCATCCCATTAAAAAAATATATATGTTCATTTCTTCTTTACAATTAGCTTTACTGCAGTTTCGCATTTCCATGTATTTCTTTGCCTTGTCTACCGATTTATAGATTCCCGGCCCCTTTAATGGAGCTCGTGCATGTAAGTCAAGATTTCTCCTCGGAGATTCTCGTTACTTCGAAGAGAACATCGGAGACCGTATGGATGTGTGCGAAGAGCAGTAATGATAATCCTAAAACACGTTCACGAATCTCACGGATATATGTCATTCGTAGTCAAAACTGTCACTAAGGAAAGCAGTTTTCTGAGTAAACAGATGGTAAATATTATTCTTAAAATGTGGTAGATTTGAGCTCGTCTCACAGTAACAGCCATAGGCGACTTCTACAGAACAATATAACGAGAATAAGAAAAGAAAACTACAACACCACCCAGTGGAATGAAAAATGACAAAGATGAAAAAAAAAAAAAAAAAAAAGAAACAGAGATGGAAAGAATATGTTGAAGACCTCATATTACTGAACATGACCCCCAACTACAAAGAATACAACAAAAACCACGCAAAAGTGTAGACACACTAAACCTAACATCATGTAAAAAAAAACAAAAAAAAGAAACCGACGAAGTCATAAAACATGCACCAAAAGATAAATAATCAGGTATATGTTGTTGTTGCGTACGCCAGCTTTCAACTCTGACAAAGTCCCTAGAGACTAGAAACTGCATTTTGCATATTAATCCATTTTTCCCTGGCAGCCGTGTGCACAGGGGTCCCTCGCCGCACAGGCAGATAACTCCGGCTTCGGAGGTACTCATGTTTTTTCTGTCGATGATTAACTGACGTTTCAAGCCGGGTCTCGCTGCTGAGACTAGGGTTGGTTGTCGCAGAGAGAAATCATAAATAAAAATCCCAACTAGTGTAGCCGAGATTTGAACCTACAACCTCTGTGTCCCGAGGCCGGCGTCTTGCCTCGAGACCATCAAGTCCCCCATGGACTGGGAATATGAGGAAACTTGCAACAAGGAACACTTTTCATGCATAGCCTTCAATGGTTCCTGCCGCCTATCTACCATATACACCGAAGCCCACGTCCTCCCGAAAATGATGATCGTCATATTTCCTGAAAAAATGTATAGCGCTCGATGATGTTAGGCCATCGGTGATGACTCCAATTCCGAATATACAAACACACAGTTAGTCGAAAGATCATCCCCGTCGCACATCAAACAACAGACCGTAATATTAGCGTAGGGCCGGTCTAGACCTCGCTTTAGTGGCGCAGATGTAATAAGTATATCATCATTTTGACTTTAACGCAGAAAAGTGCAACGGAGAACCTAAATTAATAGGACCCTGGATGCACTTTCCTCAGTGATCGAGAGGACGTGGACTAGATCCGCCATCTTGGAGACGGAAGTCCCAATCAGGTATATACAACATACAAGTTGAAATAATAACAGCAGCAGCAGGTGAAACAGAAGCTACATGATTACAGCAGGATATTCAAAGCTGCATAGCAACACACAAAAAAAAGGCCCAGAAGGCTGGATACAGACAATCATCGCACCTTTGTTGAAAAAAGCAGGGTAGTAAGAATGACTGCAAACAATATAGAGGTATCTCCTTATTCTGACATGTAGGAAAGCTGTATGTCAAAATTAAAGAAAAAAAAAAAGACAAATTCCAGTTAGAGATACAGCTCAGCGACTCCTTAATGGGATTCTGGAAAAAAATATGGGATAGACTGAAGCACGATTCGCCCTAGAACAGCTAGCAGAAAAGACGACAGAACGCAGTCAGAATCTGTACATTGCTTCTACAGATCAAGAAAAAATCATTCCACCAGGTATGTGGTCCTTTTTCGTCTTGAAAGGTGGTCAAGTGGAGGCTATTGTGTATTTTGTTGTTGTTGAGGTTTTATTTTTGTCAAACAACTTCTCTCGTGGCTAATTCTACCAATGTTTGACAAACACACACGGCCACAGAATGAACAAGTCAAGCCCACTGCTCCACAGGGTTTTCCATCCCTTTTCATGAGGCTTTTCCCTTCTATGTTTTGCCCTAGCAGTCTCAAATGCTATTATTCCATTCCTTATACATGCTCTCCGTGATGTGCGATCATTTGCCAGATGTTCCCAGTCATTTTCACAGATGGAGAAGTCATTCAGAGATGATTTACAGATATCTCTATATTGTAGTTTAGGTCTGCCGATTTGTCTTTTTCCGTGTGTTAGTTCACCATATAGTATTTGCATTTCGACCAAGTAAACAAAGAATAATTATGGGAGATACTAATAACATACGGAGTAAACGTATATCTACTAATATATTTAAAAGTCTCTATATCAACAGCAGAGACAGCTGCAATTACAGGAGACAGCAGAACTCTCTATACTGTACAAAAGATGCTGACAAACACCTATACATCCAGTGGAACACCAATTCTAGACAAATCTGGATTAATGCTAACAACAAGCGCAGACATAAAAGCCCGTTGGGCGGAACACTTCAAAGAAATTCTTAACCGTCCACTACCTCACAGTTTAATAGATTTTGACGCTGAAACACCAGCAGCAGAATTAGATGTAAATTTAGATGACTTCACCTTGAGTGAAATAGAAACCACCTTAAAGCTAATGACCAATAACAAGGCTGCTGGAGAGGATAAGTTAACAGCTGAGATCCTCAAGGCAATTGATAGCCATAATTTAATACATCTCCAAAAAATGTTCAACATCATTTGGAAAACGGAGAAGACGCCTCATAAATGGAAAAAAGGAATCATTGTTAAGATCCCAAAAAAGGGCAATCTTAGAGATTGTAACAACTGGAGAGGCGTGACACTTTTGTCAGTTGCCTCAAAGTTATTCTGTAAAATCATCCTAAATAGAATAAAGGATTCAATAGATACAGTAATGCGTGAAGAACAGGCTGGGTTTAGAAAAGGGAGAAGCTGTCTTGACCACATTTTCACTCTACGACTTATATTGGAGGAACACATTGAAAAGCAAAAACCTTTTGTACTTAACTTCATCGACTTCAAAAAAGCATTTGATAGTATTCATAGAGATTCTTTGTGGAAAATTCTGAAGCAATATGGTTTACCATCAAAAATCATAAATATTATCAAAGACATGTATGATGGTTACACATGTGCAGTTCGAACAGAGGAAGGACTGAGCGAATGTTTCCCAATAGAAACTGGGGTTAAACAAGGATGTATTTTATCGCCCTTGTTATTTGGAATTGTTATGGACTTCATAATGAAGAAATGCTGCACTGGTAATAAAGGCATCGAATGGATACAAGGAGACCATTTGGAGGACCTCGACTTTGCTGATGACATAGTTCTCATCAGCAGTCAGATAAAAACGATGCAGGAAAACACAAATGAACTATCATCAATAGCCAGCAAAATTGGGCTTGAGGTCAATCATGAAAAGACTAAAGTCATGAAAAGTTTAATTCCAACAAGTGACAAAATATACATGGAAAACAAACCAGTAGAAGAGATCGATCACTTTATCTATCTTGGAAGTCACATTGATCGAGAAGGGGATACGAGCAAAGAAATTAGAATCAGACTGGCTAAAGCAGCAATGTCTTTCAGAAGCCTTGAAAAGTTGTGGAAATCAAAACTCATTAGCACAAACACAAAACTTAGGCTATTCAAATCAAATGTACTATCAACCCTTACGTATGCGTGTGAAAGCTGGAAAACAACAAGAGATATAGAAACAAAGTTGAACGCATTCGAAAATAAATGTCTAAGGAAAATACTTGGTATAGAATGGAACGAATTCAAAACAAACGAGGAAATTAGAGAAATCGCCAATCAACCACTAATATCTTCAGTAATAAAGAAAAGACGATGGTCATACGTTGGACATGTGATGAGAAGAGATAATAATCGAATAGCAAAGCAAGCCCTCATATGGGAAACAACAGGTAAAAGAAAAAGAGGAAGACCCAGGGAGACACTGAGAAGAACATTGATGAGAGAGGCAAGAGCAGCAGGAATCGGCTCCCTCAATGAGATAGAACTGCTTGCACAGAACAGAGACAGATGGCGAGATTTGATAAAATGTCTTTAAAAGAAAACTGCTAGAACAAAAATTCATATAGGAGAAGGTGTATCTTGGTCTACGCCCTATGGGCCGGTTACGGCTCGAAAGGTCAATAGATAGATAGATAGATATCAACAGCAGCTGCATAGTTAGGGCAGCTGCAGGCTGTACAGACCACTTCGAAGTTAGGTCAGTACTAAGTCAGAGGTGCCTAGATTCTACGAGATTCTATTCACATGCGATCAGGCACACTACTCGGAAAAATAGAAGTCATACAAGGACAGTTAAATAGACATAATAACACAGGTACCCAAAAACAACATGAAAATTAACACCGAAAAGACAGAAGTAATAAAAATGACAAAATAACAAAAACAGAACATCAACAAAAAAATAAACGGCAGACAATTAAAACATGAGGAGGAAATTAAATATCTAGGAAGTCTAGTGAAAAAAAATATTCCACAATATTTGATAGATCTGTCTATCCAATATTGGCAGATTCAGCCACGAGAGAAGCTGTTCAGCAAAGCAGCATTCAGCATAAGACACTAATGTCTTTACCAAACTTATGGTGGCTTATCATAAGCTATGACTTATCATGAGCTACGACTTATCATGAACTATGACTTATCATGAGCTATGACCTATCATAAGCTATGACTTATGAGCTATGACTTATCATGAGCTATGACTTATTATGAGCTATGACTTATCATGTTTACTTGCTACCAACCGTCTGTGAAGACGCCAAAGGGCGAATAGGATAAATAACAGCAGCCGACGCCGACGGAAGTGCAAAAGATCTCTCCTCGACGCTGAAAGGCAATTAATGAGACAAGAGAAGAAGATCATTGCGTGGTATTTTTTTTTTTTTAATTTGGGGTTAAAAGAAAGAAAATCGCTGATTCGAACATCTCGTAGATGTACTTGGTGTGCAGCCTTAAATCTCTAGTTCCATATAACAATCTCTGCACACCTCACTAACGAGATTCAATTCTTACAATCTCTGCACACCTCACTAACGAGATACAATTCTTACAATCTCTGTACACCTCACTAACGAGATACAATTCTTACAATCTCTGCACACCTCACTAACGAGATTCAATTCTTACAATCTCTGCACACCTCACTAACGAGATACAATTCTTACAATCTCTGCACACCTCACTAACGAGATACAATTCTTACAATCTCTGCACACCTCACTAACGAGATACAATTCTTACAATCTCTGCACACCTCACTAACGAGATACAATTCTTACAATCTCTGTACACCTCACTAACGAGATACAATTCTTACAATCTCTGTACACCTCCCTAACGAGATACAATTCTTACAATCTCTGCACACCTCACTAACGAGATACAATTCTTACAATCTCTGCACACCTCACTAACGAGATACAATTCTTACAATCTCTGCACACCTCACTAACGAGATACAATTCTTACAATCTCTGCACACCTCACTAACGAGATACAATTCTTACAATCTCTGCACACCTCACTAACGAGATACAATTCTTACAATCTCTGCACACCTCCCTAACGAGATACAATTCTTACAATCTCTGCACACCTCACTAACGAGATACAATTCTTACAATCTCTGCACACCTCACTAACGAGATACAATTCTTACAATCTCTGCACACCTCACTAACGAGATTCAATTCTTACAATCTCTGCACACCTCACTAACGAGATACAATTCTTACAATCTCTGCACACCTCACTAACGAGATACAATTCTTACAATCTCTGCACACCTCACTAACGAGATACAATTCTTACAATCTCTGCACACCTCACTAACGAGATACAATTCTTACAATCTCTGCACACCTCACTAACGAGATACAATTCTTACAATCTCTGCACACCTCACTAACGAGATACAATTCTTACAATCTCTGCACACCTCACTAACGAGATTCAATTCTTACAATCTCTGCACACCTCACTAACGAGATTCAATTCTTACAATCTCTGCACACCTCACTAATGAGATACAATTCTTACAATCTCTGCACACCTCACTAACGAGATACAATTCTTACAATCTCTGCACACCTCACTAACGAGATACAATTCTTACAATCTCTGCACACCTCCCTAACGAGATACAATTCTTACAATCTCTGCACACCTCACTAACGAGATACAATTCTTACAATCTCTGCACACCTCACTAACGAGATACAATTCTTACAATCTCTGCACACCTCACTAACGAGATTCAATTCTTACAATCTCTGCACACCTCACTAACGAGATACAATTCTTACAATCTCTGCACACCTCACTAACGAGATACAATTCTTACAATCTCTGCACACCTCACTAACGAGATACAATTCTTACAATCTCTGCACACCTCACTAACGAGATACAATTCTTACAATCTCTGCACACCTCACTAACGAGATACAATTCTTACAATCTCTGCACACCTCACTAACGAGATTCAATTCTTACAATCTCTGCACACCTCACTAACGAGATTCAATTCTTACAATCTCTGCACACCTCACTAACGAGATACAATTCTTAAAATCTCTGCACACCTCACTAACGAGATACAATTCTTACAATCTCTGCACACCTCACTAACAAGATACAATTCTTACAATCTCTGCACACCTCACTAACGAGATACAATTCTTACAATCTCTGCACACCTCACTAACGAGATACAATTCTTACAATCTCTGCACACCTCACTAACGAGATACAATTCTTACAATCTCTGCACACCTCACTAACGAGATACAATTCTTACAATCTCTGCACACCTCCCTAACGAGATACAATTCTTACAATCTCTGCACACCTCACTAACGAGATACAATTCTTACAATCTCTGCACACCTCACTAACGAGATTCAATTCTTACAATCTCTGCACACCTCACTAACGAGATACAATTCTTACAATCTCTGCACACCTCACTAACGAGATACAATTCTTACAATCTCTGCACACCTCACTAACGAGATTCAATTCTTACAATCTCTGCACACCTCACTAACGAGATACAATTCTTACAATCTCTGCACACCTCACTAACGAGATTCAATTCTTACAATCTCTGCACACCTCACTAACGAGATTCAATTCTTACAATCTCTGCACACCTCACTAACGAGATACAATTCTTACAATCTCTGCACACCTCACTAACGAGATTCAATTCTTACAATCTCTGCACACCTCACTAACGAGATTCAATTCTTACAATCTCTGCACACCTCACTAACGAGATACAATTCTTACAATCTCTGCACACCTCCCTAACGAGATTCAATTCGTACAATCTCTGCACACCTCACTAACGAGATTCAATTCTTACAATCTCTGCACACCTCCCTAACGAGATTCAATTCTTACAATCTCTGCACACCTCCCTAACGAGATACAATTCTTACAATCTCTGCACACCTCACTAACGAGATACAATTCTTACAATCTCTGCACACCTCACTAACGAGATATAATTCTTACAATCTCTGCACACCTCCCTAACGAGATACAATTCTTACAATCTCTGCACACCTCACTAACGAGATACAATTCTTACAATCTCTGCACACCTCACTAACGAGATACAATTCTTACAATCTCTGCACACCTCACTAACGAGATACAATTCTTACAATCTCTGCACACCTCACTAACGAGATACAATTCTTACAATCTCTGCACACCTCACTAACGAGATACAATTCTTACAATCTCTGCACACCTCCCTAACGAGATACAATTCTTACAATCTCTGCACACCTCACTAACGAGATACAATTCTTACAATCTCTGCACACCTCACTAACGAGATTCAATTCTTACAATCTCTGCACACCTCCCTAACGAGATACAATTCTTACAATCTCTGCACACCTCACTAACGAGATACAATTCTTACAATCTCTGCACACCTCACTAACGAGATTCAATTCTTACAATCTCTGCACACCTCACTAACGAGATTCAATTCTTACAATCTCTGCACACCTCACTAACGAGATTCAATTCTTACAATCTCTGCACACCTCACTAACGAGATTCAATTCTTACAATATCTGCACACCTCCCTAACGAGATACAATTCTTACAATCTCTGCACACCTCACTAACGGGATACAATTCTTACAATCTCTGCACACCTCACTAACGAGATTCAATTCTTACAATCTCTGCACACCTCACTAACGAGATACAATTCTTACAATCTCTGCACACCTCACTAACGAGATACAATTCTTACAATCTCTGCACACCTCACTAACGAGATACAATTCTTAACAACATAAAGCTAGTTTGTTCATGACAGAAACACGAACTTCGTCTATCTTCTCTTCGTTATTATTTCCCTTTGCTGTTGCCTTTAAGCGTCGCAGGAGAATTGCCAAATATAATGTCTGTAGTTTCTGTATTGCTTGTTCTTTTAGTCACTTCCTTGTTAGGTGTAGTGCCGTTCATGTGCGTATCTGGGCGCTGTTAGGATAGAAATGTTTTGATAACTTATTCTATGAAACATTCAAAAATTGATTTAATATAAGATTATAGCTTAGATCTTAACAAGTTTGGTGGAAAATTGAATATTTCACAACAGAAAGTGATACTTTAGTTAATATTTAAAATCCTTCTACTCATAAGATATAATCTATTTAAAATATAAAATATCACTAAAACAAATATTAATTAAGTCACAAAATTAGCATTTTTGTGTAGTGTCACAGTTTGGAGCCACTCATATAAATATCTAAATTGAGAGTAAAGAGAATGATGTGGACGAATCTTCACACAAAATTGAACTGCTGCTATTATCTATAACTAACCCATCACTTTGAAATTTAAAACAAATTTTGCTTGAAGTCAGTCTTTAATTAAGCCTGCCGTTGTCGCAGCAGAGGCATTTCAATAATCTCTGTCAACCGTTCCAACAATCATCGTAGTGTTCATCTATTAATTATTCATGTCCTGTATTGATTGAATGTGTTGCGTTCTTTTCTGTTGATGATGCTTTTCCTCCTTTCGCCCTTCGTGGCAACGTGTTTCACACTTCCTTTAAAAAGTGGGTTGTTCTCAGCCTCGTTCTCATGTTTCACAATTCCTTTAAAATATGATTTGTTCTCAGTACTCGTTCCCGTGTTTCACAATTCCTTTAAAATGTTATTTGTTCTCAGTACTCGTTCCCGTGTTTCACAATTCCTTTAAAATGTGATTTGTTCTCAGTCTCGTTCTCGTGTTTCACACTTCCTTTAAAATTTGATTTGTTCTAAGCCTCGCTCCCGTGTTCCACAGTTCCCCTAAAATGTGGATTGTTCTCAGCATCGTACCCGTGTTTCACAGTTCCTTTAAAATGTGATTTGTTCTCTGCCCGTTGCCGTGTTTCACAGTTCCTTTAAAATGTGGATTGTTCTCAGCCTCGTTGCCGTGTTTCACAGTTCCTTTAAAATGTGGATTGTTCTCAGCCTCATTCCCGTGTTTCACAGTTCCTTTAAAATGTGTATTGTTCTCAGCCTCGTTACAGTTTTTCACAGTTCCTTTAAAATGTGGATTGTTCTCAGCCTCGTTGCCGTGTTTCACAGTTCCTTTAAAATGGGGATTGATCTCAGCCTCGTTGCCGTGTTTCACAGTTCCTTTAAAATGTGGTTTGTTCTCAGCCTCGTTGCCGTGTTTCACAGTTCCTTTAAAATGTGGTTTGTTCTCAGCCTCGTTCCCGTGTTTCACAGTTCCTTTAAAATGTGGTTTGTTCTCAGCCTCGTTCCCGTGTTTCACAGTTCCTTTAAAATGTGGTTTGTTCTCAGCCTCGTTCCCGTGTTTCACAGTTCCTTTAAAATGTGGTTTGTTCTCAGCCTCGTTCCCGTGTTTCACAGTTCCTTTAAAATGTGGTTTGTTCTCAGCCTCGTTGCCGTGTTTCACAGTTCCTTTAAAATGTGGGTTGTTCTCAGCCTAGTTGCCGTGTTTCACAGTTCCTTTAAAATGGGGATTGATCTCAGCCTCGTTGCCGTGTTTCACAGTTCCTTTAAAATGGGGATTGATCTCAACCTCGTTGCCGTGTTTCACAGTTCCTTTAAAATGTGGGTTGTTCTCAGCCTCGTTGCCGTGTTTCACAGTTCCTTTAAAATGTGGGTTGATCTCAGCCTCGTTGCCGTGTTTCACAGTTCCTTTAAAATGGGGATTGATCTCAGCCTCGTTGGCCGTGTTTCACAGTTCCTTTAAAATGTGGGTTGTTCTCAGCCTCGTTGCCGTGTTTCACAGTTCCTTTAAAATGTGGGTTGTTCTCAGCCTAGTTGCCGTGTTTCACAGTTCCTTTAAAATGTGGTTGATCTCAACCTCGTTGCCGTGTTTCACAGTTCCTTTAAAATGAGGATTGATCTCAACCTCGTTGCCGTGTTTCACAGTTCCTTTAAAATGTGGGTTGTTCTCAGCCTCGTTGCCGTGTTTCACAGTTCCTTTAAAATGTGGATTGTTCTCAGCCTCGTTGCTGTCTTCCTGTGAGAGGAATTCTCAAAAAGCACACACACACACACACACACACACACACATATCATTGACATCCATTTTAAGGCCCCTCGCGCAATGGCAGACCATGGCAACCTGTCGATTATTGCCTAGAGTAAATCTTTTCCCCTTTTCCATGCATCCAGTTTTTAAGTTAACTATTGGGGCTGGGTGGTCTAGAGACAGGACGACGACCTCTGGACAGAAAGCCCCAGGGTTCGAATCTCGCCACACACTATGCGAATTGTTTTTTTTTAACTTGAAGTTGTTGTTTTTTGTATTGCTGCACTCTCCACCGGTTTTGTGGATAGTGAGGTACGATATCTAGCCCTCTCTGATAAAAATAACATCAAAATGATCTGGGTGTTTTCTGCGCATGTTCAGAGCCATTGACAGTTAAACATTGTTAAGATATAAAAATCTACCTCTTTAGCCTTTTCAAGGTCGTCGTTGGTTGTTACAAAGTTCGTTTATCTGAGCTGAAACCATCTTCAGTGCTTTCACACCGTATGACGAGAGTACTGCATGCTGGGGAAGGATTTGAGCATTATGGCGTTGTTCCATATGGAGTGAGAATTTCTGTCGACTAAAGTAAACTTAATTTTTTCTGGGAAAGTAAAGCGGCACGGGCGTAATACCGACCACATTACCCCAAAAATCATGTGTCTGTAAAATGTATGGTCACTAACACCATATTCCCTATACGCCACTTGGGGGCGGGGGCTCTAGGGGGGAAGTAAACTTAAGTTAACCCGTTAAGTTGTTTAATAAATCTATTCATGTCCGAACTATAGCACCAATATCATGGTTAGGACTATCTTCTCCGTGTGTTACTCATTTTAACTGTTTCTTATTTCGACAATATTGGCAACGATTACTGTGCTCTACACGTTACACAAAACGTCAACTCCAACGTCCATTTATCTTCTTGCATCACCAGGTGAAGATTAGAAAATTAAAAAAAAAAAAACATAATTTATCACAAAACATGATTCCTTAATGGGCTGTACAGCTTAATGGGGTATTGGCTTCATTATGTGGTAAGACCATTCACATGACAACATTAACAAGCTTGATTCGACCTCTAAGCACATCCACCGGTTCAGTCTGAGCAAATAAAAACGTGTAGCTCACTTACAAGTTTCAAATTTTCTCTTGACCTAAGGTTTTCTCGTCGATATTTTGAACACCGCCGGTAATATCTGAGAAAGCGGGTGGCTGACACGATAAATTATAGGGCTCCAAATTAGGAGAATGCGAATTCGAATCACAGTGTGGTGTCGAACGGGTTTTTTTTTATCTTTCTATTGGTGAGTGAAATAACCTCAGACTCCATCCCCCGCCCTCTCTTCCCCGGCAGACCCCAGAATTGGGACAATGACGTAAAGACAGCCAGCCCCCCCCCCCCCCCCCCCACCGATAACACCTTTGGGGTGAATTGGAAGGTTCGTCACTCAAATGTTCAAATACATGGCGCAATCTACAAATTTTCAGGAAAGGTCAAAATGTTATACTCAGAATGAGGCCTGGACACAGCAGACTTGGCCAACACATTTCTTCCATTAATATTTACAGACAATCTAATGGAGATTGCAATGAAAAAGCATCGAAGCTATATAGAACCAATTCTGACCTTAGGAAGCGAATCATGGACAGTAAACAAACAAATGAAAAAGACGATTAGGGCCACAGAGATGGGTTTCTCAGAATAATTTGGAAAGGTCCCTGGATAGCTAAAAAGACCAAAGAGGAAATTCTTAAAGAGGCCAACACAAAAAGGGAGCTCCTAAGATACATCAGAAAGAAACAATTAACATTTTTTCCGGCACACCATGAGAAGAGGAAAGTTGGAATACTTGGTTATAACTGGCAAAATACAGGGAAAGAGAAATCGCGGACGGCAAAGGGAGAAAATACTAGATAGCTTGGTGTTATGGCATGGAAAACAACAACATAATTGATACTATGCATGATGGATCGAAGGTTGTGGAAGAACATGATCGCCTACGCCAACCGGTATGGCACATGATGATGATGATGATGATGATGATGATGATGATGATGATGATGATGATGATGATGATGATGAATGGAGACTGCCAGAAAGAGAGCAGGAGACGATTGGCAATAGCTGCACAAAACTTGAACGCCATGAGGAGCATGCAGCACAGTGCCAGAAGGGCAGTGATATTGAAATTACTGAGGACATGTGTCTTTCTCCAGGGCAACTTACGGTTGTGAGTCATGGACAATCTCGCAAACAACAAGGAAGCAAATCAATTCTTTCGAAACAAAATGCTACAGAAAAACCCTTGGGTTGTGTAAGAGAGAAGTGAAGATATATTTTTAAAGAGTTGAGCATTATAAGAAACTAGCTTGTGGAACCTTTCTACAGAGTAAATTAAAATACTATGGCCGTGTCAGTGGGGACACGGCGGGCTGGAGAGACCAATAACGGAAGGCATGGTTGTTGATGACGCATCAAGGACAGACCAAGAAGAAGGTGGTTCCAAGACTTCAAGGTGAAATTGAACATGACAACAGAAGGAGTGGAAGATCTAGCTAGATTCTTTCAGACGGGCTGTGGTGAATGCAAAGTTCTGCAAATGACATGCGACCTGTTGATATGAGACAATTGTTGCCCTATGATTGGCCTCCAGAAAAGGCAAGAATAACTATCAAATCTTGCAATCAGCAAAATTCAAATATGGTCATCTGAGGCGGTTCCAAATGACTATCTTTGATTCCTTGGATAGCTGCGGGTAATTGCTGTAATAGACATCGATGAGTAAAGAAAGTGAGCAAAGAGAACAAAGCAGAAGATTAATTACTTTAACGAAATAGACTAAGCACCTATTAGAATAAAAAAAAACGCTGACATCTGATCTAATTTCAGTCATAAAACAACTATCATTTTTCACAAATAGTGTGTATCTGTGTTAGTCATGTGTCATATCTTTGTGTGTGAATGTCTGAGTTAGTGATATCTCATATCTTTGTGTGCATGTTTATGTTAGGCATGTGTCATATCTTTGTGTGTGCATGTCTATGTCAGTCATATTTCATATCTTTATGCGCATGTTTATGTTAGGCATGTGTCATATATCTTGGTGTGTGTCAGTGTTAGTCATGCCTCGTATCGCTGTGTGCATGTCTGTGTTAGTCACATCTCATATCTTTGTGTGTGCATGTCTATGTCAGTCATATTTCATATCTTTATGCGCATGTTTATGTTAGGCATGTGTCATATATCTTGGTGTGTGTCAGTGTTAGTCATGCCTCGTATCGCTGTGTGCATGTCTGTGTTAGTCACATCTCATATCTTTGTGTGTGCATGTCTGTGTTAGTCACCTCTAGTGACTCGGGCAGATGGTGCTCGTCAACCTGGGAGGGCCTACCATCTAAGGGCAGAATCCCCCTACAGAAAAGATCATCTGCTGCCTTGCAGAAGGATTGGGGACAATCAAATGCTAAGGAATGCAAACCTGAATAAAATGCTGGCTGAAATCGGATGCACTGGGCCACTGGCGCAGAACACAGTGCAACGTTTTAACAGGTGTTCAATCGGAATGGATCTGGCAGACTCTAATTGTGATGTTCTGTCTGTGGGGGCGATCAACATACTTAACCTGACAGCTGACTTCATGTGAGAGTCTGGAATCCTGCTCTGATTGAGCTCTGATCGCAGACAGAGAGAGAGAGAGAGATTTTTTCACAAATTAAATTGTAAAATTAAAACCTGACAACTTCAGGTTGCATTCATTTTGTAGAACGTTGCTCTTATTACAGGGAGAACTGAAAAAAAAAGAAAAAATGGTATGGATAAAGCTTTAAGTGATTGATAGACGACACAAATTTGAACGACGTTTCGGCTCAATAAGCCTTCAGCAGGAACAAACAAAACACACACAGATATGTAAGTAAATAAAATTAATCCTACATAGCGAACTAGTAATGACACATACAAAACAAAATAATTGAAATTGGTTATAGAAAAAAAAACAATTTCATCCCTGTGTCGTGGACCGTGGTCGGAATGAGAAAGAGAGATTCGCGTTTGTGCGCTGTAAATATCCTGCTGGTCGGACGGTCAAACCGTGTAAAGATGTGTGAGTGGGGGGAACACTGTCTAGGTTACCTCGACTACAAAGACACTGACAATGTCTATCTACTCACATATTTTTAGAACCCTTTACACGGTTTGACCCTCCTACCAGCAGGGTAATTACAGCACACAACCGCGAATCCCTCTTTCTCATTCCGGCCATCGTCCACGACGACGAGAAGAAATTGTTCTTTTCTTTAACCAGTTTCGATTATTTTGTTTTGGATGTTTCATTACTAGTTAGCTATGTAGGATTAGTTTTATTTACTTACATTTCTGTGGGTGTGTTGTTTGTTTGTTCCCTGCTGAAGGCTTATTGAGCCGAAATATCGTTCAAATGTGTGTCGTCTATCAATCACTTAAAGCTTTTACCGTACCATTTTGTTCTACCTTTTCTCAATTCTCCCTCACATTTAGCTTTACTGCCGCTTCGCATTTTTATTCATTCATTTGTATTTCTTTGCCTTAACCTCTAATTACATCCCGCCTGAAGGAATCTCGGACTACCTGCTTCTATTGCTTACATGTTCAAGGTCACTATAATGTCTTAAAACCACCTTTCTTTGTCGCCATGCCCCGTTTTCCTGGAACCATTCTATGATGGATTGCACATGGCATAGACTTTATCGTCAAGAGCATAACTTACCGGAGAGCTCTTGTTGAAGAAGTAATACCCCTAAAGAAATGTGGACAAGAGTAAATTAAAACAAGCAGTATTTAAAATAAAAAAATTATGGTGCATTATTCTATCTCAGATTGTTTATTCTATAAGATAATTCACACATGTGGACTGAAATACTTAAACGGATAATGAAGAATAGGTTTTTATGTCCTTATCAAGCATATTCTTCTATCGTTCACACGTTAAGAGAGCGTAAATGCGTCGAGCCACTAGTTTACCGCAAAACCACAATATCTGCGCCTTTCGGCCCGACACATCCGTCAACGGCATGGGTAGAATTACTTCCAAATTGTTGCCCAGGCAGTGACAATTTTGACCTACTCTTTTCGATTTGTAACCTGCCATGGGTTCTTTAACGCGCGCGAGTGCACACTGGACTCCTGTCTTTAGCCACTTTCCTAGAGGTTAGACATCGAATCTCCCTACCCAGAGAGAGCTAGACATCGAATCTCCCTACCCAGAGAGAGAGCTAGACATCGAATCTCCCTATCCAGAGAGAGAGAGCTAGACATCGAATCTCCCTACCCAGAGACCAGGGGAGGGTAAAGTCACGAAGAAACCATAGATTCGATTTTTGAAAAATTCTCACCGCCTCTGACGGAATTCGAACCCGGAACTATCCTGTCCAGAAGCCTAAGTATTACCTCTCATCATCATCATTGAGTGCCGTCTCCGCATCGAAGGTTGGCTACCATGGAGCGCCATTCCACTCTGTCTCTTGTTTTGATGGTGCAGATTGTCATAGGTTGACCTGTCCATCTTTTGATGTTACTCGTCCATCTTAGTCTTGGTCTACTTCTACCTTGTATTTTCCCTTCCAATATTAATTTTAATAAGCTGTTGTGTCTCTTATCATGCCCTAAAAATTTAATTTTGTCTTGTTCTAATTGTGTTAGGTAGTTCTCTTTTCATTTTAAGTTGTTTTAAAACTTCATCGTTTGTTTTATTTTATTTCCATCCAATTCTACCTATTCTTCTATAGATCTACATTTCAAAGGCTTCCAATTTTCTGTTCTGTTTTCTGGTCTAATGTCCATGTTTCTGCACAATACAGGAATATTGAGAAGATGTAACTTTTTGCTATTCTCAGATTTAGCCCTGGTGTTATTTGTTTTGATGTTAGTATATTTTTCATGGCATTAAAATTACTTTTTGCCATACCTATTCTCTTGTTTATTTCACTTTTACATTTTTCTTACCTCTAGACCATATAATCCTCGAAGAAAGTAAAAACATATAAACACAGCCGATACAACAATTCGAAAGGACATGGGATAACATAACTATAATATATAATATATGCATAAAGAAATTATCATTTCCGCCAAAGAAAAAGAGAGTAAAGATTTTTTTTTAAATGAAGTTAATTTCGTTCCCAGCAGAAGACTATCTAGAAAAGTCTTGTGTACAATAACCATTAACTTATAATCCACCCTCTCACCTGGCGCGCCAACTTTACCGCGGTCATGCTTGAATACATCCTCATATCTTATATTGTAGGTGTATTCTCAATTTAATAAAGGGAGCTAATGAAACACCGTTTGAGCATTTGCATTCGAGATTTAATATATTTATCACATCATATTGTTGAAGCTAGGAGGTGTTATTGAGAGAGAGAGAGAGAGAGAGAGAGAGAGAGAGAATAAGAGGAAAAGGAAAAAGGAGGCTTATTTAATTGGAGAGAGAATGGTGGAGGTGTTTGTGGGAAGATTATGTTGTATTTCAAGAGCACTCTCTTACATTGAAAAGTCCGAACAGCTTCCACGTGTTTAACCTACAAAGAATAGGATTATGTTTCCTTGGCAACGTGTACGAATTCCGATGACTTCCTCCACAACATCGTGAACATGACAGCCAACCCATGTTTCCTTTGAAACAAAACATTCAACGATCCGTCATTCCTTCCCCTCGCGCCAACCCAACAGGCAAACACGACAAAAACAGACATCGGTGCAAGAAGGGCAACAATTTCAAAGCTTGCAACTTGAGTGTACTTATAGACCAGTTCTCTCCCAACATTTCAAAATGTTCAACTTAAGCTGCCACTTTGCAACTGTCACTAGGGCAACTTGTAACTTACCGACCAGGTTTGAAGAATATTGAAAAATAAAAAAAACTAAAGGGCTCAAGACAACTTTCAGAACCAGGGATGAAAATAGTCACAGACTCATAGCTGACTGTGATGAG
This sequence comes from Megaustenia siamemsis, assembly GCA_032433765.1. Lineage (NCBI taxonomy): Eukaryota > Metazoa > Mollusca > Gastropoda > Stylommatophora > Ariophantidae > Megaustenia > Megaustenia siamemsis. Next base: position 38,311,668 of record JAVIAB010000139.1, on the reverse strand, counting down.
AGCAGTGAAGTAGAATTTATAAAGTTCTTATTCTCTCCTCCTCCCCCCCCCCCCTCACAATGCGGTTCCGGAAACAGACTAATTGGTCAAGTGAACAGGGATCGCGAGTGGCAGTGTTCCCTAGCGTTTGATTTTTCGTGGCAAGGCGCTGTGCCACTGAGTACGGGTTCGATCCTGCTTCGGTCAATATATTATTCTTGGTGGTTTTTTTTTTCTGTTGTTGATTATTTGTCATTTTTTTCCGAGTGCTGTAAACATACCTCTTCCTCTGAATTGATTCGCTACCTATAGACGACATGCTGGTGTCGGATGTGTCGGGCCGATATGCGAAGATGCTGTCGCTTGCTGCAAATAACAAGACAAAATTTTACAACAGCATCTGCTTCCACTTAACGACCCCTTTTTGTAAGTGCTGACGACGAAGATGAACAGGCATCTGAGGAAAGCAATTGAAAAAAAAAGAAGAAAGAAAACAAATAAGGGGTAGGAGGCAGGCAGTGGTTGCAATTGTGGTAATCGCGTCATGCTGGAAACACCCGATTCGAATCCAAATGCAACGCCCCCCTCCCCTCCCCTCCCCCAATCTTCCCACCGCCACCACCATCACCGCCACCACTACCACCGCCACCACAACCACCGCCACCACAACCACCACTACCACAGCCACCACTACCACCGCCACCACTACCACCGCCACCACTACCACCGCCACCGCAACCAACACTACCACCACCACCACTACCATCGCCACCACAACCACCGCCACCACAACCACCGCCACCATATCCACCACTACCACCGCCCCCACTACCACCGCCACCGCCACCACAACCACCGCCACCACAACCACCGCCACCACCGCCACCGCTACCACCGCCATCACTACCACCGCCCCCACTACCACCGCCACCACTACCACCGCCACCACAACCACCGCTACCACTACCACCCCCATCACCGCCACCACTACCACCGCCACCACTACCACAGCCACCACTACCACAACCACCGCCACCACTACCACCGCCACCACAACCAAATCAATGATCTCTTAACTGTCCTTGAACTTCCGGCCTTGAACGTCGGTACTTTATTTGAGACGGACAAATAAACGTATGTTTGTGTTCACATTGTAAAGCTGATTATGATAATGACAATGTGAATGTAACAATGTATATCATTATATATTTTTGTGTTGTTATTGTTCCAGCTGAAGGACTACTTGGCCGAAACGTCGTTCGACTTTTGTTTCGTTCCTCACCTACGTAAAGCTGTTAAAATACCACTCTTTTTTTTTCTTTTTGCATTGTCATTGTTCACATTAAGCAGGTACGTTTGAAATTATGGGAACAGTTGAGCATTTGAAAATCGAATAAAATAGCTTAAACATCTCTGGAAACGAAAATAAAATATGTTTATTACTATCTCGGATGATCTTCTTCTCTTCTTCTTCTTCTCCTCTTCTTCTATCCTTCCTCTGCTGCCGTTGGCGTCGAGGGGAGAAACAATCTGCGATTCTTTGCTCTTCTGTTGGCCTCTTCTGATGTTATTCCTCCTAGTGACTCTAGTATTCCCTTTATCCTTCTCTTTCTCGGTTTTCCTCTGGTGTTTTCGTAGTGTTTATTTATGGCTCTTTGAGTCATTGTTAGTTCTTTTTGTCTTGTTATGTGGCCGAACCAATTATCTGTTGTTTCTTTATGTATTCGATGGCTGGTTCAATTTCGAGTTTTTCCTCAGGTCAGTGTTTCTTACTCTGTCCCTTAAGCTGTTTCCTGTCATTCTTCTGACACATTTAATTTTGGTGGTCGTTATATTTCTTATTGTTCTAGAGTCCAGCGTCCAATTCTGGCACTGATAACTCAGAGTTGGTAGAAAAATTGATTTGTATATTGCCCTTTTTGCTTCCGTAGTTATGATGGGTGTACATTTTAAATCCAACACTAGGAGATCAGGTAACAGACGTTCTGAATGACAAGATATTTGTAGGGGTTGTGGGCCGCTGTGAAGACATTTGCTGAGATTGGAATTTATGTCTAAATCCGCGAGAACACGAGATGGAAAGTTGATTCGGGTACATTATCTCAAATCGTTAACATGCAGTAGAGGAAAAAAGACAGAAGACGACAATTTTAGTGGACAGGTCATCCTCATTGTAAAACGGGCAACGCCACAGTGGGACCAAGGCAAAGAAATACATTTAAATGGATCAAAATGTGAAACCGCAGTGAAGTGAATTGTGAAGAGAAATTACAAATATATTTTAAAAATTGAAGAAAAAAAAACAGAAAAAAATAGAAAAAAATCCATACCGTTTTTTTTCTTCTATATTTTGTCAACTCCGCAGTGAGTGGTTAATGTGCACGCCTCGGTGGCTGAGTGGTTAGTGTGCTCGCCTCGGTGACTGAGTGGTTAGTGTGCTCGCTTCATGGCCAGAAGGATCCGGGTTCGATCCCCAGCAGTGGCGGATTTTTTTCGGACTGACAAAAGGCTCCGGGGTTTATCCAGCCTTTAAAAATGGGTACCAGAGATTTTTCAGGAAAGTAAAGGCGGCCTGGCGTGATACCGACCACATCACCCAAGAATGCGCCGTGGTTATAGAAAAATATGGCCACTAACACCATATTCCCCATACGCCTAGTAAGGTGTGATGGAAACATTTATTTACTTACAGTGCTGAGATTAAATTCGTTTCCATATCATGTTTTTTTTTTTCTACAGACAACCTAAAATTATGAAGAAAAAAAAAAAGAACAAAGTAATAAAACACAACAAGGAATTAATATATACCTAAAGTGGCAACAGTCTCAAAATAAGTTTCTTTGTAACGAAGTCGTCAACAGCATCTGCCATCACCTCATCGAAGGTTGGCTACCACGGAGTGCAATTCTGCTCTGTCCCTTGCTTTAATGGTAAAAGTTGTCATATTCTAATTTATCCATCTTTTGGTGTTACACGTCCATGTTAGTCTTGATTTGTATCTGCCTCTTTTACCTTGTATTTTCCCCATCCAAGATTACTTTTAGTAGGATACTGTGTCTTTTAGCATGCCCCAATATTGTCATTTGTCTTGTTCGAATTGTGTTTAGTAGTTCTCTTTTCATTTTTAGTTGTTTTAAAACTTCATCGTTTATTTTTTCTTTCCATCCAATTCTTCTATAAATCCACGTTTTATAGGCTTTAATTTTCTGTTCTGTTTTCGTGTTTAATGTCCATGTTTCTACACCATACAGGAGTGTTGAGAAGATATAACATTTTGCTATTCTTAGTTTTAGCCTTGGTGTTATTTGTTTTGATGTTAGTATATTTTTCATAGCATTAAAATTATAATTAAAATGGCATTTCTTTGCCATTCCTATCCTTTGGCATTTTCCATCACTGGTTATAGTATTTTGCCGGTAGTTGTAGCTCTGAACTGTTTCCAGGTCTTTTCCTTCATCTTTAATATCCACTTGTAGGTTTTGAGTATTATCTTTTTTTTAATGATCATAGTTTTAGTTAGTCTTTTTTATATTGATATCTAATCCATATTTTTTGCTTGTCATGTTTATTTCATTAAGTTATTGTAGATCTTTAGAATTTTCTATTAGTAATACATTATCATCCACTTATCTTAGGTTATTGACTATCTTTCCATTAATGTTTAGGCCTGGCATTTTTGTGATGTTTTAAAGATTTGCTCAATTTAGATTGAACTAGCTTGGTGACTGGATGCATCCCTGTCTTACTCTCCTTTTCTACATCAATAGGTGTAGAGTTCTCTTTGTTATATTTTATTATTGCTGTTTCATCATCATAGAGTGCCGTCTCCGCAACGAGGGTTGGCTACCATGGAGCGTCATTCTGCTCTGTCTCTTGCTTTGATGGTGCAGGTTGTCATAGGCTGATCTGTCCATCTTTTGATGTTACTCATCCATGTTAGTCTTGGTCTGCCTCTTTTACCTTGTATTTTCCCCTCCAGGATTACTTTTAATAGGTTGTTGTGTCTTTTAACATGGCACAAAAATCGCAGTTGTCTTGTTTGAATTGTGCTTAGTAGTCCTCTTTTCATTTCTAGTTGTTTTAAGACTCCATCGTTTGTTTTCTTTTCCTTCCATCCAATTCTACCTATTCTTCTATATATCCACATTTCAAAGGCTTCAATTCTCTGTTCTGTTGTCTAATGTCCATGTTTCTGCACCATATAGTAATGAATGTTCAGGACATGAAAGACGAATGTGGATGACCACCGTGAAAGAGATTGGAGCCTCATCACGTGCTAGCCCAGAGGAAGTCATGGAGAGGAATTTGAACTTATGTTGGAGGAAAGATCTTAAAATAAGTACATGGAATGTTAGGACTCTATATCAAGAAGGGAAATGGGAAAATATGATTCAAGAAGCAGAACGAATAAATGTAGATATTTTAGGCATATTGCTGATTACTCCTAGTATAAATGATATATTAGTTGTATGTCTGTATCATCTGGATGTATATCATTTAGGGAGTTGTTTATGGTGTAGTCTATGAAGCAGGCATATATTGGTTTGTTTACTTCTGTGTACTTTACGCTTAATGTCCTCATGCAGAATATGGCTTCTTTTGTCCTACTGTTTTTCCTAAATCCAAATTGTTGTTCTAATTCCATAATGATTTTTATCCTGAATCCTTCCTGTATAACTTTTGGCAAGATTTTTTGATACATGGCACATAGAGCTTATTGTTCTATAATCACTGCATTTTTAACTGCACCATTCTTTTTAGACAATGCAATGAAGATTGATGTTTTTTTTAGTTCATATGGTATATGTATCCTGTATGGTAAATGTCATTGTATGTGTAAGAAAGCCACTAAATGGAGTTCAGGCGTATGTTCAATCAATCAAAGCCTTCTACACCCCTTATTTGAGCACAGACAACAGAAAAGGTCTCTTCATCCATCCTTGTTCTTTGACATTTTCTCTACTTTACTCCAGTTTAGACCCATATTCTTGAGGTTCGCTATAAGTTCTATAGATATTCCTGGGCTTTTCATGTGGCCCCAAGACAGTGCTTGTCTTGGTATACTGGCACCAGACTTTCTCAGTATGTATCCAATCAATCTCCTTTCAACTCGTATTCTGTTGCTTAATTTGTAATAGAGTGAGCTAGTGAGAGCATGGGGGCAGGTAACTTAGTTGTTACCCGCTTCTCAATAGACAATAGCAGTAACAGATAGTAGCAACCAGCAGTAGTTAGGACATGAAGTTGGGGCTTATACAGCAACGAAGTTATAAAACACCAAGTGAAAGATAAATATGATCTGCACTTATAAACATCAGTAACAAATAAAAAGATAGTCATGACCAATAATAGAAGAAGTTTGTCTTTAATTATTAGAAAATGAATATATACCAAAATATAATGTTTATACAATTCACAAGCAAATTTACCACAAATTCAGAAACCATGATTAATCATATAATTCTGTTGGCTTCAGTAATGTAACTGCTAATAACTCAATTATTGTGTCAAATATAGGGTGTTTCAAAAATTAATACACACTCTAAAATATTATAACTCAAACTTATTTTTATACTGGAAACTGTATGACTAGAAATAATGGCAGAATCAAGGCTAACTTTTGTGAAGAAATTTATTCTGGTTCAGAGAGAGTTGCAAACAGATCTGTCAATGTGGCAACACTTGCTGTAACTCATTTCACAGATTAGTTTGAATCACATGACACTGCACAAAGATCATTCTGGAAGATTGATGGTCACCCAAAAGCTCAACACAAGAAGCACAGCTGTTAAAAAATCTCAGTTTGCTTCAAACTTTTCTCTGATGCATGAACAAGTCAATCTAAAATATCCTCTAACCTCTCTGTGCTCTTCTACTACTTTCTTGCACTTTCAGTACCACTTAAGGATCATTTTCCTTTTACTAGTTAAGTCTTTTCTGCCATTATTTCAACCACTTAAGGATCATTTTCCTTGTACTAGTTAAGTCTTTTCTGCCATTATTTCAACCACTTAAGGATCATTTTCCTTTTACTAGTTAAAGTCTTTTCTGCCATTTTTCAACCACTTAAGGATCATTTTCCTTTTACTAGTTAAAGTCTTTTCTGCCATTATTTCAACCACTTAAGGATCATTTTCCTTTTACTAGTTAAGTCTTTTCTGCCATTATTTCAACCACTTAAGGATCATTTTCCTTTACTAGTTAAAGTCTTTTCTGCCATTATTTCAACCACTTAAGGATCATTTTCCTTTTACTAGTTAAGTCTTTTCTGCCATTATTTCAACCACTTAAGGATCATTCTCCTTTTACTAGTTAAAGTCTTTTCTGCCATTATTTCAACCACTTAAGGATCATTTTCCTTTTACTAGTTAAAGTCTTTTCTACCATTATTTCAACCACTTAAGGATCCTTTTCCTTTTACTAGTTAAAGTCTTTTCTGCCATTATTTCAACCACTTAAGGATCATTTTCCTTTTACTAGATTAGTCTTTTCTGCCATTATTTCAACCACTTAAGGATAATTTTCCTTTTACTAGATTAGTTTTTTCTGCCATTATTTCAACCACTTAAGGATCATTTTCCTTTTACTTAATTAGTCTTTTCTGCCATTATTTCAACCACTTAAGGATAATTTTCCTTTCACTTGATTAGTTTTTTCTGCCATTATTTCAACCACTTAAGGATCATTTTCTTTTACTAGATTAGTCTTTTCTGCCATTATTTCAACCACTTAAGGATAATTTTCCTTTCACTTGATTAGTTTTTTCTGCCATTATTTCAACCACTTAAGGATCATTTTCCTTTTACTTAATTAGTCTTTTCTGCCATTATTTCAAATCAGTCAGTTTCATAAAATGTTTCAATAAGTTAGAACTTTTAATGTGTGTATTTTTCCTTCTGGACACTGAATATACTTCATTGCTAAATGGACCAGCACCCCCAAAAATAAAGAAGTATTAATCTGTGAATAAAATCTATCTTTCCATTTCTTAATTTCAGATTACTTCAATTTAATTTCTAATACAGTACACACATATGACCTTTTATGTGTAAATGGATAGATGGAAGCTGGTTGATGTTGATCTTGAAAAGAATTCTACAGGAGCCATTTTGCAAACCAGTCTTACTAGGTCTACCTTTTTCTCTGTAACAATATATTTTACTTGTTAACTGTGTTCCTCATTCTGTCAATATTAGAATAAAAGATGTGGCAACATAATCTTATACAGGACAAAACAAAAAGCAATGACATCAAACAGAAAAGACAAGATGGGGAGGGGGAGATGAAAGTTAATTAATAATTGGATAAAACGTACTTTGTTGAAGAGTAATGGAAGGACTGCATGTGGGGCAAGAAATAGTAATTTAAATGGGAAGGAAACATCAAGAGATGGATAGATGGCATTATTTAGGTGGGAAGGAAACATCAAGAGATGGATAGAGAACATTATTTAGATGGGAAGGAAACATCAAGAGATGGATAGAGAACATTATTTAGGTGGGAAGGAAACATCAAGCGATGGATAGAGAACATTATTTAGGTGTGAAGGGAACATCAAGAGATGGATAGAGAACATTATTTAGGTGGGAAGGAAACATCAAGAGATGGATAGATGGCATTATTTAGGTGGGAAGGAAACATCAAGAGATGGATAGAGAACATTATTTAGGTGGGAAGGAAACATCAAGAGATGGATAGATGGCATTATTTAGGTGGGAAGGAAACATCAAGAGATGGATAGATAGCATTATTTAGGTGGGAAGGAAACATCAAGAGATGGATACAGAACATTATTTAGATGGGAAGGAAACATCAAGAGATGGATAAAGAACATTATTTAGATGGGAAGGCAACATCAAGAGATGGATAGAGAACCTTATTTCATAATATACCAACAAGATAAGAGAGGCATATCCACAGTTGTAATGCAGCCAACTTTTAATGACAAGATCTGATGTGACTGTTCGTTTTGTTCTCGTGAGAAAATTTTTGATGACAGCATATCATTTCTTCTTAGTCATTTAAAACTGACCTTTTGATCCAATGAAAACAAGCAGTTAAGCAAAGACATGTACTGTCATTTGAGCCGTTCTCTCTATATAATTAAACATTATGTTACCTAATAGAATGAAAGCTAGTATTTCAATTTGCTGGCTACAATAATATATGATTCATAAACACCATGCAAAAGAGAACATTAAATTACTACGGCCACATCAAAAGACAGTCGGCTAGAAATAACAATAATGGAAGGCGTGGTTTTTCTGGAAAATGAGAAAGGGGCAGACCAGAAAGATGTGAAAAGGGCAGACCAAGAAGAAAGTGCTTTCAAGACATCAAAGAGACCTTGAACATGACAATAACAGAAGTGAGTGACCTGGCTAGAGATTGATTCTTTTAGCGGAGCTGTGGTGACTACAACATTCTGAAAAGGACATGTGATCTGATGAACATTATAAACTTGATATAGGTAAATACTGTTTTAGTAGTGAAAAGAGAAAGAACTAAAGAGATAGTTACATGAATTAATGGATTTGTTAGTTTGGACACAAGAAGAAAAGGTACTAATCTACTACTTATCTAAATATTGAAAAGACAGAAGTGATAGTTATAAGATATAAAGACTCAAATGAAGTATCAGGATAGGAAAAACACCATTTAAGAAAGTCCAAATGCTTAGATAATTGGGAACTGATAACATCAGATGGGAGATGTAGCTCAGAAATAAATGATTTATCTATCAGAGATATGACACCAGAAAATGAAAAGTATAAAAATGTGTAACATATTTTTGTCAACAGAAGTGAGAGAAGAAGGCTTGCACTGTTGTATCTTCATATGGATGTAATCAATTATAGTGACAATTATAACAGAGGAAGACAGTGGTTTCAAAACATCAAAGATATCTTGAACTTTAGAAGTGGGAGATCTGGCTAGAGATTCAGAGATTCTTTCAGATTGGCTGTGATGTGAGCAATGTTCTACAAAGGATATGCAACCAGATGATGATTAATTATAATGAATTAATAAGAAAATTATTGGAGGCCACAGAGACATGGTTTTAAATATGAATGCTAAGCTCCAAAGACAGCTAATGTGACTAATGACTGCATATAGATTCTTATCAATGTACAAATAAAAACTTATTCCAAACAGATGAAACTGGGAATCGGTTTCTAGCATAAAACCACTGAAAAAAAGTCAGTCTTGCTACAAAATTAGAAATGAAGAACTATAAGATACACCACACTTACACCAAAATATATAAAGAAACCAGAAATTGACTGGCTTGGCCATGTAAGAAGACAGAAACAATTAAATATAACCCCCCCACCTATCAGTTATTACTATGAAAACGCAGACATTAAAAAGGTTAATAACTTCAAAATATGTAATAGAAACAAGACAAATCATATTTAGCCATATGTGAAGAAATTATTCAATGATCAAAATTTATCATGAAGAGATGGGCCTATATTGAGCAGGTATTCAGAATAAATATAATGAATAATATACCTTTCTAAAGCATTTAAATTATTAATACATAGAAGACTCTTTGGATTACAGTGTCTCCATCCAAACACTCAAATCGATACTAGATAGCTTAAAAATACATATGAAGATTAAAATAGACTCAATATAAGAAACATCAAGAGTGAAGAGTCAATTATGGGTGTAACAAACTTGTAAGCCTTAGAGGGACAGTACTGTGTCCGAGATGGAGATCATTGGTTATTGCTCTTTTTGTCACAACTAGTCTGAAGTGAACATTAAGTATGAAGATGTTATATGAAACTCTGCTAACAAGCAAGATTTCTGGGGGGAAAATTGTTGAAAACAGAGAAATCGAGAGAATCCTAAGGTCTAACATCAAGGAGTGAACAATTTCAATAAGTGAAATGATGAACAACAGAGATAAGAAATAACAGAGATCCATGGCTACTCAAACTGCTTGACATGGTTTTATAACAACGACAAAATAGTTTATAAAGAGAAAGTTCTACCTGTAAACCTGTTTATTGGTAATAACTATTGCAACCAATTATGTTGACTTCATTCATTTACATTCACATCATTTCATTTATTTACTCTGCACCAGAAAACAAAAACAAAAACATGGAAACAAAAACCAGGTAATATTGCTTTGTATTTATAAACACAACATTATTAGTTGAAAAAAAGATTGGCTCCATTCACCAAATATAAATCACAAATATGTTGGTGCCTGAAGTTAAATGTAAGGAACCGACACCTGTCAGAATAGAGAACCGAGACCCAGTCAAAGCAATACATTCACACACTTGGCAAGTATAGCAACATCAAATGTAGGAAACTAAAGTAAATAAAGGTTCCCTTCATGACTTGCTAGGCGAATGGGAAATACTATGTTAGTGACCATATTTTTTCAAGATAACAGCACAATTTTTGGTGATGTGGTTGGTATCACAGTTGACTACCATTATGTCCCAGAAAAATCTCTGGTGCCCATTTTCAGAGTTTGGGTGAACACTCAAGTCTTATTGGTCCAAAACAAACAAATCTGCCACTTCTGGGAAACAAACACAGACCCTTCTGATTAGGAAATGAGCACACTAACACTTAGCCCTGGAGGCTCCAAGAAAACTAGAAGCTAACAAAATTGTCAATAAAACAAGAATAATTGTTCCCAATGTAAACAAAACATGAAGATCCACACAGTACAACACAACAATCCAACTAAGGACAAGTGAGAGTCTTTTACTATTTAAATGAGTCCTGACCAACAATGGAAAAAAGAACCAAAAACATAGAAAGTCATTATTTCATACAACATACTGAAGCAACACTCTCAGAACTAAATGATCATTCATAATCAGTAGCCAAGAGCTGCTCAACCAGTACATTATGAGAATATGGAGATAGGCACCAATTATAATATTGTACAAAGGCCACAGTAAAGTTGGATAAAACATGGAAAAAAGATAGAATTGTATAAAGCAGTTGGTTTTACTAAAAATAAAACAGTACAGAATAATAAATGTTTCAGCAACATGTCAGTACGACAAATATGAGAATATGAAAATACCCACAGCAGGGATGGGCCACTTAAGACATTCCATATCATGATCCGCAAATTGCAGCTTCTGCACCAAGTCCAAAAGGAACGATTTGCTGCTTTTAATTATCAATATTATTGCAATTATTTCCGCTAAAACCATGTAATTTTTTTATTTAACTGCACTTCCAACTTTGTGAAGAAATTGTCCATCAAAATGTGTGTTATAGATAATTTTTCATTTTACTGATATTATTTCAAATTAAACAAGAAAAATAAATGGCATGGCCAACAAACAGCAAGTGTGACCGCTTGGTATCGAATGTGTTAAATGAAACCAAGAACCATGAAATTAACTACAGTGAACTTCCTCCAAAAAGTGTGGCAGAACAAAGAAAACCTTGTAAGCAACAGTAGAGACATTGATGTGTGGACAAAACTTGGAAATTCTTGACAGAACAAAATATCACAATATGTGTCATGTTGGCACCGACTATCTGTCCAAGAAGAAAGTGATAAGAGTGTCAATTAGTGGACATTAATATTACACTTTTGTGAACAATCACCACAATACTCACAAATCAAGAATTGAAGAAATTTAAGTAAAAGATGTTGGGATGGATGATCAGCACACTTTGATAACAAACTACTTTACAAGGCAAGCTCTGACCCAGACGCAACAGGGAAAAAGGAAACAAGGAAACACAAGGAGATAAAACCTTGAGTTAAAGATCCCATAGTTAACACCTGAAAAAGGATTCAATAAAACAGCAAATGACAGAAAGAATTGGTCTGTTTTGCTGATAACATATGCTCTGAGGATAATAAAAAAAATGAACAGAAAAGAATAAAATTACAAGCCAGCAATAAATAAATCAAGATCAAAATGCACCAGATTGTTCACAAAATTATAAATACTTACTTTCTAGGAACAGTTGGAACACTACCACTACAAATATTTCATGCACACATTGTCCATTTTTTTTCTTCAAATTAATACCAAGATAACTAGCTCGAAATAGAGCATAGTGATACAAGATCATATATGTGAAAGCATGCACTCTAGACTTTTGTTAACTCCACATTGGGATTCATGTCAATTTTGAACATCTCATAAAGGCAAAAGACATTTAATAATACATTTTTTTTTATTTAGATTTTTTTTCTTAAATAACTGTATAAGGTTTTTTTTTTAAATAAAAAAGTATATATTTTCTTTAACAGGATTGTTTTTTTAAATAGATTTTTTTTTTTTAAAAACTGTATAAAATGTGGTTTTTTTTTATTTTTTAATGTTTTTTATTTTTTTTTAAATTTTTTTTTGTAGTGTTTTTTTTCCTTGTAAAAACAGGTGTAAATCAATATTCTCTTATGCTTTCTGGACCAAAAACGGTGAAGCAAAAAAAAAAAAAAAAAAAAAAAAAAAAAAAAAAAAAAAAAAAAGAAAAACCGCCTGAACATCATAAATAACTAAGTTTAGCATACATGCTGCCTGTAAAAAAGAATTCAGTAGAAACTGATTGATAATAAAAAATGCTAAACCACTGTAATGTTAACTTGGCATGTCATGAATGGAAAGTAAAACGAGCAACTCCAGGACTAATCTGACAAAATCACTCTGGCATAACACATCCTGGTATATAGTATGCCCGTTACAGAATCAATCAAAAGAAACAGTACACAATTCTTGTTTTCTTTTTCTGACCAGTCCATAATGACTATTAAACATTTATAACACTACTGTGTACTTCTCTCATATTTTGAACTGTGAAAAAACCGCCACAAAATAATATTCTTAACTAATATAACATGAATAATATAAAGAAATTGGTACCAATATATGCTAATTAAAAATAAATAATTAATTAATAACATAGATTTCTTTGTATTATTCATGCTTGACTAGCTTCTGTGTAATATTGCCCATTATGTTTCTTTTATGTCACAATATATTAAAGTTGGGGGCCTCGGTAGCCTAGTTGGGAAAACGACCCGACTGGACTATCGACGTTCGGACAACCCGTGTTCGATTCCCGCTGGGAGCAGTGTGAATTGTACTCGTGGTTGGAAAAAGAAATTACCCCCACGGTCGACCCAGCTGTTGGCAGAAATGGGTACCAGGGTATTACCCTGGAAAGGTGGAAAGGTGAGGAATGTCACTTCGCATCTGAATTTCTATGCTAGAGGCTACACTATACAGAAATATCCGAACATTTCTGGATAGGCGGCTGAGCACATATATATATATATACGCGTAAACTCGCGTGCTAAGATGCCGGTTCAAGTCTCGTACTTGACCTTTACCTTTATATAAAAGTTGTTGCACTGGACAATCTTATTTTAGACCCCATTGGTTGAATGTAGTGTTTTAGCTATGACCAGGCTTTCATGATGTTTTAGAACTAAGTTAATATCTATGGAATTAATTAGACTTCCATTCATCACATGCTAAATTAATATTAAATGGTCACACTTCCCATCAAGACTTCACCCAGGAAACAGAACTCTGTAATGTAAGGCCCGGAGAAAAACCAAAGCACAGACAAAAAAATTAAATGTAAAAAAAAATGCGTAAAGAGGTGCATGATATTCCAGCTTAACAATTTATTCTAAGGAAAGGAAAGCATGAAGCAACTTTTAAAAGAAGACATTTGTTAGTCTTGTAAAACTTTTTCCCTAAGAGAGAGACCATGCTGACTACAAACAACTACTGCCTTACCAGAATGTGAGGAAAAACGAAGAGCTAAGGAAACCAGTGCCAAATGAGTATGTGTTGAAAACAGATGTAAAAGATTATGAGATGCAGATAACAGTGCATGAAATTCTAAAGAAAAAAATTAATGGCAAAGAATGCAGGCCTCATTATGAGGGAAGTAAAGAATAAGGACACTATGACCTTCCAGGCATGTTGTAAGAGACTAAGGAGGTTGATTGATGTCTTAACAAGCTGTCATTGTAAAAATTATTATCATGGAAACAGAACCATAGATTTTAGAAGCAGTGATCTCTGAAATCTCATTTTGGCACGCAATGTTTTTTTTTGAGACTGTGGTTCTGCCCTATGTGCAGTCTTCGGCTCAAAAGGACAATAGATAGACAGATAGATAGCAGGGGATTTTAGCCAGAATTGAACGTAATCACAACAACAAAAAATGAAGTGGCACAAGACAAGCTGCTGTCATCATAACTCATAACGGATGGCCACAACACTTTTAATGACTTCTCCAGGCATACCAAACTGCACTTCCCAGTGCTAAAAAATTATTCACCACTATCCATATTTAGCTCTCATGAAACAAACAATAGTAATCAAGCAGACCTGAAAATAATGTCCCACAGCAATAGTTTATCTGAAGGTTTTCTTTATTAACCCTAGATTACGATACCACACTTAAAATTACAGCATCAAAACACAAATTCTTCAAAATATATATTTTGCCATGTTCAAACATTTACCCCTTTCCATGTGACTTCCTAATTACCACTTTCCATGTGACTTCCTAATTACCACTTTCGGTGACCCCTGAGTGTTGGATTTGTTTCCATTGTTTTTTAATTTACTTATTTTTTTATTTTTTATTTCGTGAGATACGATCTCATATGATGGGAACAAAAATTATGCTAATTTTCAAGAAATTGATTGATTTTTCCTCTTTCTGCTTCTTTCATTCTTTTCTTTTTTTGCTGTGACTAGGGAAGTTTCCTCAGTAGTCAGCTGACACATCATACAACCCTTTGTAACTCGGAAAACACAGCAAATAAGACTATGACATAGCTGTACATGCTGACAAATTTACAGCGCCCTGAATGTGAGACATTTAACACATCTGACCCCTGCGGTCAAATTCGAGTCATAAATCAACTCAAGACAGGAAATCCACGCTTCCCATGTCTTTCCTAGTGTAAACACACAGATGTGTGTAAAAAAAAGTTACAAGAAAACACTATTTTTAGTGGGCCTAATATAACATTTATGTGGTACTACTTTATACTACAGTATCGTAAAAATGTTGGTAACAGATAAGTATCATAATTAAAGAGTTAAAGAACAGCTTCACTTTATTTTATTAACTATAAACCATGTGATCTGAATTGTCAAGCGTTTACAGGTTATTTAACATTAAACAAAAGTTGGCAAGATCACAAGTCTAAGAGAGAGTGCCTGCAAATCATAATTTATGTCAAAATTTGTATCATATTTGCAAGGAATGTGACTTTAACAATGTAAACTGAAAGGTGACATCAACAAAATGTTAGAGATGTTTTGGTGTGTATAATATTAGTGTCAGTTTTAGCAAAAAAAAAAAGAAAAGAAAGTGGGATTTGGTTAGAGCAGAAATATTTATAATGTCATAATGAAGAAAAAAGACAATGCCAGGCATGAAACTAACCATAGCATAACATTTATCATAGCAGCATATTCAAAACATGATGATAAAAAAAAAAAATTATATTGAACCAAAAAAATTATTCAAGATGAGATAGCTTTGAAAAAACTCAGAGCATTGCCCTGGAAGCAATGCAACAATTAGGTCATGTACTAAATCAAAATTATAATCACAAACAAAATGTATTTTCTTAATAATAAGACATTTTATACCTTCAAAGATGTCAGTTTTTTTTTTTATATACAGCAAATTTCCTTTAAAAAAAAAAAAGTGCTCAATTATTTTGTTTCATGAGGTTTAACATGATTTACCAAACCTTATCATCATCATCAAGTACCATGCCTACTGGCATAGGTGATCATGTCTCTCCACAACTTTCAATCTTTTGATAAAAGCTTATAATCTCAGTAAATTAACTGCTCTCTCAACGCTGTATATCCCAGTTGTGATAAGATGTGCAGAACTTTCTGATACTGCACCGCATGGGAAAAGTAATGATGATGATGTTATGGATCCAGAAGCCTGTGAGTTGACACTCTTCAGCCCAATGTCCAATGAGACAGGAGGATCGAACTTGTGGTGAACTCTTGTCTCTAATACTCACAGACCAGTATCATTCTGAAATGCATTTGGGGTCTACTTCTTGAATGATACAGAACTGAATGCAGGTAAAAATGTGTTCCCATCTACCTTCTCTGAATGATGAAATAGCCACAACTCCTTTCAGGTCTAAAGTCAATTCCTACTTCTACACACTTAACTTGCAGCACCTGGTTAACAAAGAAGAACCATGAGACACATTTCTTAACAATGAAAAAACAGCCACATTAATTACTTGATGATCAGATACTGCTTGGTGTTCGGTTACTTAACAGACACATCTAAGTACAATGTGATATGATTACAGTGATGATAGAAGAATCAATAATCCTGAAGCTTTCAAATTAACAACAGACAGAATACCTTTTTTTGTTTACAGTAGCCAATGAAATGAAAAATAATGTAATGCCCCACTCATCAAAGAGGTAATTACAAATAAGAAGAAAATTTAGCAAGAAATTGTTATTTGCAATTTTAAACATTAGGAAATATGACATCAAGCTTTATCGCACATACTCACACGCACTCAAACTTACAAAATACAGACATAAAATAGCTTATAGTAATCAATGATCCAGAAGAAGCATGAAAATAGTCATTTTAACTTTACACTACGCTTAAAAAAAAACAGCAACATTAACTGTTGAAATTTCTCCTTCTGCAACAAAAATCACCCATGCGCTGCTGGGGCCCAAAAGGGGAGTAAAGAATTGTGGCGCTGTTCCCTACCAGGCATGTTCGTAAGAGGCGACTAAGGAGGGTTAGGCATGGGTCGGCCATCCTGTACTGTAAAAAAAATAAGGCGGTAAAAACTTTACAAACACGGACAAGTCTAAAAAAAAAACTATGGCTCTGGATAGGACACACACTGCGGAAACCAACTGAGAGTATTACACAACAGGCCCTTTTTTGGAATTCCCAAGGAAAAAGATATAGAGGAAGATCAGAATATTCTTGGAGAAGACAGAAGCAGAGATGAAGATGATGAGGAAGACATGGAATGATTTTAAAAGAATGCCAAGAAATAGAGCAGCTTGGAAAGTGTTTGTTGAAGACCTATGCTTCACAGGGAGCTGAAAGGTAGAAGAAGAAATAAAACCACTTCCTTTGCCTCTGAAGTAATGGAGTGATGTGGTCGTTATCATGCCTGTGCCGCTTTACTTTCCCAGAAAAAAATCAGTATTTTACTTCTTGGCACATACTTATTATTATGCATCATCTCTATGGCCCTACTCTTATGGATAAACCCTATTTCTCAAGTCTAATCCTGCTATCCTCCAGAAGTGTTGGCCTCCTACAAAAATGTGTTATAAACATAAAAAAAGGAAGTGGCAATAATAAAGACATGTCTGTAATATGGTAGCTAGCCTGTAAAGTTTTTTTTATGAAATAGGAGATAAAAACTAACATAAATAGGAGAACAAAAATAATTCCTAAAAAAAAATAATACATAGGCAAAGAAAAGAATATGATCTAATGAAGATTGAAATGCACAAACTGTAAACACAAATAGCTAACACAATGAGCAGTGAATCCAAATCATAAAAATGCTGACATACTGAACAGGAGAACAATAAAGGATTCAAAGAACCAAAACCAAAAAGCTAACCATTAATGTGCAAAATTAGGGTTATCATATCCTGAAATGTAAACATAAAAACACCATACCAATAGGACTCTTCCAATCCTTAAATAACTTCTAATGGATATATAAATGCACACAATGAGACAAGGTATCTTATTTAAAACAAAGTCAAATTCTTTCTTCCCAGACATTTAATCATTGAAAATGAGAAGGTATGGTAGTTCTATGAAAGAGAGTAGTAATTTGATCATGCAAAACAAACTCATATCCTCAAAATATGCTTGATAGTGCAGGCTCACATCCATCCAGAAGAAATACCAAATAACTGTCTTGATTAAACAAATGTATGTTACTGTATAATGTGGGCCAAATTAAAATCTAGTGTTAGAAGTCTTGGGCCTAGCTATAGTAATAGTTCAACTCTGTAGTATCAGATCTCATTTTTTTAAAACTATTTCTCATTCTTGGTCATAGATAAACAAAATAGATTTTGTGGCTAATACATCTTGTGGCTAATACATCTTGTAATGCTTGCCTTGAAAATCAAACACTTTCCACTATGCACGTCCGTGCCCAAAATTGGTTCACACTATGGCTTGTACCATTCTATTAAATTCCTGCTTCTGTGCATTATTTGTTTCATGTGTTTAGTACCTCACATGGAAAACTTTGCTACAGAATGATCTCATTTTCTTGCACATTATTGTCATCGTTATACTGATTAACTGGTTATAATGTAGGATCAGCATTAGTATATATTAAGATAAGATACTCTTGAAATACACAAAGCAGACAACAAATATCACACATATTGATTCTCATTAATTTCCACAGAAAAATGGTTGTAAATGCACCTCAGCCATTTGCATCATCATCTAGCCTCTCCCTGTTGAAATTTGGCACCCATGACAGTTACTCTGATTTTCTGTCATGCACAAAAATGTCTAGCACTTGCATCATTCAATCCCAGGTTGTCCCTGATATCTTTCATCCACCTTCTTTAGGTCTTCCTCTCTCATGTTTATCTGGTACCATACCCCCATAATGACCTCTAGACCATCATGACTTTATATATGACCAAAATATATTATTTTGCTTGTCTTAATGTTCTTTAGCAAACCAGTTTCCTGTAATAATAAATGACAAAATGGACATAACTTCCTTTTATGCTTGTATTCCCATTTGTTCCCCATTCAATGTTATATGAATATAGCCTGAGCTTGATAAAGTTATGAACTGCAGTCACATTCACCAGGATCCTTTCCCTATAACATTATCACTGTCCCAACTATGGATGTTTATGAGGCATCATCAACTGTGTATACTAACTGGCATAAGTAAGAATCAATCAATTCCTCTCCCCCAAAGCTTCTTTAGTTTTACAATTGTAACCATATCAATCTTTTAATACCTATCCAACAAGTGGGATCCGTATACAATTTTGCTCATTATTCTTTTTAATAGTAACTGAACAAAATAAAATGTTATAATGACTATTGTTTAATAATTTGTGCCATGATATTTTATTTGGAATGTCATCTAAAGAACTATAATTTCAATATATTTCCCTGGATGTTAACAAAGGTTGCAGCTCCTAGTGATCACAGTGTGTTCTAACTTCTGCTCATGACATTGCCACTAAATTCAGACTGTGTAGAATACATCATCATCAGGTGGCCACTAGAAAGGACATAGCAACTGTAACTGAGATACAAGATGTCTGTTTAAACAACAAATCAGTTCCTTATTTTATGAATGGCCTACACATCAAAAACAAAATAAAGACAAAAACTGAGATAAAATACATGTTAGAAATTGAACTTAATGGAAAATAAAATAAAAGAAGGATTACTGTTTATTGGAGTAGGATTATTGCTTCTCTAAAGGTCTTTGTTTAAAGGAGCACAATTCAGTGCTCTTCCCCCCAGGTGCCTTTTGTTTTCCTGACCAAAGACCTGGTGCCAATTTTCTTCAGCTGGGTTTATTGGAGGACGTTTAAAAGCCCTGTGTTCTGTTTGAAGAGCAAGCACTCAAAGTTAATTATCTGTCCTTGGAAAATATATCACACAATGGTATAAATACACTGGAAGGAGATGAAAATCATGCATATGAAAACAAGCAGTTGCACTTGGACATTACCATATTATATGCAATACCAGAACCATACAATGACACATAATCCATATGGGGACCATCCTCAGACATGTCTTCATCTTACAAAGTAACTTATGTCCCCTCAACACAATAAACTATATAGGCTGTACCACAAGCAGGGTCTTCCAGACCAAACAGGTTAAACAGCAAGCACCAAACCTAAAGAGGTACAAATATGCTGCCATGCTGATAGACTTAGAAGTCAAGCCTTAATACAACTAGATGCATCAGACCAAAGACCAAATGAAACATACATTTATAAGCTAAATAAATAGCGACATCATCATTATTTTTTATCAATACGGTCGCTGACACTTTCTTCCAAAAAATAATGCCTGGTACTATTCAATTTTATTTGAAAGATCAAACACAGATGTAGGAATAAGTGTGAAAACAGGTCATGGTATGAAAATAATCAAAAATATAAATTAAAGAGCTTGACAAAGGTCTTGGAAAGACACACTTTGAAGAAAAAAACTATAATTGAATACAATCATAACAAAAAGCCAGATCATGATTTTAGCAAAGCATGCATAAGTTGGCAAACCTCTAATAATGGAAGCGGTCATAATATTGCTGTTGTTGGTCTTGACGGTGTGGTGGCATCTGATACTGTTGTTGTTGGTCTTGATTATGTTGTGGCATCTGATACTGTTGTTGCTGATCTTGATTATGTTGTGGCATCTGATACTGTTGTTGCTGATCTTGATTATGTTGTGGCATCTGATTGTGTTGCTGACTAGATGGTAATATGTGCTGCTGCTGCTGGTATACACTGAAATCTTGAAGCTGGGTTATGTTAGGAGGTGGATGCTGCAAATTGTAAAAGACTTCATTTACAGCATTGGTTTTGTAACATTTTCAGATCAATGTACCTTTTACTTCTATCAAACAATACTCAATGCATAAATGCTATCATCAAATCATAGATTCTATCAATACCAGAGCAAGACGTATCTCATCACCAGAAAATGATAAATGCTATCATCAAATCATAGATTCTATCAATACCAGAGCAAGACGCATCTCATCACCAGAAAATGATAAATGCTATCATCAAATCATAGATTCTATCAATACCAGAGCAAGATGTATCTCATCACCAGAAAATGATAAATGCTATCATCAAATCATAGATTCTATCAATACCAGAGCAAGATGTATCTCATCAGCAGAAAATGATAAATGCTATCATCAAATCATAGATTCTATCAATACCAGAGCAAGATGTATCTCATCACCAGAAAATGATAAATGCTGTCATCAAATCATAGATTCTATCAATACCAGAGCAAGATGTATCTCATCAGCAGAAAATGATAAATGCTGTCATCAAATCATAGATTCTATCAATACCAGAGCAAGATGTATCTCATCATCAGAAAATGCTAAATGCTATCATCAAATCATAGATTCTATCAATACCAGAGCAAGACGTATCTCATCATCAGAAAATGATAAATGCTATTATCAAATCATAGATTGTATCGATACCTGAGCAAGACGTATCTCATCAGCAGAAAATGATAAATGCTATCATCAAATCATAGATTCTATCAATACCTGAGCAAGACGTATCTCATCATCAGAAAATGATAAATGCTATCATCAAATCATAGATTCTATCAATACCAGAACAAGATGCATCTCATCACCAGAATGGATATACATGCAAAGCAGCCCCGGACACTCAACATTGATTCAAGTTAGCTGCACTAGTTAGTTTGGACCACACTGGTATGCACCATAAGTGGTGAATGTTTCAGCAGTAATTCCATGCCACCATCAGTGATTGTATGTATCTAGTAGTAATAGTGTCACAAAAATATGTTATGCACTTTTAGATGGGCAACGATCCCTCTAATAACTATCTTTTCTAACAATGACAAACATTCAGCAAGACAATCATATAATAGCCACAAATCACTCCCAAGTTTTTGTCATTAAGTTGATTTCCTTGAAGCTCTCAATCTTTCATGCCAGACTTTATGAAATACTTTCATTAGTCATTGAATCATAAGGAAAAATTACTATTATAATTTTCTACTAACAACCTTTTATGTAATATGGCTTCTATGGCTCCATTGTTTTTCTGCAGGCTTAACTATTATTTTTTCCAGTTCACTATTTCCTTTCTTTATTTCTTATATTATTTTGGCACAATCTTAATTATATAACGTTATTATATACATAAATATGAATTTATATCAACAAAACATATGAAGCTCGACAAAACAAATTCCACTGGACTAAGACCATATCACAGAGATGTTGTCTTATCCACAGGAACACAGTTGAACACAAAAACCAAACTAAAGTTGTACACTTTCAGTACTTTTATAAGGATCTGAGTGCTTGGGAACAACAGAAATGGAAGCACTGAGGCTGTCATTGTTTTAGACATATAGTTATATATACTAATCAATATATTTTAGAATGTATAAGGAAAATTCTCAGAATATTTTGGCCAAATTAAATCAGCAACCAAGAACTGTTGAGAAGGTGCAACAAGGAGGAGATGCACACAGGGATAATAGGGAGAAGAAGAAGCAGGATAGGTCATGTGATCAGAGTAAATCCAGAAACAATCAAAAGAACTGTCAACAGCAGACTGTGAAAGGTATCAAAGAAGACACAGACAACTTGCAAGATAGCAGAAACAGAGAGATGCATAGTGTGGTGCCATAGAGCGCCCTGCTTAGGTTGACTACTGGCAGCACAGAGTAGAAGTTTTTCTGTAGCCCTACAGGATGACACATGGCATACCAGACACTCTTTTGTTGGTCTGTGTACAGGGAAATAAAGAAGACAAAGAAGATAGACAAGTGTTAAGTGTTATTGAGCTATTTGTAGATTACCAACTTTGCATTCCAAACATGTCCATAGATTAGATCCCCTCCTCATAATGTCCCGCAGCATCCAGTGACTTATGCTCTGTGTTGGATGATAAGTCCTCTTATGAGCTTACTAATCCTCTCATTTCTGACTGTACCAAGATTCACTTTCAAATTTCATCTGAAGGAATGATGTAAACTCACTGTTGTCAAAGTACTATGCCCTTCTCGCATCTCAGACGGCATTAATGATGTCTGCCTTCTATGGCAGCGACACAACTAGCTATTCTGTCTGTTCTTTCATTTTCCTGCGCTTCCGCATTTCCAGGGACGTAGACAAAAGTGACTACATATCATTGACTTCTAAATGACTCAACCAACTGCCTGCATACAGAGCCTACCTCCACTTTTCTTATCACGCTCATCGAATCACTTTGTATGCCTTCGTGGGTGTAGTCTTGTGGCTCCAAACAAGTGAATGCCCTGGTCACTGCCATCAGTTAAGTGTTTCAACCTTACAGTAGAAAGCTGCAGCAATTTCCTCTCCAAAATCTACAACCCTAACTATATAATTTTAGTCTGGTTGACTTCAATGTGAGCATTTCAGAAAAAAACCTACTATCTTTGTCATGAAGACAGCATGTAATACTGCTCCTTTCCTGCAAATGCTTCTTTTTACATTTTTACAAGTAAATCTAAATTATCTAAGAACATTATAACGACAAACAAAATATCAGAATAAATGCCTTACATTAAAAGTCTGAGGCACTGATCCTGGTATACGCTGCTCTTGTGGGTCTGTCACATGAGTCTGATACACCTGTTTCTGAAGAAACTCCTCATAAGCAGCTTCCATTTCATCTCCCATTTCTCCTTCCTCAGCATAGCCATCTCTGAAAAATTATGAGTTGGGACATATTTTATAGGAGGTGCCTAAATTTGTGACACCACACACACAAAAAAATGTAAATTTTTTTTAAGCATAATTTTATTTTTGCATTTAAAATATTTTAGTCAAATAAAACTTTTAAGAATAAACACTTCAAAACTGACAACTATAGCACTTTCCAGTGTGATATGTTTAGACTGTTACCACAAATCTTATTATAATTTAATCCTAATCATCATCATCATGTGCCATACCAGTTGATGTAGGCAATTATGTCCTTCCACAATTTTCTACCTACTGTGCATCATATAAATGACCACATATCTATGTTGGCTGAACTTTATATTTTTAACCCAAAATAAAATAATGCTAAACTTTACCAGGGCACCTTACTTGATTAAAAGACCAGGATCCCACACAGGATGACTTTCTGTTTTATACCTGAAATAGGATAATGCTAAACTTTACCAGGGCACCTTACTTGATTAAAAGACCAGAATCCCACACAGGATGACTTTCTGTTTTATACCTGAAATAGGATAATGCTAAACTTTACCAGGGCACCTTACTTGATTAAAAGACCAGAATCCCACACAAGATGACTTTCTGTTTTATACCTGAAATAGGATAATGCTAAACTTTACCAGGGCACCTTACTTGATTAAAAGACCAGAATCCCACACAGGATGACTTTCTGTTTTATACCTGAAATAGGATAATGCTAAACTTTACCAGGGCACCTTACTTGATTAAAAGACCAGAATCCCACACAGGTTGACTTTCTGTTTTATACCTGAAATAGGATAATCCTAAACTTTAACAGGGCACCTTATTGACTTCTTTCTTCTTCTTCTTTTCTCTTTCACTGATACCTAAAAGGTGTCGTGGTTTATATAATTTGTTGTTCTTGTGCTGCTCGAATTGTCTGAATTAGTGATTTTCCTTTGTTGTTACATGTCTCTGTCACTGCATCTATCCATCTTCTACTGGGTCTTCCTCTTGGTCTTTTTCCATGCATTCTCGAGAACAACGACCTTGATGGTGATTGGTAAGGATTCATTCTGACCAGGTGGCCAAACCATTTAAATTGTTGTTGTTCTATATATTCTTGGCAGGGTTTTGTTCCTACTATTTTTCTTATGGTTTCATTTGGTATTCTATCTCTTCTTGTGTTGTTTGTTACTTTTCTCAAGCAACGCATCTCACATGTATTGATCTTACCTTATTGACTGGAAGATGAAAATCCTAAAATGCCAATTTTCTCAGTCTCAGCTTTATATATTTGACAAAATAAAATAAAATACACTCACAGTCTATATGAATTATATCCTGTATCATTAAGGATCAATACATCATCTTCATCTAGTACTCCATCCTGTTCTTTCTGCCATGTAATGAATGCAGCTTCTTCCTCCTCATTGAGAACATAAGCACCATCTTCAGAATCTTCCTCAGGGAACCCAGCTTCTGTCCGACTACAGGGAGTGCCCATTTGATTGTAGAACACAGGATCAGGAGCCTGGGGACAAATGTGATGTACCCTATCAATGCTGACCTGCATAACAAAGTCTATTTACATTCAGACTCATCTTCATCATCATCAAGTACCGGGCCTACTGACGTAGGTGATCATGTCTCTCCACAACTTTCGATCTCGACAGTTCTTTATCATTTATGTTGTTGACCTTCTGCCAAGCCATTCTCTTAAGCTGTCTGGTATTTTCTCTCTTTGCTTCGCTCTATCTCTTCGTCCCTAAATTTTTCCAATTGTTACAATATATTCCAGTTGTTCTCTTCTCATTACATGGTCAAAAAATGATGATTGTTTCTTCCTAATATTGGAAATTAACTTTATTTTTGCTTTGACCTCTTTCAGAACATTTTCATTACTCTTCTTAGCTGTCCATGGTATTCTCAACATTCTTCTGTAAAACCACATTTGTACAGACTCCAGTGATTTTCTTGTCTGTTGTCCTATTGTCCATGATTCACATCCATATGTTAAGACTGGCTCTACATAACATTTAAGAACTATTTTTCTTGTTTCTATTGTCAAAAATGGATTGCATAGTATCTTCCTCATTTTCTGGAAAGCTGCTTTTGCCTGAGCCATTCTGCATCTCACCTCTTTTGTACATCTTCCGTCTGAGGTTAACAAAGTTCCCAAATATTTAAACTCATTTACCTGTTTTAATATTGTTCCACTTGTCTTTATTTTGCACTGAGGTGATGTCTTTTTCTTTGTTGTTACCATTATTACTGTCTTTTTGCTATTAAGGCTGAGTCCTTTATTTATGTTTTCTTTTACTATAATGTCCAACATTTCTTGTAACTCATTTTACATTCAGACTAGTAACGCCAGAAATGAACATTTAAATTAAATATATATAATCTGACAAAAATTACCATGCTTTAAATAGTGCAACTTTCATTTTTGTTTTGGTTAGTCATTTTTTATTACAATAAATCATTTAATTTCATTCATTTATTCCATTTCATTTTCTCATGGAATATAGGACTACAATAAGTAGTTTCCAAGGACTTTTTCTGTCTCTGAAGTTTGTGCTGTCTTCTTTGGTTCTGTTTATGGGACAGCAATAATTTATCTGGCTTTATTTTTGCGACTGTCTTTATATTTCTTTGGTCTCCTAACTCTTACATTCTTTTTTGTGGCTTTGATCAAACATATTTCTAATTATGATTTATGCAGATGAAAATGGAAGATGGAAAAATCATTTCTGATTTTTTCAGACAGAAAGAGGAAAAGTGCTGATGTCAAATTCAAAAGACAAAAGGTGCAAGAGAAAGGAGACAAGGCCAGGTACCGCGGGTACACCTTGCTCGTTCTGTGGATGGATCTGTCTGTCCAGGATTGGCAAATTCAGCCACGACAAAAGATGTTCAGTAAAGCAGCACCCAGTATGAGACACTAATGTTTTACCAAACTACTGACTTATCATGATTGCTTGCTACCAACTGTCTGTCAAGATGCCAAAGGCCATATAAATATATTTCTAATTATAATGAAAAGTTGCTATCCGAAGTTGTGTCCTATCAGATCTTCATTTTTCAGCTTCAATAGTCATTGTTATGTCCTCTTTCACAAGTCTATATCTGTTGTTATCCCACTACCATGTGATAGGCATAAAATGGGGGAAAAAACTGCAAAAATCTGCTGAAATTTTGTACTCTTGAAACACACACTATAAGATTTATGAATGCCAGATTGATAAAGTATGTGAGAAAACTTTCTGTTTTAAGAAAAAAATCAAGAATGCTACCCTGGTTGAAAATTTGTTAGCACTCATAAAAGGAAATTACAGACATTACTCAGGTAACAATTTTTATTTGAAATAATAACACACATAGTTACTTTATTTTATCATTTCTGTTATTGACTTTCTGCCAAGCCATACTCTTAAACTGTCTGTTATTTTTTCTCTTTGCTTCCCTCTATCTCTTCGTCCCTCAATTTTACCAGATGTTACAATATATTCCAGCTTTTTACTTTCTCATTACATGGCCAAAAAATGATGATTGGGGGCCTCGGTAGCCTAGTTGGGAAAACCACCCGACTAGACTACCGACGTTCGGACAACCCGTGTTCGATTCCCGCTGGGAGCAGTGTGAATTGTACTCGTGGTTGGAAATTTTAAAAAAATTACCCCCACGGTCGACCCAGCCGTTGGCAGAAATGGGTACCAGGGTATTATCCTGGGAAGGTGAGGAATGTCGCTTCGCATCTGAGTTTCGATGCTTGAGGCTACACTATACAGAAATATCCGAACATTTCTGGATAGGCGGCCGAGCACATCTGGGTGTAAACTCGCGTACTAAGACGCCGGTTCATGTCTCGTACTTTACCTTTACCTTTATGATGATTGTTTCTTCCTAATATTGGAAATTAGCTCTCTTTTTGCTTTGACCTCTCTCAGAACATCTTCATTACTCTTCTTAGTTGTCCATGGTACTCTCAACATTCTTCTGTAAAATCATTACTTATAACAGATGAATAAAATATAAAAGTCAATGACAAAACATCATAAAAACCTGAAAATTAGGTTCTGAAGAAGGCAAGCTTGTGGTTTTCTTAACTGGAGATGATGGGCTCCTGTTCCAGTTACTCCTCTTCAATTTCAGTACTGTACCTATTATAAACTTTGTATTTCTGAAATGTATTATAGAAAACTTGAGTATACCTCAAAAATGAGATCAAATGCAATTATAAATAATAAATTAAACACATCATGAATATACAGGGTGTCTCACTTGCTACCGATCCCTGTACTGCTTTCATGGTTTTACTACTAAACACTCACTCCTCCAGAGTATAGCTACACATTTTACAGCTTTCCTGCATGAACACTTAACAACAACAAAAATAAAAAGCTAAATTTTACTGCAACATTAACAATACAATAAAAATTTAAATGACAACTATTAAATATGAAACTGAAAAAACATAACAAAGATTCCTCATTAGGGTTAAGTAAATATTCAAACAGAATACAAAGAATGAATAGGCACATAAAGAGCAGGTCTATGGGCACAGAAATGGAAAAGTGCAAGATAATAAGGGTAAAATGAACATTTAATGATAATCAAGAAGAAGAAAAAGAGGGGGGAAAAAAAAGGAATAAAATTAAGGAGGAAGCAAGAGAAGCTAGAGCCATATGGCAACTTACTCTGTTAACGTTGGACTATTCTCAAGGGGCTGTAGTTGTGCAAAAATCTCCTCAAACATCACACATGTTTCTGGTGAGCTTTTCACAACATCTTCAATCAAACCTCCTGAGAGCTGAGAATTTAAAAACAAGCATCACCAACTGATGCTAGCAGAGAAATTATAAGATAGCAAACTCTTAGAAAAGAGAACTGCTAGTTAACAATTATAAGACTATAGACAGCAAACTCTTAGAAAAGAGAATTGCTAGTTAACAATTATAAGACTATAGACAGCAAACTCTTAGAAAAGAGAATTGCTAGTTAACAATTATAAGACCATAGACAACAAACTCTTAGAAAAGAGAACTGCTAGCTAACAATTATAAGACTATAGAGAGAAAACTCTTAGAAAAGAGAAATGCTATTGATGTTTTAAGACTTTAGAGAGTTCATTATAAGCTAGTAAAATCCAGATAAAATAAATCATGAACTATGAGTTGGTTTAATGATATGACTTTAGAGAAATGAGTTGTGATGTATCATCAAAATAATTAGAGATGTCATAGTTTTTTTATCACTGTATTCATCAATCACTTTTACAAGTTACCACACCTTATCATGTGAGTACATCAGTCAATCACACCTTATTACACATCCCACCATGTGTGCAGCCATTCAAACACATTCATGTACACGCACACATATACTCCACAATCAGATGCATTCCATGAAATACTGTCTTGCTATGTTAAGTAAACATCTAGCTTACCTTCAATAGTTGGCATGAGCACTTCACATCTAAGTCCATGGGTGTGGAAAGAAGGGTCTTCATAAGGTCAACTAAGATGCCTGGCAGAAAGTGCAAGCGCTCAACAATACCATCTCTGTTCACAGTCTGACAGTAAAGACATATACAACTTATCAATTCTTATTTAACAGAATAATGAAATCTAAAATTATCATAGATATTCAAAGAGTGATAATTTATAAAAGATATTCAAAGAGTGGTAATTATAAAGAAACTCAAAGAGTGGTAATTATAAAAGATACTCAAAAAGTGGTAATTATAAAAGATGTTCAAAGAGTGGTAATTATAAAAGATATACAAAGAGTGGTAATTATAAAAGATATTCAAAGAGTGGTAATTATAAAAGATATTCAGAAAGTGGTAATTATAAAAGATACTCAAAGAGTGGTAATTATAAAAGATATTCAAAGAGTGGTAATTATAAAAGATATTCAAAGAGTGGTAATTATAAAAGATATTCAAAGAGTGGTAATTATAAAAGATATTCAAAGAGTGGTAATTATAAAAGATATTCAAAGAGTGGTAATTATAAAAGATACTCAAAGATATACAGAAAATAAAGCATGTACAACTGTTTACCACTGATATTTTAGTTTGTCTTCCTTACTTCAGAAATACCACCTGCGATCCTTTCATGGTAAATTCAAGTTAAATAAAAATAAAAGCTCGCATTATACAAATTTGTGGTTTAAAACTGAACACTCCCAACATGAAAGTGCCAAATTAACACTCCCAACATGAAAGTGCCAAATTAATAACCTTTACAATTTAACTCTTTCCGGGCTTTTTACTGACACAACGGTTCCACTTATGAAGGCATACCTGACCAAAATCCGACACATCGGCCCGGACCAAGTAAGGTTGAATATTTTAAAGTAAGGTAACCACTATGCACAAATATTCACCAATACTTGTATTCTATTACCTAGAAAAAGCTTCATAATTACTTCCTTTGATTACCGTGTGGTATTTTCTATGTTTTTGTAGATACAGTGGTTGTGTTTTCAAAGTAAATGTGTGTTTTTTTCTGACAAATATTGGCCACTAAGCCACACCATTTCTTGTGCCTAATTTCATTACTTGCAGACATAAATACATCAAATAAAGTGTATTTTAAAGCTTTTGATTAGTTTGTGTATAATTTTGAGATGAATGAATAGCAACATGCTTCTAGTCAGGGAAAAATAGAGGTAAATGAAAAATTACATTTTGAATTGAAAATTATCTACCTTTAATATTTGTATGCTATTTATAACAAATAATATATTTTTTCCCTCAGATATCACCAATATTTTCATTTTCTTCAATCATTTTCCTTCCCGGTGATGTATAACATGTACCACATTTAATTATGTTATTGCATGAAATTGTAAAAAGAAAAAGACACATGATGAAATCTTTCTAAATTGAAAACTAATCTCGTCCAAACGTTAAAGAAAACTAGTCCGCCAAAGTCCGGAAAGAGTTAATTTTCTTTATCAAAAGAATGAAACTAATCATATCACTTTAAAAATATGCTACTTTGAAAAAAATATAGACTCTAATACCACATTCCTCATTTACATTTAATTGTTAAGAGAATCCCATTTTATACAGCAAAAATTAATTAAGCTGAAAAATTCATATTTTTGTGTTGTGTCACAAACTTGAACCCTTCTCATGTAATATAAATCCTAAGAATCGGTAGAAATTAGTAGGCTCATGGCATATTCACTCATGAATACTGCAACATGTCTAGGATGAGACATAAATGTCACAGATTAAAACATGCATCAACAATAGTTTTAATTCAAATCAAGTAATAAAAAACATTTCCTGTGTGTTACCGGGCCTCATTATGAGGGAAGTAAAGAATAGTGACACTGTGACCTTCCAAGCATGTCATAAGAGGCGACTAAGGAGGGTGATCAATGGCTTCACAAGCGGTCATTGTAAAAAGTATAGTTATGGAAACAGAGCCAAAGATTTTAGAAGCAGTGATCTCTGCAATATGTGCCATTTTGGCACGCAAGGTTTCTGTTTTTGAGATTGTTGTTCTGCCCTATGTGCCGTCTTCGGCTCGAAAGGACAATAGATTGATAGAATGAAAAACATGGAAAAGGTTTATCTATTATTCAACTGTACCTCAACATTGAGAAAGATCTCAGCCATAAACATTGCAAGTCCTCGAAGTCTCTCCCGGTCTTCCAGACTTCCATTTTTCAGTTGTTCTCTTCTATCATAATCTTGTTTACACCTACATAGTGAGAAAAGTATTAGCAATTAATATTCATCTAAATTATACCTCTGAACAAAATCTAGCATCTAACTGTTACAGAGATGATCAAATCTCTGTTTTTTCTTTCCAATAAAATTATAAGCTCCTTGTCTCATAAGACAGTGGACTGTAGTGCTACTTCAGATTGTTTATAGAGCAGCGCCTACTATGATTGAGCCACGATAACTCAGTGGTTAGTGAACTGAACTACAAAGGACTAGAGGTTGGGTTTGATCCTGATCGACGGCTTCTGGATTCACCCGGTCCTAAATGGGTACCGGATTTTTTTTTCTGGGAAAGTAAAGCAGCACGGGCGTAATACCAACCACATTACCCCAAAAATCATGTGTCAAAGGTCTATAAAAATTATGGTCACTAACGCCATAGTCCCAAATGCTACTTGGTGACTATGCAAGCCAATGTTGGAAAAGTACACATGTCCACAAATATTGCACAGAATATCTCAATCTAACTCTCATATCTTTGTAGCCTTTTTCATTAGGCAAGTGATGTGCTTCTTCTCTTAATTTTTCTTCATGATTTGTTGTGAAATTGTGCACCAATTTTTCATGAGTTTACATCTATGAGTCATGACATATTTCATCAAGCATTAAAACTTCTGGCTGATCTGTATAATAAGCTTAGTATGTACATTGTTCTCAACACCTCGTCATTCATCCTTTATACTGTTAATGAAATTTCATAACATTTAAGGAAAAAACTGTATCTGTGACTTTCAGTAATATCCCCTTGTCCATGGATTCCTATGACTATCTGCTTATGAATATATCTTCTTCTACGTGCACTTTTGAGACATCAACTTTAATAGCATAAAAATTATTTTCACTAAAAATTGGTAATGCTAGGTGATGCATAGTCAGTCACAGTAGTGCTGAAATCTGTCCAGATATTAATGAAATTAATATAATATTATCGTGGGTGCATTATAGTTTCCAGAGAGGTCCAAGGGATATCCTCAAACAGCAACACACAAGGCATGAAATTGCAGACAGACTTCACAAAAAGTGAGGGACATTAGCAAAAGTAGACTATATAGTCAGTTATGAAGATGCCAAATTCAGAAATTTGTTGAAAATTAGAAGCCAAATCTATCACCCAAAAACACTATCACAGAAAATGGAAGAAACACTCAAAAAAATGTCGGATGAATATTACCAACTGTCTAGAGAAGACTATGTTGTACTTTGTCTCTATAGAGATCACAAAGAAAAGTGAAATCACCTGTACTCCAGATTCAGAAGAGGTACCATCAGCTTATGCCACTGCACCCTAACAAATACGGTAGTAAAACATTGTACAAGGAAAGTTTTCAACAAATAAACTAGAGAAAGAGAAGAATGTGGTCAACATGTCCCTGCCCTAGAAGATAACTCTATTGTGGAACTGAAACTCACAGGAGGCAGACTGCATCAGAAAATTATGGACTTCAATCTGAATGAGAAACGATCATGTACAAATTATTGTTTTTTTTAATGACTAAAAGCTGTTGTAAAGCAGCAATGTCTTTCAGAAGCCTTAAAAGGTTGTGGAAATCAAACCTCATCAGCACAAACACAAAACGTAGACTACTCAAATCAAATGTACTATCAACCCTTACGTATGCGTGTGAAAGCTGGAAAACAACAAGAGATATAGAAACAAAGTTGAATGCATTTGAAAATAAATGTCTAAGGAAAATACTTGGTATAGCGTGAAATGAATTCAAAACAAACGAGGAAATTAGATAAATCGCCAATCAACCACTAATATCTTCAGTAATAAGGAAAAAACGATGGTCATATGTTGGACATGTGATGAGAAGAGATAATAACCGAATAGCAAAGCAAGCCCTCATGTGGGAAACAACAGGTAAGAGCAAAAGAGGAAGACCCAGAGAGACACTGAGAAGAACATTGATGAGAGGCAAGAGCAGCAGGAATCGGCTCCCTCAATGAGATAGAGCTGCTTGCACAGAACAGAGACAAATGGCGAGATTTTATAAAATATCTTTAAAAGAATTAAAAACTGCTAGAACAAAAATTCAGATAAGAGAAGGAGTATCTTGGTCTACGCCCTATGGGCCGGCTACGGCTCGAAGGGTCAATAAATAGAAAAGCTGTTGACATTGATGATTATGGTGGAATTATTCTCGTGGCAGTATATGAACGTATGTATTCCTATATATATATATATATGCATTTTGTAAATGATGCCTGCCAATAATTTTACCAGTGCCACAATCAGAATTCACAGCAGTGTGCAGAAAGTCATTGAAAATTATGGGCTCAAGCAACATATACCCCAAACACTTCAAGGCATGACAAGTATCCATTACCTTTTTATTGCATTTTACATTTTTATGCTGTTTAAAAAATAAAGGTATCATTTGATCATATATGGATTGTACAGAGCTTTCTTGTAGGCATCTGTGGTTTAGACGTAATGAACTCAGTTTTATTAACCTTGAGGTCCGGGGAATGAGTCTCATGGAGAGCGGTTTTTAAAGAAATCGTTGCTCGTGGTATTACCATCTTCAGGACCGCGCCTATTATCAGAAGGCAATGGCAAACCACTGAAGTATTATGCCTAGACAATTACACAGCCAAAAAATTCTGGGGTAATAGCAATGATCTATAAATGATATGCTACTTACCTTTACTTCATAGAGCTTTCTGCTTTACAATTACTTTATAATCTTTAATTTGCTACGACAGCCTTTTCTGTACACAATTTCTAAGGGTGATAAAGGTTTCTTCATCTCTAAACTATGGCATAAGATGTATAATAAAGAAGAGAAGACTTCACAATAACATACATACCTGTTAATGAATATTTTGTTAAATCCTGAGAAATGTGGAATGCCATTCAAGTTGGTATTCAAAAATTGACATATTCTGGCTCCTGTATATCGAAAGTTTGCTTCCTGTATGCTCTGTAAAATTATTTGATACAGTATTAAGTAAATTTAATATAATTTCAAATCCTGTGTCTATGTTGTCTAGAAATCTTTAAAGATGTAATGTTTATAATGTATGTTAAATTTGTTCTACATATACTCTCTGCAAAAGAGATATTTAATCCTTTGTCAGTATGAACAAAAATTGTTTTATATTTCAGTGTTACATCTATCATCATTATTGAGTGTTGTCTCCGCATCAAAGGTTGGGTATCATGGAGCACCATTCCACTCTGTCTCTTGCTTTGATAGCGCAGGTTGTCATAGGCTGACTTGTTCATTTTTTTTTTTATGTTATTCATCTACATTAGTCTTGGTCTGCATCTACCTCTTTTACCTTGTATTTTTCCTTCCAAGATTACTTTTAACAGGCTGTTGTGTCTTTTAACATGACCCAAAAATCTCATGTGTCCTATTTAAATTGTGTTTAGTAGTTCTTTCATTTTTAGTTGTTTAAAACTTTGTCATTTGCTTTCTTTTCTTTCCATCCAATTCTTCATATTCTTCTATAAATCCACATTTCAAAGGCTTCAATTTTCTGTTCTGTTACTTGTCTAATGTCCATGTTTTTTCACCATACAGGAATGTTGAGAAGATATAACATTTGGCTATTCTTAGTTTTAGCCTCTTAGTTTTTGCCCTGGTGTTATTTGTTTTGATGTTAGTATATTTTTCATGGCATCAAAATTACTTTTTGCCATTCATATTCTTTAGTTTATTTCAGTTTTATTTAATCTATTATATGTTTGATATATTTTGTAACCATTAAATTATTTATGTTTAGTTTTTTAAAAAAAACAATTTGGAGATACAAAACATTAGTTTAACATATTCATTAATTTTAAATAAGACTTACAGCTTTTCATTTGTTGCCTTCTTAGTGTGTTAGTGATGGCAGAGTTTTGGTTGAAGAAATTTTTACTTTTGATAGTATCGTTCAATTATGTTTCTCACTTTCACACACATTTTAATTACATCTGTCTCTAAATTAAAATGATCTGAAACAAAGTTAGAAATCATCATTGCTGTTAACAGCCGATTCACCTACCTGATTAAACAAACTTTCAACAAGATCATTAACAATCTCTGTTTTATCAGAACTATTGCGGATCATCTCACAAATGGGCCGGAGATACTCCTCCATGTTTCCTGGGTTCAAATTGAGGATTTTTAGAGTATGTTTAAACCGATCAAGAAGAGAGGTATCTGCATTCAGCGATGGTGCTTCCTGTGCGTACAGAGGATCAAACTGACCATGTATGTTTAAAGCATTAAAATCATCCATGAAATAGCTGGGATCTTCATCATAATCTTCATAAGGCACATTCTGTTAGAAAATCAAATGAAAAAAATCAATAATATATAAGTAAGCAAAAAGAATGGTGCAGTTGAATGCAGTGATTTTAGAACAATAAGCCTAATGAGCCAGATAACAAAAATTTTACAGGGTAATTATTCAGAATAAAATCAATACTGAATTAGATGAGCAACAATTTGGATTCAGGAAAAACAGTGGCATAAAAGAAGCCATATTCTACATGAGAACATTGATTGAATGAAAAGTACATAGAAGTAAACAAACCAATATATGGTATACAGATTTTTATAGAAGTAAACAAACCAATATATGGTATCTATCTATCTATTGACCTTTCGAGCCGTAACCGGCCCATAGGGCGTAGACCAAGATACACCTTCTCCTATATGAATTTTTGTTCTAGCAGTTTTCTTTTAAAGATATTTTATTAAATCTCGCCATCTGTCTCTGTTCTGTGCAAGCAGTTCTATCTCATTGAGGGAGCCGATTCCTGCTGCTCTTGCCTCTCTCATCAATGTTCTTCTCAGTGTCTCCCTGGGTCTTCCTCTTTTTCTTTTACCTGTTGTTTCCCATATGAGGGCTTGCTTTGCTATTCGATTATTATCTCTTCTCATCACATGTCCAACGTATGACCATCGTCTTTTCTTTATTACTGAAGATATTAGTGGTTGATTGGCGATTTCTCTAATTTCCTCGTTTGTTTTGAATTCGTTCCATTCTATACCAAGTATTTTCCTTAGACATTTATTTTCGAATGCGTTCAACTTTGTTTCTATATCTCTTGTTGTTTTCCAGCTTTCACACGCATACGTAAGGGTTGATAGTACATTTGATTTGAATAGCCTAAGTTTTGTGTTTGTGCTAATGAGTTTTGATTTCCACAACTTTTCAAGGCTTCTGAAAGACATTGCTGCTTTAGCCAGTCTGATTCTAATTTCTTTGCTCGTATCCCCTTCTCGATCAATGTGACTTCCAAGATAGATAAAGTGATCGATCTCTTCTACTGGTTTGTTTTCCATGTATATTTTGTCACTTGTTGGAATTAAACTTTTCATGACTTTAGTCTTTTCATGATTGACCTCAAGCCCAATTTTGCTGGCTATTGATGATAGTTCATTTGTGTTTTCCTGCATCGTTTTTATCTGACTGCTGATGAGAACTATGTCATCAGCAAAGTCGAGGTCCTCCAAATGGTCTCCTTGTATCCATTCGATGCCTTTATTACCAGTGCAGCATTTCTTCATTATGAAGTCCATAACAATTCCAAATAACAAGGGCGATAAAATACATCCTTGTTTAACCCCAGTTTCTATTGGGAAACATTCGCTCAGTCCTTCCTCTGTTCGAACTGCACATGTGTAACCATCATACATGTCTTTGATAATATTTATGATTTTGATGGTAAACCATATTGCTTCAGAATTTTCCACAAAGAATCTCTATGAATACTATCAAATGCTTTTTTGAAGTCGATGAAGTTAAGTACAAAAGGTTTTTGCTTTTCAATATGTTCCTCCAATATAAGTCGTAGAGTGAAAATGTGGTCAAGACAGCTTCTCCCTTTTCTAAACCCAGCCTGTTCTTCACGCATTACTGTATCTATTGAATCCTTTATTCTATTTAGGATGATTTTACAGAATAACTTTGAGGCAACTGACAAAAGTGTCACGCCTCTCCAGTTGTTACAATCTCTAAGATTGCCCTTTTTTGGGATCTTAACAATGATTCCTTTTTTCCATTTATGAGGCGTCTTCTCTGTTTTCCAAATGATGTTGAACATTTTTTGGAGATGTATTAAATTATGGCTATCAATTGCCTTGAGGATCTCAGCTGTTAACTTATCCTCTCCAGCAGCCTTGTTATTGGTCATTAGCTTTAAGGTGGTTTCTATTTCACTCAAGGTGAAGTCATCTAAATTTACATCTAATTCTGCTGCTGGTGTTTCAGCTTCAAAATCTATTAAACTGTGAGGTAGTGGACGGTTAAGAATTTCTTTGAAGTGTTCTGCCCAACGGGCTTTTATGTCTGCGCTTGTTGTTAGCATTAATCCAGATTTGTCTAGAATTGGTGTTCCACTGGATGTATAGGTGTTTGTCAGCATCTTTTGTACTGTATAGAGAGTTCTGCTGTCACCTGTAATTGCAGCTGTCTCTGCTTTCTCTGCCAAGTTGTCTATATAAGCTCTTGTATCTCTTCTTGCCGAACTTTTCACTTTGTTGTCTAATTCTTTGTATGTTGCTTTTGCCAGAACCTTTCCAAGGTCTGTCTTTACATTAGTCACGGCTCTCTTTGCTTCTCTTCTTTCTTTGATGTATTTCCATGTGGTGTCTGAGATCCAAGCTCGTTTTTCCATTTTCTTCAGTCCGGCACTTGCTTCTGCTGCTGTCATTAGTATTTTGCTCTGTGAGTCCCACATTTCATTGATATCTAAGTCTATTTCACCGAGTGCTGAATAACAATTACTTAGCTCTATGTTAAACTTTTCCTTTATGGCTTCATCTTTCAGTTTATGACTATCAATTTTATGTGTAATTGACCTCTTCTGTTGGTTTCTAAATTTTAATCTTATTTTCCCAATGCACAGGTTGTGGTCACTATTAACATCAGCACCTCTGTAAGCTCTTACATCTATTAATGATGATCTGAATTGTTGTTTAATACATAGGTGGTCAATTTGATTTGATGTTCTATCATCAGGAGATATCCATGTTGTTTTGTGAATATTTTTGTGTGGAAATAATGTCCCACCTATAACTAAATTTTCTATTAAACATAATTCTATTAATCTTTCTCCATTCTGACTTGTTGTATTACAGCCTTCTCTCCCCATCACATGTTCCACTCCTGCGTTATCTTGTCCTACTTTGGCG
This sequence comes from Megaustenia siamemsis, assembly GCA_032433765.1. Lineage (NCBI taxonomy): Eukaryota > Metazoa > Mollusca > Gastropoda > Stylommatophora > Ariophantidae > Megaustenia > Megaustenia siamemsis. Next base: position 38,273,330 of record JAVIAB010000139.1, on the reverse strand, counting down.
TTGAAGTCTCCCATTACAATTAAAAGATCGTGTTTTGGTATTTTGTTTATAAGTTGTTGCAGTTGGTTATAAAAATCATCCTTAACTTCATCATCAGCTTCGTTAGTAGGCGCATAACATTGAATAATTGAAAGTCTTCCATGTTTTGTTTTGTATCGTGTTCGTATCAGACGGCTGTTCACCGGTTCCCATTCTAATAAACTTCTTGCAGCTTTGTCTGTCATCATTATGCCTACTCCTTCACGGTGTTTTCCATCTTCCCTTCCAGAAAAAACTACTATTTTATTATCAATAGATCTCCTACCTGTTCCAAGCCAGCGCATTTCGCTTAATCCTAAAATATCTAGATCGTATCTGTCCATCTCGCTCGCGACCTGTGCATGTTTCGTCGGAGCGGCCATTGTTCGCACATTCCAGAATCCTATTTTTGTTGTTGTTTTGGGGCCGAAAAAACTATCATTATTATCTACTGCTAATTTACACATTCTGTATCAGGTCTACGTTTCATTAACAACATCGTTTTTACGATAGCGGCTTGTTAAACCTCTGATCAACGGTTCAATACCAAGCCGGAGAAAAATAATTCCTCCATTTTGGAAACAACCGGAAAACCATAGAAGTAAACAAACTAATATATGGTATACAGATCTTTATAGAAGTAAACAAACCAATATATGGTATACAGATCTTTATAGAAGTAAACAAACCAATATATGCCTGCTTCATAGACTACACCAAAGCATTTGATAGAATACACCATAATCAACTTAAAGACTGCCTAAAAGATATAAATCTAGACGACACGGACATAAGACTAATATGTAATTTGTACTGGGAGCAAACAGCAATAATACAATATAACAAGGAGAACTCTACACCCATGGATATAAAAAGAGGAGTAAGACAAGGATGCATCCTATCACCAAGCTTGTTCAATCTATACACTGAGCAAATTTTTAAAAACATCTCAGAGATGCCAGGCCTAAACATTAATGGAAAGATAATCAATAACCTAAGATATTCTGATGATACTGTACTACTAGAAGAAAATCCTAAAGACCTACAACAATTGCATAATGTAATAAACATAAGCAACAAATATGGACTTGATATGAATATCAAAAAGACCAAAACTATGATCATAAACAAAGAAAATTCTCAAGACCTACAAATAAATATCACAGTTGAAGGGATACATCTGGAGACAGTTCAGAGCTACAACTACCTTGGACATACTATAACCAATGATGGAAAGTGTAAAATTGAAATAAACAAAAGAATAGGTATGGCAAAAAGTAATTTTAATGCCATGAAAAATATACTAACAACAAAACAAATAACAGCAGGGCTGAAACTAAGAATAGCAAAATGTTACATCTTCTCAATATTCCTGTATGGTGCAGAAACATGGACATTAGACAATAAAACAGAACAGAAAATTGAAGCCTTTGAAATGTGGATTTACAGAAGAATAGGTAGAATTGGATGGAAAGAAAAGAAAACAAACGATGACGTTTTAAAACAACTAAAAATAAAAAGAGAACTACTAAATACAATTAAGACAAGACAAATGAAATTTTTGGGACACGTTAAAAGACACAACAGCCTACTAAAAGTAATATTGGAAGGGAAAATACAAGGTAAAAGAGGCAGAGGCAGACCAAGACTAACATGGACAAGTAACATCAAAAGATGGACAAGTCAATCTATGACGACCTGCACCATCAAAGCAAGAAACAGAGTGGAATGGCGATCCATGGTAGCCAACCTTTGTTGCGAAGATGGCACTTTATGATGATGATGATGAAGCAAAACTGTTATACATGACATGCCAGTTTTACAATATTCAACCAAAACTAATGCTGATCAAGTGATTAGTGTGATGTTCACAACTCAACAATCATCATTTCTTCTCTGAGTATTCAGTAGTCCAGCTCTTCAATAAAAGTAAAGTGCCCCCGTCACGCCAAGTGGCATATAGGGAATATGGTGTTAGTGACCATAAATTTTCCAGACCTTCGGCACATGATTTTTGGGATAATTTGGTCGGTATTACGCCCGTGCCGCTTTACTTTCCCAGAAAAAAAATCCGGTACCCATTTAAGGCTGGGTGAACCCGGAAGCCATCGGTTGGGATCGAACCCTACCTCTTGTCCTTTGTAGTCCAGTTCACTAACCACTAAGCTATCGCGGCTCCCTTACCTGGAACTTGGTCTTGAATAAATACTGTTTTTTTTTAGGAACAAAAGAAACAAACAAATAAAAAAAGAAAACTTACTGTAAAATAGGAACCATTGAAGTTGTTGTAAACATTTAAATTATGAGGCATACATTCAGGCGCTGTGTTAGACATATTGAATTCATCATTCTGGCTGACTTCTTGAATTTGGTATGAGTTTGGTGCAACAGTTGTCTGGTTGATGTAGAAAATAAGCAATTTATTACTCTTTTATTAGTATGAATAATATCAAATTTTATAAATTAAGATATTACAAGACTTTTAAAACTGGATTACAGATTTATGGAATGTATCACTTCTGCTGTTGTCCATCAATCAATGATTGCTTGATGAAACTAATTTTTCCTATTTTTGCTTTTTTTTTTCCTAACTTCTATTTATGCACAGTACAAGAACTCAACTTTCTATCTTTTGCTGTCTCTTTTAACCTTCCTTGGGTGTGATTTATTTTGTGATCCCTACTTTAAATTTACATTTTCATGCATTTCCCCTTTTCTCTAGGCTTCAGGTGAGAGCTTATCTGGCAATGCTTGTAGTTGGCTTTTGAATCATGTATGCTTTCCATTCCCACTGTTTTTAAGGAAGTTTGACGTCATGGGACGCACCAAAATGGCAGCTTATTTATATTCGAGCTATGGACAAAGCAATGTTTACATTCAACAACACGATAAATGTTATTGCTGCGAGTTGGCAGATTTTTGAAAATGTTTTCAAGGGTTTGAACATAAATGTTTGTTCACAGTTCGTTAACCTTCGCTGTAGATAAAGTCGTTAATTGGATGGCTTCGTTTCAGACATTTTAGACGTTGGTAGCTAAGGACCTAACTTGTGCAAACGGATGACATTGGCAAGGATCATTTTGAATCTATGAAGTTGGCTCATTGTGTGTTTAACTCAAATGCATATGTGCTTTTTAACCAAAGACCTTTTTTTGGGGACTCAATGCAGATATCCCCGATGGAAGAATAAATTGTACTATTAGTCCCATAAATGATTCGCTTCCAGAGGTTTATGATGTAAACAAAGCAGTTTTGTCATTGCAAGTGAATAATGTCCACACCTATAATTGGTCGGGATTGTGTAGCAGCAGAAGCTTTATAGCGAACACAGAAAACATCACAGGATTGTGCTGTTCTGAAACAGCTATGCCATGCTATCCTAGAATTGCCTTTAATGGGATTACTGTGACCACAAACCACTCTCCATGTGTGTGCCACATATTTACACCCCAGAAAGAAATACTGAATATAACAACACCATGTGCCGTCTGTGATATTAATGACCACAGACCAGGAGCCTCCAGTATGATTGATACAACTGTTGCACCAAACACTTCATCAGCAGAGCCATATCTATGGAATGTTAATCTGACATTGTTCTTGAATGATGTCCAAGTTAATGAGACATCAGAATCGTGTGGCAGCAGCTACAAGAAGGGAGCGGAGAACATCAAGTTCTGCTGCTATAAAGGAGACTTGCCTTGCTATCCCAGAATTGCCTTAAATGGAATCACTGTAGTTGAAAACTTCTCCTCTTGTGTAAACTACACATTCACAACTAAGAGTGAATCAGTGAAGGTCACAAAATCATATTCTCTCTGTGGTTTTACTAACTACAGGTCATGTGGCTTCTGTTGGATTGGAAATGACAAATTACCACCACTGTGTGTCTATATGTTTGGAATTGGAGTCATCAATGACGGCCTAACATCATTAAGTGCTATGACGATCATCATTTTCGGGAGGATGTGAACTCCCATGGTATATGGTGGATAGGCGGCAGGAACCATTGAAGGCTATGTCTGAAAAGTGTTCCTTGTTGCAGTTTCCTCATATTCCAAGTCCGGCTTGTTGCAGGAGCTACTGAGTTAAGTGCTCTGTGCACACCGTGAGCTGTGTGTCTCATCCGTTTTGATCCTGCTTCGATATCCCGCTTGTTTACGATGAATGATGATATCGTATGACAGGGAACAGTTGGCTGTGTTCACTTTCTGCGCGGTTTCGCCTTATGTCTTTTGGCGTGTGCTGAGACTGCTACGATGGGGACTACAGTTACCTTTCTTTGTTTGGGAGATGAGTTGGTAATTCGGATGATTCCACTGGCACGGGCGGTTGAGCAATTATGGATTTTAATTCGTTTGCTGTGATGCCGAGGCCTTCAATAACCAATAACCAATAACTGTTTTTTAATTATCATTTCTTCCACTCTTGGTTAATTTCTTCCCAGAAACATAACAAGTGACAAGATATTGTCAAGTTGACTGAAATAGAATATGAAAACATCATCAAAATGTTTGACTTTCTGGAGAGAAGTTTCCAGATCTACATTTCCTTATGTTAAGAATTTTGGACAGTTGATAAACAATCTAGCTAAATTAATATTTAAGAAAATGAGCTCAGAAAGATTTTAACTTACAAATTCATAAATTTGTGCTAAATTGAGCTAATATTAAATTAATTTAATGAGAATTAGAGCATAAAAACAAATAAAAATACACTGAAAGAATATGTTTTAAGTGCATGGTATACAAACCTCAAAACGGGGCACAAACTCTTTTGCTCCAACATTTAATGAACTTTTTACTTTAGGGGTTTCAGGTTGCTGACTTGCTTGTGAAGAAATCATATGAGAGGACTGACTTGCACAAGTTGGTACATTATGAAAGCTTGCTAACAGATAATGAGGGAAAAATAAGAATATCATAATGAACTAAAATAGTACATAAGGTTCACAAAAAATACTATGCTATTTAAAACACAATTTCAAGCTAATGTCTTTACAAAAATTGTGGTCGACATTCAGGAAAATAACCTCAGCTACATCAAAAGCAAAACAGATGTAACAATATAGATTTTTTATTTTTTGCAATCTAGCCACATACATCTAGACATCAATCATTTATTTATTTCCCTTTTTGAGTTATTATTAACATCATTGTGTTATATTTTAGACCTAAGTCAATAACCGGTTTATGAAACTAAAGTTATGCATTGCTGGTAAGTTGATGATCTATCAATATGTGTTGACTAAATAATCATCATCATTGAGTGTAGTCTCTGCATCCAAGGTTAGCTACCATGGAACGACATTCTCTCTTGCTTTGATAGTGCAGGTTGTCATAGGCTGACTTGTCCATCTTTCAATGTTACTCGTCCATGTTACTCACTAAATCAATGATTTATTAATAAATTACAAGATCTATTTCCAATTATGGTGGTATAATTTATCTATAATCATCATAAGCAAAGCTTACACAAAATAATAATATTAATATTATAATCTGCTCTTGTCCTCTATCCTATTCTGCATTTCAACAACAATGGAAAATGGACTGCTCTTTGGTTGCATTCTCTGGTTAACCTCAAACATGGTGCTTTGTTTGGCTTTGGATTTTTATTGGGCAATTCCTGGGAGATCTTCCTTTACCTCTTCTGTTGTTGCATCTGATTGTTAGTGTTTATTGTGGAATGTTATTTACCAATAAGCATATTATATTTACTGTGTAATGTTGTTTACCAATAACTGTATTATGTGTATCGTGGAGTGCTGCTTACCAGTAACTGTATTATGTTTATTGTGGAATGCTGTTTACCAGTACCCATTTATGCTTTTTGTGGAATGCTGTTTATCAATAACCATTTATGTTTATTTTGGAATGCTGTTTACCAATAACCATTTATGCTTATTGTGGAATGCTGTTTACCAATAACCATTTATGCTTATTGTGGAATGCTGTTTATCAATAACCATTTATGTTTATTGTGGAATTATTCTTCTTCTTCTTTCCTTTCTCATTTGGCTTTCACCATCGAGGGGAGATATAATTTGCTCCTCTGTTCGCCTCCGCTGCTTTTATGTTTCCTAATGCTTCTAATATTCCATCGACCCATCTTTTTCGTGGTTGACCCTTGGGTCTGGTGAAATCCCAACGTTTGTTGAAGGCTCGTTGTGTAGTGTTTTGTTCTTTCTGCTTTATCACGTGGCCAAACCATTTTATCTGTTGTTTCGTTATATAACCTATGGCGGGGTTATTCCTAGCGTTTTTTCTCAGTTCTTCATTGTGGAATGCTGTCTACAAATAACCTTTGATGTTTATTATGGTATGCTGTTTGCTGATAAATGTGTTAAAATTCCAAACCATTTTACTTGTTGTCTGAGAACAAAGCTCAGGACTGGAGTTATAGTTTGTTGTAAAGTGAGTTTAGTTAAGTAGGTATCAGAAATGACCTTATCCAACTGTACTTTATACAGAACCCATAGATATTCTACCATCAGTTTACAGAAATGTAAACATGTTTCTGTAGCTTACTAAGTTATACAACCAACCCTTGAAAATCTCACTAGGAAGATCACAGATTTAAAAATTACTTCAATTATCACAAGCAAAAATAAAGTAATTAGTCTCAAAAGCAAAAGTACAGAGTGATAATGACAACAACAAAAGGGGGGGGGGGGGGGGGGGGGGCCATCTTTGAAACGCACTATTAGAGTAAATCTTATGTCTTACATCTATTCAGCGCTGTTAGATGACATACAAATTCACTCCATAGTGACCCTCTTGGCAAGCCTTTCAACCTTCGCAAGTGAGTGGATGATGGCTAATTTGTCAGTGTTCTTAATATCACTGGAGGTTAGACTCTTTCTTTTTCCTGTTGTTTCCCATTCCATAATCTGCTTTGTGATTTTCTGGTTACTTCTTGTCAAATGTCATCATTTGTCCAGTTTTGTTTCTTGACTATAGATGAGATTGTTGGATGCACAATCATTTCTCTTATTTCTAGAAGCACAAGTTTTTAATTCATTTCATTGTATACAAAGAATTGTCTTTAGATATTCATTTTTGAATGCATGTAATTTATTTAATATTTCTTTCATAATTATACTGACATTCCTCACAGTGGCAACCAATATACCATTTGGAGTACCTATAGCTCGTTTCAAATCACTTGCCCAACTTCAAAACGCTATTACTCAGTAACCGTTTGTTAAAAACTGTTGAAATTTCCAAATGTTATTAGAATGCAAAAGACCCTTTAAATGTATATTTAACAAATATCTTGCAGCTGCAGTTTTCTTAAAGTGGCGAATTTCTTTGATGATTTCTTTCCTAAATAATAGAAATTACCGTAGTTGCTGGTCTATGATTAATTTTCACTAGGTAAAGGCGTGGCCGTAATGGGGAAATACCAGGAGAATTATTGTCTTCTCAGTTCGAGGACGGACGATAATATCAAGGTATACCTGTATGTCCAATTTTCATAGTTGTGTGGTCCTGAAAAGGACCGTTTGTTGAAATAATTTAAGGTAATATAGGGGCCAACATTGTGGGGGCTATATACTTTCATTCTGAATCAGACGAGTCTAAAAGATTAATAACTGTTTGGGGTTGAACATTCCACAAACCATCATTTTTCCAATATTCCTCTTCCTCTTTTAAGACGTGGCCTTCACATTTAGCCCAATAATCTTTGTCTATATTTAATAAAGCGAGATTAGCAAGAGTCTTTACATCGCATATTTTGAATGTTGTATTTTCATCTGCCACTTGTCCTTTTAATTTTGCCCAGATTAGTTCTATTGGATTTAAATGAGCATGGTAAGGTGGCAGCCTCAAACTTATATGGCCGTGCTCTTGGATAATCTTATCTATTTGAAAAATCTTTGTCCTTTGTTTTTGCTTTACTAGAGATAGTAATTCAGGTTTTAAGTACATGTTATTAAATTGTATGTGCTCCTTTGTGAGCCATATCTTAATAGCATCTTTTGTACTGGATGACGTCGGGACTTTATCTTCAAGTGCAACAATGTTGTGGTACGCTGCATTGTCCATTATTAGGCAAGATGGTCGATCTAGTGATGGGAGAACAGAATTTTCAATCCAATGTCTAAATATGTGACCATTCATCTCAGAGTGATAATCCCGATTGTCTATGGATTTTGAAAGAAAAATGAGCTCTGCATTCTGTATTAGTCCATGTTGTCGACTACCTGCATGAGCAATTATCAAGCGCTGTCCTTTGCTGCTAGGTATTAATCTCTTAATCTTTCCATCTGATGACTGCCATTCCCTTTGGTTAGTGTGGTGAGCATTGATCCATGTTTCATCCAAGTACACAATATCATAACCTTGCTTGCGCACCTCTTTTACTTCACGTAAGTACTTGCTTCTCATGACTACTATATGTGGCTTCTCACAGATGATGTTTCGTCCATTGGAATACTTTCTGAATATAAAGCCTGCAGCTCTCACATTCCTCCATAATGTAGACTTTGATATTTCAATACTGTTGTTCTTTTTCAGCGAAATTTTTAATTTTCTTATTGTAACAGTTTCATTCATACCCAACATTTTGCGAATTTCACTTCTAATAAGTTCACTGTCGAAATTATCCAACATTTTTGCTCTTCCTTGTGATTTTGTATATTTTGAACATTGACGGTCACGTGCTTGAATCCAGCGATTAAATGACCGTTTAGATAAATCCAAAATGTGACTTGTCCTATTCTCAGGATTTTCTAAAGAATGAAATAATCTTCCTCATTTAGCCTCTTTGCAAAAATAGTCAAACATTTTATTGCGATGTTTTGTAAACTGCAGAATTTCATTTTAAGACTCATGATAAATGTTATCGTTCCACGTCTACACCTATGAATGAACGGAAATGGAACACACAATTTCTCAAGTGTCTAATTGTGTCAAAAAAACCACGGCGAAAGCGTGCAAACACGTCAATTTTACTGTGTATGGATTTTTACTCGCGGATTTTTACTTAAAATATTGTAAACATTAAGTTTTGACTACAACAATGGGTCGTTATAAATTTATATAAATCAAATAAGCAACAATAATAACCAAATGTTTTTTTTAAATGAAATTAATTCCCTGTTGGGTTCTAATCATTATAACTTTACATCCAAATTTTAAACAACTTACAACAAGCGGTTAAAAAGCTATCGATTTTAAAAGTTGGGCACGAGTTATGAAACAAGCTATAGTAGTTTTGCAATAACAATATGTTTAGATAGAGCAAGTTTATACTTTTCACAGCAGAGTCCAGAAATTCAAGAAGGCCATAACAGCCAGCAACTTCATCATCTTAAGTCCAAACAATTTTGACCATATTAGAAGGCAGACAAAAGCAACGGAAGGAGAGAAGGTGAATGAGTGTAAAGTGATAACAAATAATAAGAATGACACACCTTACAAGGAGGCCATAGTTCATACACAGGAACATTTTGTTGGGTCAAAAGTAAGAGACTCCATAACCAAACTTCAAACTGATGACCATGATGATGCACTGATGTTTAGAAGAAAGAAAAAGAAGACACCTGACAGAATGAATTCATCAGTGATAACTAACAAAATATTCAACTACCAGCTGTAATGTACAGTACTTCTTTCTAGGTCTGAAGTCCACCTTCGCCATTCTAAACTAACACTTTCTGTATCTTTTTAGTGTCAGAAAACAAAATGAGTAAATGTATTGTAAATCAAAGGAGAGCCAGTGGTTAGGAAGTAATTACTAATTATTAGTCTTGTCCCAAATTATTTCTGATAACCAAGTGATCTGCCCTCACTGACAAGACTTACTTGAATTATTAAACTGTTTGGATTTCTAGTTTTTGTGCATCTAATTGTATTTTTTTAACAAGATTTAGTTAGGTTTAATTGTAGGTTATTCCAAACCCTAAACAGGGTCTTCTAATGACAGATTCGAGAGCTACCGATTAAAGTGTAACTGTAAGGGGATTTTACTCCGAGCACAAACAATTTGGGACACTGAATTAGACCTTTACTTACCGACCTAAAGGAGTCATAGTATAAAGGCGGATGTGTGGCACTTATTTTAGCTATTCCTTGAATTGTTTATTTATATCTAAATTTTAACGTTATAAATAATAATGCTTATTTATTATCAAATAATATTGATTTGATTTATCAATTTATAATAATTTTTATTGTTTACTCTTTTTCACTGACTCTTCTACAACTAAAATTATTACCCTTTCACTTTCCGAGCCTTTCGCTTTATACTTATGACATCCACTTCTCCCATGATTCCGTCACCTAAAGCACTGATTACATTCATAGCACCAGATTACTATTCACTAATGCTCATAACTGATAAACAATTGAATAATAAGTATCCCATCTTATCTTACCAGCCGCACCTCCTCCGTACGACGACTGAGATCCTTTATTTAGTTTATTTTCATTTTTCATAACCGTACTCATTACTCTAATTTCCGTAACTGCTTTAGGAGGCCTAGGCAAATTTTCTTCTCCATTTAAATTGTGATTCCACGTTTCGTTGTTCTGAGAATGTTCGTTTGATGACATTGTGCGAAGTTGACTGTATAAGTCTCAAACTAAGAACAACGTAGTTGACCAGCCGAAGTTTGCGATTTCTCTTCCTTCCCTCAAGTTCTGCTCATGCCAGATAAATTGCGTATTTTACGTTCAAATAAAAGTAACTGGGTATACTAAAAATAAACGTTGAGTTAAAGATTTTATATGTTATCAACATACAAGCGAATGCGTTAAAGAAAATATCATTAACTACATGTAAGCTTAAATTTAAAGCTCTTAAATAGTATTATATTTTATTTTAAATAAAGTTTGGGCAAACGTCTTTACTAGTAGGTAAGGTAAGTTGCCAGTGTGGATAAACAAGAACTAACAGAAATTCGACATATTTATTCTTACTACTGCATGGAGACGTCGGCGAAAAATAAATTGTACATTAATTTAAAGACAAATGATTACAAGATAAAAATAATTAATCGTTTACACACATTTAACCCAATAATATGCAGTAGTGAATGGTGATTCTTTTACCATTGTAAAATGCGTGTCCGGAATTTTAATGTAGAATATTCATTGCAAGAAAATGCATCACAGGCAAAACTTATCATTATCAAGTACCGAGCCTGCTGGCGTAGGTGATCATGTTACTCCACAACTTTCGATTTCGATAGTTATTTATCATTTCTGTTCTTTACCTTCTGCCAGGCCATTTTCTTATTCTGTCTGGTATTTTTTTCTCTTTGCTTCCCTCGATCTCTTCGTCCTCAATTTTCCCAGTTGTCATAATATATTCCAGCTGTTCCCTTCTCATTGTATGGACAAAGAATGTGATCGTTTCTTTCCAATATTAGATATTAGCTCTCTTCTTGCTTTGACCTTTTTCAGAACGTTTTCATTACTCTTCTTAGCTGTCCATAGTATTCTCAATATTTTTTTATGTAAAATCACATTTCTACAGCTTCCAGTAATTTTTTTGTCTGGTGTCCTATTGACAATGATTCAAATCAATATGTTTAGACTGGCTCTACATAATATTTAAGAACTCTTTGTTTCTTGTTTCAATTGTGAAAAATGGATTGCACAGTATCCTCCTCATTTTCTAGAACGTGCTTTTGGCTGAACCATCCTGCATCTCACCTCTGTTGTAAATCTGCCATCTGTGGTTAACAATGTTACCAGATATTTAAATTCCTTTGCCTGTTTTAATATTGTTCCACTTGACTTTATTGTACCTTTCGGCGATGTCTTTTTCTTTGTTGCTACCATTACCTCCATCTTTTTTGCTATTAAGGCTGAGTCCTTTATTTTTTCTTGCCTTCACTATAGTGTCTAACATTTCTTGTAACTCGTTAAAAAAAAAAAAATCAATTTTCTTATTTTTCAGCGTTGTTCAGTTCATATGCTCAGCATATTTACATAGGAAATGTCTTAAATTAGTCGCTAGCAGGATATCATCATACGCACCCCATTGTTTGCAATTATCTATTTTGGGACCAGAATCAGTTCTTTGATTTCTGTAAAGTTGACACGTTTGAAGGATGTTCTCTGGAGTCTGTAGACCGTCTTGACCCTATGATGATATAATCACTCCCAATATGGGTATGGCTATTGGACAAGAAAATAAAGGTGACTGGAAAGGAAATCACCTTCTGTAAAACATACCAAATAATTGTGCTTCTGGTCTATCTCTCTTTCTCACTCTCTCTTCTCACTCTCTCTCTCTCTCTCTCTCTCTCTCTCTCTCTCTCTCTCTCTTGCCTTTTAGCACTACTGACTGGAGTTTGGTTAATTTTCCTCTTCAAAATTCACCACACGATAAGTTATTTCTCGCTTAAATCGTTAATAGGACCTATTACAACCATAACCTTAGGTTTCGATCCTCGAACACTTTTTTTTGGAGTGGTATAGTTAATTTTTAAAAAAGTAAAGTGTCCCCGTCACGCCAAGTGTATAGGGAATATGGTGTTAGTGACCATATATTTTACAGACCTTCGACACATGGTTTTTTGGGGTAATGTGGTCGGTATTACGCCCGTGCCGCTTTACTTCCCCAGAAAAAAATCCGGTATCCATTAAACGTTGGGTGAACCCGGAAGCCGTCGGTTTGGATCGAACCCTACTCTTGTCCTTTGTAGTCCAGTTCACTAACCACTGATCTATCGCGACTCCGGTATAGTTAATAGGCAGTGCTAAAATAAAACGAACACATACCAATATAAAGCCAGATTAAGCACTGAAAAAAAGCACAAGCGTAACGCAAAATGGATTTAGCGCACCACAGAAAATTGTATAATATTTTCTTCTGCGCCTGCGCAGTTCGAACCTAGAAATATCGAACTCAGATTTTAAAATATCTTGAATTTAGCGTTCGAAATGCGGAACATTTGAAATTATGATCGTTCTGCTTGCTTGAGTTCGCCTGATGACTAACGGAGTGTACCTCTTCATCATTCGCCTTAAAAGGACGTTAAGTGGGCGTGTTTGCTTTGTGTTGTGGTTTACTGTATAACTAATATTTGCGCCTTTCGGCCCAACACATCCGACTTCAGCATGACATTTTGAGTACCGGGTTGTCTTCCCTCTTCGATCCTTATTCGCTTGGCCAGGCTAGACAGGTTAGTCTGTTACTAGAGGCACCACGGAGAGGTGGAGCAGGGTCTGGATGGTTCTGGTTCACCGATCCTGGCGCAAGTCATTAACTGTGGGTCGCTGACGACTTCCAGTTCTGCTGCTGTGAGGCGCGATTTCGCCTCCATGATCGTTCTAAGACCGAGGCTCCACTGTATGTTTATTAAACATAGTGGTAACAATTATTATTATTGCCCACAGGGTAATAACTTTAGTGTTAATATTATACATTAATAATATATATATATAATATATATATATATATATATATATATTAATTTCAATGACATAAGAGCTATTACTGTTTAATTTAACTGTTATTAAACAATACTTTATAATTAGCTTATATATTTGCCATTAGAAAAAGGTGTGATGGATTTATATTCTAATTGTACTGAGTTTCATTAGAACGTATAATGGAATTTGTATTATATTGCATTGTATTGTAGTGTATTGCATTGTAGTGCAGTGTATTGTATTGTAAGTTTTAAAAAAAATAGGAAAATGCCCCGTCACGCCAAGTGGCATGTGGGGAATATGATGTTAGTGACCATAAATTTTACAGACCTTCGGCACGTAATTTTTGGATTCATGTGGTCGGTATTTACGCTACTTTCCCAGAAAAAAAATCCGGTACCCATTAAGGCTGGGTGAACCTGGAAGCCGTCGATCAGGATCGAACTCGACCTCTTGTCCTCAGTAGTAACCACTGAGCTATCGCGGCTCCCTATATTGTATTGTATTGTATTGTATTGTATTGTATTGTATTGTATTGTATTGTATTGTATTGTATTGTATTGTATTGTATTGTATTGTATTGTATTGTATTGTATTGTATTGTACTCACTCTCTCTCACACACACAGACCTACACACACAGTTTTCTTCTGAAAAATACTTTGTCGGAACTCTTATCACCCGATCCCATACAAACAGAAACTGGTGATATACTAGTCTTCGAAGCAAAGGCGTACTTACGTGACATTAATCAAATGGATATATGTTTCACATTGCGCACTTATTAGTTACATTTATATAATCAAAATTACAAACAGGCGTTAAGTCTGCTTAAGGTTCAGTGGTTATATCCACAGATCACTTGCTGAATTAAAAAAATGAAATTATATCAAGTTAGTCCCTTTATTAAGAGTTTTAAAACTGGGCTCTCATCAAGCCATTGACGTCATCTTCAAGAGTTATGTTCCATTTTCTGGGTATGTTGCTAACTTGCAAGATCCCTATCTTTCAGTCTTCTTCTTCTTCCTTCCTCATCTGCATTTCAGTGTCGAGGGGAGATATAATTTGCGGTATTTTGCTCTTCTGTTCGCCTCTGCTGCTGTTATGTTTCCTAATGCTTCTAATATTCCATCGACCCATCTTTTTCGTGGTCGACCCTTGGTCTAGTGTTCTCACAACGTTTGTTGAAGGCTCGTTGTGTAGTGTTTTGTTCTTTCTGCCTTATCACGTGGCCAAACCATTGTATCTGTTGTTTCCTTATATATTATATGGTGGGGGCTATTCCTAGCTTTTTCTCAGTTCTTCATTTCTGATCTTATCTCTCAGACTGTTTCCTGTCATTCGTTCTAACACATTTCATCTATGTAAAGGTTTTTTTTCTTATTGTTCTTGCATCTAGGGTCCAAGATGGCATTGGTAGCACAACGTTGGGATGAAGATTGTATTGTATAGTGCTCGTTTTGCCTCAGAGTTATTTCTTGTTGGACAATAGTGATCTTTCAGTAACTAGGAATTATCGTATGTTAATGGTTGAAAAGGATGACGAGACATGGCAGACCAGGAAGGTGACTTCAATACATCAACTAGACCTGGATCAACAGAAGGAGTGTGAGATCTGGTTAGAGAAAGAGATTCATTCAAACGGGTTGTGTTGAATGCAACGTTCTGCACAGACAGACCTGGTGATGAATATGATTGAAAAACATAAGGGGATAACTAGCTTGATAAAAATCAGCGTATTCGTGGTCTTCATCTTTAGAGATATCTTCTATAAATATAGTATCCACAAAGAAGGTGGAAGAAATGTAGTCTAGTATGAAGGTTATAATATCGACGATCGAAGTTAACGTAAAGCAAGAAAGCGATGCACTTGTCACGAATCTAGAAAAGAAGGAAGGTGATCGAGAACACCCAACAGTAGCGCTAAGCGTGAGAAAGAGGGGAGAGAATTAGAAATAGTTGTCTGGTGTATTTACGGAAATGTTCTCTCCTTCATTTTACTCTATACTATTTACACTTTTAACGTATTGATTGTTTAAATTTATTCTTTTGGACAACTATAGTTTATCTTATTTTAAATTATGTGTATTTGTTGTTTAAATTAAATAAAATCGGTTTTGTTTACATTATTGTAAGGGATTATGTACTTTTTTCACTATTTCTAATAGATGTAAATTGATTCACACTTCGAACAAATTCAGATTTCGTCCTCCTGGAACAAACCATTTAGAAGTTATGAGGCACCACTGTACCAGTACAATATATATTGGTATATAATAGTGAATATTGTATATTACGTACTCGTACCATGGGACTGTTAACTTTCTAATAGTCTACCAGTACGCGTTCTGCTGATTAAATTTAGGTCATCGTCTGAAGCTGTAGATTTGTTTCATTAAAATTAAAAAAAAAAAAAAAAAGCTTTGAAATAAACTATGCCAGTTTTGGAATCAATCAAGCTGGCTCGTAGAGCAAAATCTTCATTTTCCAAGAACTCTAACGTTGTGTCCAAGAGTTTTTAGAGCCGATCCTAATAGGCATCTTTTAATAGCCAACTAACGTATATATGACTCAGCAAGAGATTGAATTCATCATCCTTTCAATACAAAGTTTTTAAACGATCTTTTTGTTAATGAACTGCTTCTGATTTAGTTGGTTTTAATGACATAATGGTTCACTCAGATTTTGTTAACTCAATGTTAACGATGAATGACACAGTTCAATGAGAATACAATTGGAACAGATTTTTAAAAATATGCCAGAAGTCCCCCTGTATCGTCGCTGAAACACCATTAATAGCAATGGACTAGATATTACTCACTGGAGTTTCTTTTTCTTTGAAAGCTCAACAAAAAGTTATACCAAAACAAAATATCGATGGAGCTTCTGAGTTAAATGCTTTGTGCACACAGTGAGCTGTGTGTTTCATCCGTTTTTGACCATGTTTCGATATTCCTATTGTTTACGATGAACGTGATATCGTATGACAAGGGACAGTTGACTGTGTGCACTTTCTGTGCTGTTTCGCCTTGTGTCTTTTGGCGTGTGCTGAGACTGCTATGATGGGGACTACCTACCTGTCTTTGTTTGGGAGATGAGTTAGTAATCGAATGATTCCACTGGCACGGGCGGTTGAGCAATTATGTATTTAATTCATTTGCAGTAATACCGGGGCCTTCCATATCCATAAAATATCGATTCTTTTAGTATCAGCACATTTTTAGAAAATAAGAATTCTTTGCAAATTGTTCTCTTCTTGTATGAATCTTTCGTAAACTGAAAGTAAGGCTTAATTTCCTGACAAATTTGAAAGCTCTATAGAGAACAGCTGTGAATACTCTCATAATGAATCTTTAACATCTTGAACCATTTCATCAATTCACCTATCTACTCGTGCTGTATTAATGCTGAATGACATTTTCATTGTATTCATTGCAATATCAGACGCTGACTTGTGCAGTATAGTGCGTGTTACATCACTTTATAGCCAGTAGAATTAGTTCTTCGCCAATAGTACAGTAATCCCTCAGTTATCGCTGTTAATAGGGACCAGAACCGCCGCGATAAGTGAAAAACCGCGAAGTAGTGTCACCTCTCATTTTTAACATACGTACATTTTTGTGTATGTATAATATCAATAAGTGTATATGAAACCATATAGGTGCATATGTTATCATTAGAACATTAAAGAATAGTTTCAAACATGTAAATAAAATATTAATAGTATAAATAACATACATAAAATAATGTTTTTTTTTTTAATAATTCCTCAATTTTGAATTTTTGAACAATCCGCGATGTAGTGAGGCCGCGATAAATGAACCACGAAGTAGCCAGGAGTGACTGTATACTGTATAGGTTTCCAGATTTAGCAATCCGTCGTGAAATATCATAAGAAGAACACAACCCATAGTCATCTGGTTTGGATGCTGATATGTTGGCTCTGTCACTACATTTTTTCTTTAGTACATAAAAATAAGATATATCCTTACTTTTCTAATAAGCATAAACTTTTGTCAAATGTTCTTTCAGTCTTGAAGGCTTGATAGACTCATTAGATAAAACTTTTAGCAATTCTACTTTTCCTTATTGAGATACTTTATTCTTACTAACTAGCGCCTCATTAACTAGTTAACACAGAAGATTCAACATTTTATAATATATATATATATATATATATATATATATATATATTCTATATTATATATAGGTACTTCGGTATCCAATAGACGCCGATTTCGGATTTTCGGTTGGTAGGAAAATGGCCGATTTGCGTATCGCGCATGACCAGTACCAATCCGAATTGTGGAAGGCTCACAGTGTATCCGCGTGCTGTTGAGCTATTTACTGGAGTTGGCCAGTTTATAACGTGGAAACGGGTTCTGGACCTACTGAGTAAGTGCACGTGAGTTTAGACCATCCAAAGCATCAACGTTCAGTGACGACATCATCGAAGAAGGAAACACGACGGGGCAAGAGTAGAGTGGCATTAAATGTCAAGGTGTGAGAGGCTAGGCCTTAAGTATGTAAAAGTAAAAGTAAAGTACCCCCGTCACGCCAAGTGGCGTATAGGGAATATGGTGTTAGTGACCCTATATTTTACAGACCTTCAGCACATGATTTTGGGGTAATGTGGTCAGTATTACGCCCGTGCTGCTTTACTTTCCCAGAAAAAAATCAGGTACCCATTTAAGGCTGGGTGAACCCGGAAGCCGTCGGTGGGATCGAACCCTACCCCTTGTCCGTGGTAGTCCAGTTCACTAACCACTGAGCTATCGCGGCTCCCGTCCTTAAGTATGTGCGCGTTACTTATTGGAATTGTGGGTCCGTTAATCAACGACGGCCCATTCTTGATAAGCTACTGTGCGGCGCCGATATAATGGTTTGCAAGAAACTCTTCTTGGTGACAGAACAGTAAGTACTCCTGGCTTTCATTGTTTCTACAATAGGCGACACCTTGGGCAGGCCATCCTTGTGCGCAACAATATGGTGGCAGCTGATGTTGATATGTCTGCGTGGAACAATGCAGAATTGCAGTTACATGTGGTTAGGGTGCAGACCCCCAGTACATTTCGTGATTGTTAATGTATATGCCTGTAATGGGACGGTGAACACACACAATGGCAGAATCTCTTCGAGTTCGATGAAGAGAATGTCATTTTCTGTGGAGACTTTAATGCTAGAGGAAATCAGTGGGTAACGTCATAACCACAAGCAGGGAGAAGACCTAGAGAACGCACTGGTGTCGGCCGATTTAGTGTGCTTGAATGATGGAAGGGCAACAAGAATGGCCACTCGATCAGGGGACTCTGAGAGTGTCAAAGACCTGGCACTGGTGTCTTCACCTTCGCACCGGTTTGCAGGTGGAGTGCACTGGGGTTCCACGGAAGTGATCACTATCCATGTGTCCTCCTAACTGAGAAAAAAGAAATAAAAGCCAGAAAAGAAAGATCCACACATTCACTACGAGAAAACAGACCAGGACGTCATTAGCAAAATCATACATAGGAAACAGAGCGCCCCTCATAGGAGGCAGGAGAGATGGACGCAGCCACCTGGTGGAACGTAGATGTCGAGGAAGCTTGGCGGAGCAAGAGACAAACGGTCAAGACATGGCAGAAAGCCAGAAGCACTGGAAGAACACAACCCTGAGCTCTTGAAGCGTCTGAAAGTAGAGGTCGACCAAAAATGATGCACTTTGAACTAAGCGCTAAGGCAGGCTAAGGATGCCAAATGGGATGACTTCTGTAAAAAAAAGTGTGCTCAGAAAAATCGCTCGCCACATTCTGGCGCCTTCATCAGTGCATGAATGGCACAACACGACACAGAGGCATACCAGACTTTCAGAGCACAGGCTGGATATGGCACAAATCTGATGAGAGCAAATGGAAGATCCTGCTTGCCTGCTACATTGAGCAGACGGACCAAAGAAATGAGGCTGTAAGAATGAGGATACGGGGATCGCTGTCAAAATTGTGTAAGGATATAGGGCTGGAAGAAGATCTCACAATCACAACCGATACCATTCGCACGACACCTAAAAGGTCACACAACACTGCTCCTGGGTCCAGATGGTGTTCGGTACGATGACATAGGCGATTTAGCTGACGACGACTTGACAAAACTAGCCAATGAGTTTAATGCCAGTATTCGGAGTGGCCAGATTA
Source organism: Megaustenia siamemsis (assembly GCA_032433765.1). Classification (NCBI taxonomy): domain Eukaryota; kingdom Metazoa; phylum Mollusca; class Gastropoda; order Stylommatophora; family Ariophantidae; genus Megaustenia; species Megaustenia siamemsis. Next base: position 38,253,752 of record JAVIAB010000139.1, on the reverse strand, counting down.
AGGAGGAGTGGCTACACAGCTACTTACTACCGCTACCGAAGCCGAACAAGGACCATTCTCAGATCAGTGCCTACAGAATCATCACAATGCAGAACACTGCGGGCAAGCTGCTGGAGAAAATAGTTTGCCCGTGTCCTCACCTGTCACCTTGAACAGAAACGCGTATTCCCACCCACACTCGGAGGTTATAGATATAACAAAGAGACATGGCTCAATGCGGCAGTCTTTGCCTATGACGTCTTCGAAGGCTTCCACAGACGAGAGGAGACATGTGCTGCTGCTATAGATCTGGAGGATGCATACAACAGGGTACCATTTAAATATCTCATGCATATGCTCCTCAAACTGGCGGTGCACCCTTCTCATTAGATGATCGCCGCGGCACTGTTTCAGAGGAAGGTGATACTCAGATGTGGAAGTTGGTCTTCTGAGCCAACATCCATTTGTCCAGGGCTGCCACAAGGCTCACCATTGTCACCAGTTCTTTTTAACGTGTACACAAAACGATCACGGAACAACAGCTGGATGGGAGGGGAAGAACTATGACTTTTGCTAATGATATTCTGGTATATCGACAGGGAAGAGACAGACGGGAAATCGCCTCCACAATGCAAGACGAACTCGATCGCATTTCTTCCTGGTGTGAGGTTTCAGGTGCCTTGGTTAATCCTAATAAAGCATCCGTTTCATGGTTCTCCCTTAACAATCATATCGTTAATACGACCACACCGGTAGTACGAATGGGAGCTGATGAGTGATCTGGACAAGTTGATGACATATCTCGGAGTTAAGTTTGATTGCAGCCTGTGTTTTCGGGACCACGTCGAACATGTGATAACAAAATCCCGCAAAGATTAGCCGCCTTGAAGGTCATGGCAGCTGCCAACATCGAGCAGAGGCTACTTACTCTTCTGTTCCAGGAATTAGTCCTCGCACCAATCGAGTTATCTGGTTATCTGGTTATGGTAGGCCTCGGTATCACTGCAAACGAATTAAAATCCATAATTGCTCAACGCCCGTGCCAGTGGAATCATCCGAATTGCTAACACATCTCCCAAGCAAGAAAGGTAGCTGTAATCCCCACCATAGGAGTCTCAGCACACGCCTAAAGACATAAGGCGAAACCGCACAGAGAGTGAACACGGCAACTGTTTCCTGTCATACGATATCAGCATTCATCGTAAGCAATTGGAATATCGAAGCATGATCAAAACGGATGAAAACACACAGCTCACGGTGTGCACAGAGCACTGAACTCAGTAGCTCCTGCAACAAGCCGGACTTGGAACATGAGGAAACTGCAACAAGGAACACTTTGCAGACATAGCCTTCAATGGTTCCTGCCGCCTATCCATCACATTGCCCGGAAGATCACGTCCTCCTGAAAATGATGATCGTCATAGTAAATATATGGCGCTTGATGATGTTAGGACATCGTGTTTGACTCCAACTCCGAACATACAAAACACAGTTCGTCTTCAGATTATCCCGATGCACACCAAACAACGAATCGCAAGTTAGCGCATGGTCGGTCTTGGGACACACGATGATCCATTATGATGACGTAGCACGCACAAAATGTCTGCGCCATGTATTCATTATTACTCTACTGAATGCAGTCTACAACGAACGAAACATGGTACAAACTTCCCAAAGACGCTGACTTGACTGACTTGACGGAGCCCACCACGTTAATTCGTTATAACTTGTAAATAACTTGCGTCAACCATCTCCATCAAATGGTCACTGAACAGCACTTTGTGTGACGTAAAACGCAGATCAACATTAGACGTTGGAAGGCGCATTCACAACACTTGATTTGTCAAAACGGAGTATTGCTGTGCGTGCAACGCCAATTCAATGGCGCAGATATAACAAGTATAGAACATCATTTCGACTGGAATGCAGAAAATTGGAACGGAAACCCGAAGGTGATAAGAATCCAACGGAATTTCTGCAGCGATAGAGAGAACGTGACTCAATTCCGCCATCTTGAAAACGGAGTCCCTCCCTTTACCAATGGAGCAAGCATTAGCATGTTCATGTACACCCACGCCTTCAATACAATAATACCATCGATACCAATCGAGTATGCCCTGGCAATTCTTACTGTCAGTACGACTCAAATTGATAGGCTGGAGAAAATACAAATGAAGCCATGCGCATTATCCTGGGATGTACGAGGGACACTCCCTGTGTAGCAATGTGGTATCTTCTTGACTTTCCAACCATGGATGACAGAATCAAGATCTGGAGAGCACGAGCACACCTGAAGATTAGTACAGATACAGAGCATCCATTGCACCACGTGCTCAACACAGAGAAAGGTGCCAGCTAAAAGAGGCAAATCATGGGTGGGCCGAGCAGAAATGTCATCAAACAGGTCTGTGGGCTTACCAATATCAGCGTTGGTGAGGAGTGGATACCGGTTGCCTACGTCATTCAAGGGGACTTTTTCGTGCATTGTCACACTCGACAGGAAAAGTAGGGAACAGAACCCGGTCGTGGTTAATGCTGAGGTCAACGGTCTCAACTTCGATAACACCGATGAGAAAGATGCAGTCATCTATACAGACGGATCTGTAAGACGACACAAAGAAGTGCATGGGCATTTACAGCACGCTCGGCAGGCAGAATAGTCAGGAAGACAGTGGTGCATACGTCACGACACGAGTAGCATGACAATGGAGGCGATGGCAGTGACCAAGGCAGGTTAGAGTCACAAGACTACACCCACGCATGTATACTGAGTGATTCGAAGAGCATGATAAAAAAAAGTGGAGGCGGGCTCTGTACGTATGCAATGGGTAGAGTAGTTGCAGAAATCCAAAATACGTAAGGTCACCTTTGTCTACGTCCCTGGACATGTGGGAGTACGGGCAAATGAAAGAGCGGACAGGTTGGCTAGCTGCGCTGTCGTTGAGGACGGGCAACCAATGGATCGGCGGACATTATCAATGCCCTCCGAGATGTAGGAAGAGCACAGGACTTCGACAAACACAGATCCACGTCACTTCTTCGGATGATGGAAATGGGAGTTAAGTGGGCACAGCAGAAATGAGAAACTTAGTGGCCGTGTAAGAAGACTTATCAACCAACATAGAACTGGAGTCGTCAGTAGCTGGACACTGATGGAATTGCTGAGGAGAGGATCTGAGCACCTATGGACATGTTCGGAGTGCAATGATGATGACCCGCAAATAACTCAATATCCGAATAACATCGTATGTAAATCGTTTTCCGACGATGTTGAAGGACGCCATTTTACGGAAATTAATTAGCTTTCTCACAACGAGGCTCCTATTCCTATTCGCGCCGATTGCAGAAGTCAAACAGATCGACAAATTGCTTCTTGTTTTATAACGCATTTTCCAGCCACATTACGACGGTTTCATCATATTTCTACCAAAATAGGTAAGATTAAGTTAAATAATATGGATATTTAGATTTAGCGTCCATTTTTACATAAGTGTGTGAAATTTCAAAATGATCTGCTGTGTAGTGTGTTTGGATAATAACAGTCACGAAAGACGAAAGTCATGAACAATAACATGCTAATAATGCTTGCTCCATTGGTAAAGTAAGCATGGGCGATCAGCGACTATGCTCACTGTTGAACTTTAAGTCATTAATATAAATAAAGAGAATAGAATAAAATCCTGCTAATGCCGTCTGAAATAATAAGATAACCTGATTCTATAACCACTTTTACATATTTGTGAGAACTTTTTAATTGATCTGTCGGCCCCCTCCCTATTGAAATTATCGGCATTTGAACGACCACACCATTATTATTACATGTATTATAGTTTTGGCTATTCTTATTCAGCCATCCTCTAACTCAGACTCACTGAACGGTTTCTTTAGTTATTTTAGCTTAGGGTGACCATCGTCCCCGATTTCGGGGACAGTCCCCGGAATGTAGAAGTTGTCCCCGAAAGAAATTTGTCCCCGATTTCAGTGAATATGTTCATACACGGAATCGGCCCTCTTTTAAAGTAATCACTAGGACTCAGGACGTTATACTACGGTTATACTGAGTTGCAGTTGTGTTTCTTTATCCCAGACTGAGCGGCATTAGCAAGAAGATAAAAGAGAAGACTTGGACGCGTTGTGTCGGAGATAGCTCTTTGAACTCTTGAAGCACGGTGCTACGTCACTTCTATTGGGATGGGTTTAATTTTTTAAAAAAAGCAGAACTCTCTCTCCCCTCCACCCTGCCTTCCGGACATCTCCCGCCAAAGTATCTTTCCCGGCCAATTTTCAAATCAGTCCGAGTGTAATGACTAGGGCTCGGATTTTTATGACCTAAAAAATCCTGAAATATGACATGCAAATATGACCTAAAAAAGGCAAAAATATGACCTAAAATATGCTAAATATGCCGAAATATGACCATAAGGTTTTTCTCATTTATGAACCCAAAAAAAAAAAACGCAAATTATTATTGTTTGCATGTTTTACGCATTACATAGTAGTCATAGTACCTACATAGTAGTAATACTTAACAAAGCATGTATAAAAACACTGACCACATTTATTCCTCAGTTTTCATTGGCTCACTTTAGGCATTGTAAACCAAAGTTATTCCAGTGAATCACCATAAACAATATAACTATTATATAACTATGAGCTAGAGCACAAGATCATGTAGTCAGTCACTGTTGCAAATGGCAAATTAATAATTGTAACATACAAATGGGCGCCAAATGGTTTAAATTGAAACTGGAAGATTTAACAAATCCAGGATATTCGCTCCTGACGTTGAAACATTTGAAATTGTTTCCTACAATTTACTTCGAAACAAAACCCAGAAAATTCTTTTGAAGTATTGAGCGGATGTCACTCCTTTTTTATTCTCAGATGCCGATGGACATCAAAGAGTTGACTGATGTCTTCCCTCCCTACAGTCGCATGAAAGACACACATGCATATTCACTAATACACACATTCGGAAATATAGCCAATCCTCACAATTTGTCTCTAAACATAGTTTAAGATGTGCTAACATTGATAAGTAAACGGAGTACACCAGAAAGTTGAGTACACCAGAAAATATGCAAAATATGACCAAAATGTGACCTAAATCTCCAATTTCAGGCAAAATATGACCTCATCAAAAATTATGGTCAAAATAGGCATTTATATGACAAATAAAAAACAGCTTAAAATTGTTCAGAAATGCTTGAAACATGTAGAAAATTAACTTAAACTGAAAATATGCTTCAGGAAAAAAATATGACATTTCATGAAAATCCGAGCCCTAGTAATGACAGTACAGTGCAGTCGTGTTTTATATACAAAATTTCTTGCGCACACAGTCACACACCCACCCACACATATTATAAATATATATATAAATAAATATCTATACACACACACATATATATATATATATATATATATATATATATATATCGTTCGTCCCCGATTTTGTGGGACAGTCTCAGAAATAAGCAAAAAAATCCTCTGAAATGTAAAAAATATGACAAATGTCCCCGGAAACAATGGGAAAAAATGGTCACCCTATTTGAGCTAGAATTTAAAATGTAGTGTTTTCAGTTTCCTAATATTAATATTTTATTATATATATATATATATATATATTCTCCCAATTATTAAATTGAAAGTTGTTTTTTTTTATAAATTTTGCTACTTTTTACATCAAATTAAAAATATTTTACCATCACATTTTTTTTCATTTTAATTTTTCATTTCATTTGAATCTTCACACTTCACATTAATCATTTAATTATTTTTTTTTCATGTATGGTTTATTTATTATTATAATTAGTTATAAAGAATGAGAATGAATTATCATGATCACATGTGCAATAAGGTAATTTCCTAGTTTGATCAGATATAGTATTTCAGTTTGGAAGAGTGATGTCCCCTAAAATATGTCTGCCAAAATACAGTGGTACTACGCATTCTTGCGTTGGGTCATTACGCGATTGGTAATCAACCGCACAATTCCCTTCGATCAGAAGATCATAATTAGGCCGAGTGGCGTCGTTTTTGTCACGCGTTATAATATATTTATAAATATTTAACACTAAAGCTAAACCTAACCCCTGGACCCAACGCCCAATCAACAGATACTCCAAAATGATTACATGCCAGCGTACTGACCCAACGCCAAGAATGCGTAGAACCACTGTATTTTGGCAGACATATTTTAGGGGACATCACTCTTCCAAACTGAAAGACTATATCTGATCAAACTAGGAAAATTACCAATTAAATTGAAATAATTATATGAATATAATTAATTATATTCATTCATTCTTCTTTTTACTTTCCTTCCTCATTTGTCTTTCAGCGTTGAGTGGGGATTATTCAATCATTGTTTTATTTGTACAAGTTACATTAATATTATAATTATTTTATATTTTTAATTATAAATAAATATGTTGAATCCATAAAGAATGAATGATCAGATCATTATGTGAAGTATTGAAATATTTTTTATTTCCCCCCACAGTAGAAGAATCATCCAGGAATTTAGTCAGTCTCCCAGTCTGAGAGTGCCATTAATAAAATTGAGGTACGCAAGCCATGACCAGAGTCTGACTAGTAAGGTACCCTGCCGGGTTATACATTTGAAATGGATCGCCAAGAAAGTGGCAAGGGTAAGAGGCATCTTCAGGAATTAACTGCATACCTTTCTGCCTTCCCCGCTGAATACCCTTTAAAAAGGGTTATGTTGTGAAACTGTTGCTGGGGGATGGCGTGAAGAAACCCTTTCACAAGTGTTCTTTTGTAAAACAAGTTTGTAATGAAATTTAAGTTTTTGTGCGGACTGTTGAGCTCAACTGTATAGATGAAAGTGCTTTTTTAAAGAGTTTATATCATTACCAATTTTTTAAAACTAAAAGAGCGCATTTGAATGTTGAGAGTTTGCAATCTATAATGAATATTTGTAATGATATTTGTCCAATTCCTGTAAAAACATTTAGTACTGTTTCGTTGAACCATCTTTTTTTTCTGCTGGACCCTCCACGAGTGACGTAGCTGCTCTTTCTGCTGGACCCTCCATGAGTGACGTAGCTGCACCTGTCATAAGTGACAAGTCAGATATACGTCACCATCACCAAAACGACTTAGACATGCTTGCGAGCATTGTAAAAACAAACAACGCACGATAAATAATATGCAAATAAATAATGCTCGCTTGTGTAAAAAGTTTACAGTACTTAGACGACAGACCTACGCTATCCACCTGGGAAAATTACAGAAATAATCAACAACAAAAACTCAGAAAATAAAATAATTGAGAGATAAGTGTAATGCTGTGATACAAACTAACAGCACTTCTTATTATGTAAAAAATAGAATTCAAAGTTTAAAAAATGAAATTAAAAGTTTAAAAGAAAATCTTAGCACTTGCCAGGAGCTGATCAGAAACTATGAGAAAAAATTACTTTCAAATAGAAATGATCAACTCAAGCGTGATAAATCACGGCTTAATTTAAGTGCAAAAATTGTTAAACAAGATTTGGCAAAAAAAACAAAAAGTAAATGTGAAGACTATTTCTGTACTGGAAAACCAGGTTGTAGAGCTGAGCGAACAACTGAGTGAGGCCACTCCTACTGGTGGTGTTGAGGTGAAAGCAGGCTGTAGACAGTATAGCTATCAATTAAGGAAATGTTTGTATAAGTGTTTATTGAGTAATGTTGGTGTTGACAAGTGTGCTGATTTGTTAGCCTATATCGTTTCTACTATGTTTCCTGAGTCTCGTTTAACTGTCTCTAATTTTCCTTGTACAAGTGTGTGGCTCAGATGTCCTATGAGATAGGTGTTTTGTCTACTCTTCAGGCAGGGTTCCTGCTACATAGCTCTACATGTTCCACACTGTCGTGGATTGCTACTTCAATTGATGGTCAACATATCAATGAAGTGCACACGACCACGACTGTGGATAATAAGCAAACCTCCTTAGTTCTTAGTATTGGACTTCTTTCAGGTGGGTCAACTGATGATTATGAAGACCATAACAGCCATAGCCTCTCTGACATCTTCAAAATATACAGCGTTTACAGTGGCAATGATGAGTCTGAAGTAGGGTTGCACATCTTGCAGACAATCAATAGCACCCTTACAGACCGAGCCCCTGTAAATCACTGTGTGTTCGGAGACTTGAAGAGAGGTACAATCTTAGGATTTATGATCTGAAATGTCATATCCACCCTCTGGATGGTCTGGCAGTGCAGCCAGACTCACGCTTGCAAGATTGGACAGTGAGTGGAAGGATACAACTTCGACCCCAACAGGCTGTGTGGTTTCAAACTTGATCCACAATCTTTCAAAACTAAGGTACAAACAAGGTTCTGGGGATCCACAGGGATTACAAACATTCCTGTGGGGTAAGAACCTGAAATCTGGCACCATCCTCAGGTATATGGGGAACAGAATTCATGTTCTGTTCCATATGGCAGCAACTGTTCACTGTTTAAGAAGCACCTTCCTGGAATTCTTAAAGAAAGGAACAGTTTTTTGAAAAAAGCCATCTATAATCAGCTGATGGATGGTGACACCCAGATTCAGCTTCAAGCCTTGGGTATGTTTTCCAAGTTCCTGACTGGACCCTGGATGGAAGTTATTTATAAGAACCGGGAGGGGTTGAACAATCTTGAAATTAAGGTTAAGTATGGGAAGTTGTTAGACTGTTAGAGCACCTGCGGCAGATTGTGAAGAGCCATCTTATATCTACACCTGCACACACAATGCTTTTGACCTCCCCTTTGACACTGCAGATAAAGATGTAGATCTCCTCAGGGAATTTGAACAGGGGTGAAATCTGGACAAACCTTATGAGACAGTAAAAGCCCTGGCAACTGCGTTTATTGAAAAGCTTGAGCATCAGTTAAGTCCATATATGTATGGTAATCTGTCCAAACCTACAGATGAAATGCTCATTGCCACTGCCTCAGCACCGGTACATAACATGGAAGCTGAGAATGTGCTGGGCATGATGGATGCTCTCTGGTGACGATGTTGCAGCGTTTCTTTCAAACTTCTTTCTGACCTTACTACTTGTACTTCATTTGACACACATATATAACTCATCAATCTTTTTAAACAAGTATAAACAAGGTCTTTATTGGTGTTACTGACATAGCCTATCGGCGATGATGAATTGTCAAATAACATTTGTGTGTGGCCGTTTCGTATTCATAAAGTTCTATCTGTGGTTATCTATCTATCTTGTTGACCGTATACTCCGTATAGTATTCTTAAGTACATCTGCCTGTCTCTTTCTGATAGTGCTGAGGAACTAGTATCTGAATGTGCTCAGTCTGGCCGAGTGTGGCCGAATTGTCTCGAGTCTCGCTGAGTGTAGCTGAGTCTGCCCGAGTGTAGCTAAAATGTCTCTCTAGCTACTGCTCCTCGCCCCAAAAGCATTCTGGGCCTCTCCTCTCCTGATCTCCCAGTTCCAGGTCTCGGGGTTTAAGTCCCAGGTGACCACACCCCCCCGACCACTGATACGGCCTAACCTACGTCTCTTGACCGTCACTATCTCTCTAGCTCCGCCTTTTTAATTATCTCCAAAGTCTTATTACTTTAGGAGTCCTGTCGAACTGTCCATCTTCCTAAGTCCGTCCCCTAACAACTAAAAACTCGAGGCGATTTCCAATTCAGAGACTCAAAGAGTAATCACTGCTGAACGTAAGATAACCTGGTCTTTTGATTACGCGGGGCAGTTTAGTTGTCCGCTTTCATCTCAGGTCTTCACTGGACTTCAAGGCGTCTGCCGATATAAGAGTTTCCTAGGAACCAGCGGCCGTGTCGTTGCGTTACGCAACTTTGTCGACCAGAGCAAACATCTGTCTGGCTTTAGGCTGACCACCTGTACGCATTTCACTGGTAATCTTCAAGTTGATTACGACTCAGCGACTGAGTTGGGTAGACTTAACGTCTCCTTCCTAATCCTCTGAAGAGTGTCTTTTCTACGCCGCCTAAAACTATCCTACTTCACATCGTCATCGCCTCATTCTTTTATTCTTCTGTCTATCGTCATATTCTTCTATTCTTCCATTATCGCCCATGACTGAGTCACACTATAACATATATCTCCGTCAACATTTCAGTTCAATTGATATATTCATAGATCAATTTAACTCAAAATAAAAACATAGTGTGACTGCTCTCTTTTACTTCCTTAATGGGCTAACTAATTCCTTTTTCTCATTGTACATCAATTATTACAACAATTAGAAATACAAATTCAACATCTATAAACTGGAATCTCAAAAGAAAAATCCATCATGTATACAATCATCTTACAACATCGCTCTGCCATGCCACTTTGTTTTGCTTTGAAGCCTCTGACTAACGTGACGTCACTCTGGACCTAGCCTGAATGTAGGCCAGCTAAATTGAGGTCATCGTCTGTTTTGTCTATGTCTAACCCACATTTGTTTCCGTCTTACACCTTATTAGTTACAACATCCACAAGTAAAATAATTACAATTCTTAATATGTATGTTTCTTCTTTTTGTATCTTTTATCTCTTCCATCACTAGTGGTTGTCAGGTCTCCTCTTCCTGACCTATGATCTTCTCTGAATCTGTTACCTTTATCTATTTCTTTCTGGTGGTCAAAAAACTCTTGCCGTCGTCCCAATCGTATGGCAAAAGGCAGGTCTACTTTGACTCTTTCATCGTCTTTTCTTCTCTTTCAGCGATAATGGCATCACGTTCTGGTGTTCCCAATGGCCAAAATTTCACTTGCTCTGCCTTTTCTATTTGGGTCTTTTCAAACTCTTCATTTATGGCAGCAACCCTCCTTTCTCGTATTGTAGGCAATCTGTCAGTTTCAGGACGTTTCTTGCTACCTTTTACCCCATCTGCCATATCCTCTAATTCCTTGTCCATTTCACGCGCATATTTATCAGCTGCTTTCTCTAATGCATGAAACACTGCTAGTTCGTTAATTTTCTTCTCAGCACTTTTACTTACAACCTCTACACTATTTGTATCACTGTTGCGCTCTGTCCTATCAAGTTTCCTTTCTCGTTTTCCTTCTTCAAATTTTCTGTAGTAGATTTCTTTCGCCTTAGAGACGCTACCTCTTCCTCTAAGTCAGACTTCTCTCGTATTAGGTTCTTTACTTTGTCATCTACTTCTGATTTCTCCTTTCTTAAACTTACAACTAAATCCTTGGACACTTTAACTTCACCTAAAAGTTGGCTATTCTGTGCTTTCATCTCATCAACTTCTCGACTCATACATACACTGTGTCTGTCAGTCTCAGCCTTTTGTTCTTCAAGTGCTTCAAGCTCTTTAATTCTTGTTTTTAGACACTTGTTTTTGCACTCTAGCCTATCTACTTTGTCTTTCAGCTCTAACAGCATCAACTCATCTCTTTCACTTCTCTTTTCCATAATTCTTATCTCGGCATCTTTTCTTGATATCACATCTTCTAGGATGTTTGTAGCCACACAGGCGTCTCTAAATTGTTTCTTCACCTCCCTCGTTTGTGTTATTTTATCGTTATGTTTAGTTTGTCCTCTAACCTCTACAGTCTGTGTTTGTGCGCAGCTTACCTGTGTCACTAATACTTCTTTATCCGTACCTTCTGTTTGTATAGCACTGTCGATCATTCTGTCCTCAGTCTCTTTAATTCTCACTAACATACATTCATTTTATTACTGATCGCATGACTCGACTTATCTTCTAAATTCTGTTCCATTCCCTCTAATTCCTTCTCCTTTCTGATTAATTTGTTTTGTTTCAGGCTAGACAGCCTGTTTGTCTTGATGTTTGGGCCGTTTGATTTGGACCACTTGGTCGTTCTCGCATCCACGTGCTTGGTTGCGCGCTTCTCTTGACTCCAGAGGGATCTTGCCAACCACGCCTGGGTGTTTGATTAACATGCTGTGCCCAAACTTTTGATTTACAATTCACTTTATTCATTTCAATCCTGTCTACACTATTTATTTCATAGCTCTTACGTCCAGCAGTTTGTCTTTTGTCCTTCCATCTCCACCTAGATTCCTGGGGTGGTAATCTTCTCCGTGAAAATGCCTTGTTTCCCTTCTCACTGCATATATTTCTTTACTCATTTCACCTAGTCGTCCCTTATTTCTCCATCTATTACTCGCTTGATTAACTTCCTAGGCGTTTCTACTATTTTTCTTTTATTAAACCATTCACTGATGGTTGGGCTTTCTTCAGGTAGGTTTAAATTCAATTTCTTCATGAACCCGATTTCTTTAATAGAGATATTAATCGCTTCATCTAGCGTCTCAGGGTTCAGCCTCGCTAAGTGTAGTTTTAGATCTGTGGATATTAGTCCATCTATAAAAATCTCTATTAATTGTCTACTAAAATTATCTTTTTCTAAACAGATTCCTCAGCTAGCTCTAAAAGTCTATTACTGTAAGCAGTTATTGTCTCTCCTCTTTCTTGTTTAAACTTCCTCAAAAGTATGAAGCAGTGTAGGAATCTCCTACCGCAGCATACCTAGTTTTTAAAATCTATCTGGAGGGACTTCCATGTGCTTGAAGGTTCATTCTTTAGCCTTCTCTGGATGAAGTCAGATACTTCGCCTCTACTTGTTTAAAAGCTATTAATTTCTTGTCTTCCTCATTTATAGAAAAAATGAGAGCATACTTTTCAATTTCTGCCATCCATTGTCTGAACATGGATGGTCGCCAGAGTAATTTGAGATACTGGCACTCATTTCTTGCTGTCTAAAACTATTTTCTAAACCGGTGATGACTCTACTAATTTCTTGCAGGGTCTGCAACGTGGGAGTCATGCCTCTCTTCATCTTGATAATTAATTAATTAACAATGAACTTATTCGCTAGCAACTCACACACGCACACACGTTTAGATCAGTCAAAGAATTTCTACTTTCTTCCACTAACACTCAAGGAAAAAACTTATTTACTTCACACAACCTTGTTACAACATATCATATGCATCTCTAAAATATATAAGAAAAATCCAACTTACATGCTTCTGAAGTCATGGAATACCTAACACACCTTATAACATCCTAACAACTACACAATAATATACTAATTTAATACAAAAATTAACTACTTAGTCTTTTTTTTTTTTAGGTTCTCAACGTGGACATCATTTTCACATTTTGTTCTCTCTGTCTATTTCACTTTACTTCTTTCCTTACAGGAAGTTCTACTTTATGAATATGAATGTTCACTTCTACTTTGATATAGCTCGGGGAAAGATCACTGCGGGTTGGCACTTCTAGTCGCTTCTTCGGGATTTAAGATAAACAGGGTGTAGTCTCACAAACAGGCAGCCATTCTTACGCTGGACTTCGATGTACTATTTTGGACACAGATGGCTAGGCTTGATTAACTTCTGTAGACAAGGTTCGCTGGTGTGTTGTACACAAACACATTACTAGGCTCAACTTCATGGGTACTTGCAAATTATGAGGACGGCACTCGTTGCTGGAAGTACTTCTTGGTTATACTGGAAGTACGTAGGTGGACGTCTTGGTTAATTAAGAGAAAATTCTTACTCTTTTTTTTTTCTCTCCAGGTCCTTTCTAAAGAATAGAATCCTGCGTCACGGCAACAGAAAGTAATGAGATGTTGCAGGGTTTCTTTCAAACTTCTTTCTGACCTTACTACTTGTACTTTCATTTGACACACATATATAACTCATCAATCTTTTTAAACAAGTATAAACAAGGTCTTTATTGGTGTTACTTGACATAGCCTATCGGCGATGATGAATTGTCAATAACATTTGTGTGTGGCCGTTTCGTATTCATAAAGTTCTATCTGTGGTTATCTATCTATCTTGTTGACCGTATACTCCGTATAGTATTCTTAAGTACATCTGCCTGTCTCTTCTGATAGTGCTGAGGAACTAGTATCTGAATGTGCTCAGTCTGGCCGAGTGTGGCCGAATTGTCTCGAGTCTCGCTGAGTGTAGCTGAGTCTGCCCGAGTGTAGCTAAAATGTCTCTCTAGCTACTGCTCCTCGCCCCAAAAGCATTCTGGGCCTCTCCTCTCCTGATCTCCCAGTTCCCAGGGTCTCGGGGTTTAAGTCCCAGGTGACCACACCCCCCGACCACTGATACGGCCTAACCTACGTCTCTTGACCGTCACTATCTCTCTAGCTCCGCCTTTTTTAATTATCTCCAAAGTCTTATTACTTTAGGAGTCCTGTCGAACCTGTCCATCTTCCTAAGTCCGTCCCCTAACAACTAAAACTCGAGGCGATTTCCAATTCAGAGACTCAAAGAGTAATCACTGCTGAACGTAAAGATAACCTGGTCTTTTGATTACGCGGGGCAGTTTAGTTGTCCGCTTTCATCTCAGGTCTTCACTGGACTTCAAGGCGTCTGCCGATATAAGAGTTCCTAGGAACCAGCGCCGTGTCGTTGCGTTACGCAACTTTGTCGAACAGAGCAAACATCTGTCTGGCTTTAGGCTGACCACCTGTACGCATTTCACTGGTAATCTTCAAGTTGATTACGACTCAGCGACTGAGTTGGGTAGACTTAACGTCTCCTTCCTAATCCTCTGAAGAGTGTCTTTTCTACGCCGCCTAAAACTATCCTACTTCACATCGTCATCGCCTCATTCTTTTATTCTTCTGTCTATCGTCATATTCTTCTATTCTTCCATTATCGCCCATGACTGAGTCACACTATAACAACGAGCTCAAATGCAACCCTTGGTTTCATTGATTGCAGGGCGGCACAGAATGGGACGCTTGAGACACTATCTGATCATGAGCAGGCCCGAGCTGTGAATTTTGCTGTCCATCATGGAGCTAAGATAAGGTTGCAGACAGTGGCCAGGGAAGAAGCTGTCTGTAAAGTCCAACTGAGGAAGCAAGCTGCACGGCGTCAAAGGTAGAGGATGCTGACAGGAGGAGGCTAGAGTGACAGCCATCTCTACCAATCAGCACCTAAATACCATAGACGCATTCAGTGCAGTGGATGCGGATGTAGTGGACAGATTGGAAGGAGTTGTGCGACGCAGCACTTCTATTGAAGGTGAAACACTACATCATGTATGGACAGAAGGTGAATGTGATGTCACATACACAGAAACAGTTTTGTCTGTCAATGCAGAGGAGGAGGATCTAACAAAGCAGAGTGTGTGTCTCTGGTGTAGACTGGATGACCCAGATTCCATAGAGTCTGAATACACATGCCATTAGTCAGTTCAGTTATTGGCAGATTTGCTTTTGGTTATATGGTATTTTTGTATGTTTGTTTCTATCTACTGCCCTTTCGAGCTGACGATGGCACGCAGGATCCCAATTTCAAAACAGAAAACAATATGGCACATATTGCAGACTTTAAGTATGTTTCATAATCATCAAGTACCGGGCCTGCTGGCGTAGGTGATCATGTATCTTTCAACTTTCGATCTAGACAGTTATTTATCATTTCTGTTGTTGGCCTTCTTTCAAGTCATACTCTTAAGTTGTCTGGTATGTTTTTTTCTTTACTTCCCTCTATCTCTTTGTCCTTCAATGTTTCCAGTTGTTACAATATATTCCAGTTCTCTTCTCATTACATGGCCAACAAATGATGATTGTTTCTTCCTAATATTGGAAATTAGCTCTCTTTTTGCTTTGGCCTCTCTCAGAACATCTTCATTACTCTTCTTAGCAGTCCATGGTACTCTCAACATTCTTCTGTAAAACCACATTTCTACAGACTCCAGTGATTTTCTTGTCAGTTGTCCTATTGTCCATGATTCGCATCCATATGTTAAGACTGGTTCTACATAACATTTAAGAATTCTGTGTCTTTTTCTGTTTCTATTGTCAAAAATGGTATGTATGTTTAGTGTATGTTATTATCCCATGTCAGTGGTTTTTCATAATACATATTAGCATTAGACATACATTGTTCATTATATGTTGACAATGACATTAGTCAAAATGTTCAGCCTTCTAGTTGACAGATAATCCTTGCTATTCACCAGATAACATCATTAGTGATCAGGTCTTTTCAGTTAGCAAAGTTTGTGTATTTTGCTTTGTGTGTTTATAAATAAATTTCATAAATATAACTATTTCATCTATGCAGCGTTAATACTGAATTTAAAATAATTATATTAACATTCCCCAGTTTATCGCTCAGCTCACAAGATTGTAAAGATCTTTTAATTGTTTTTTTTTTTCCATATTCATTGCTGAATATCTGACAGTTGCTGGAGCCTGCTGTATTATTTTCTGTTTTCAATAAATATCATTTTTAAAATGCCCTTTGTATGTTCCGTATAATATAATTGTGCATTTTGTGGTTTGTAATAAATAAAATCGAACAACTGTTATTTAATAAAATTTTAATTTTTTTCCCAAATGTGATTTTTGTTTGTTTACACGATCATCCTCTGATGAGCAGATTGCCTCATATTGTAAAGTCTTGTTTAAAGTTTTCTACCTCTGGTATAAGAAATTAAGTTATTGAACAGCTAATGATAAATAGCTATTGAAGTGTCTAATTCACTGATACCTGGTTGGTTTATTTATATTTTGTAAACACATATTTTTTAAAATGAATTTTATAAAATAATTTAATAATAAAATTATACTTCTTATACATAAAATAACAATAATGATGTGACTTCTTTAGCAGAAAATCAGTATTATTTTTATGATAATCATAGAAATTTATAATTATTCTTACATAAATTGCAGAGAATGACTGTTATTTTTGACGTAAATTCCTGGAAATGACCGTTATTTTGATATAAATCAATTTAAATGACTATTATTTTTGTCGCAAATCAAATAAAAGTATTATTTCTTTTATTTGAAAAACCAAATATGATATTTTAAAATGTACACCACATATAATGATAATACTTTTTGGCTTAAAAAAAAAAATTGGCTTTTTTTTTTTTTGCATGGCCAACCTGGCGCTATGGTTTTTTCTTCTTTGCATCATTTAACACAGTAATAATTCACCTAAAAATCGTAACTTTTCTAATTGTCGTACAAACATAATTCAGGTATCATTGTTTTACTCACTTCGTGGGCTATTTAGCTATCCTGGTTTCAATTAATAGAAATTATTTTGAAAAAAATGACCATTTTATATATACATGTATATATATATATATATATAAACACTCACGTAAAAGCAGCTGTTTTATTGACCAAAATTATTGTAATATTCTTTGTATGTGATTCCTAGCTCATGAAGATCGAAGAAGTTGAAAATGAATTTAAATGTTAGCTTCGTATTGTACTCACTATAGCCAGCTGCTTTCCACACATTCAGAATCGCTCTAAAATTATTTTCACACATCACTTTTTTTATAGCATAATATTGTAAACCAGTCATTATACAAGACACCTTCTTATTAATCTGAGAGATTGTCCAAAAACCCCACAGATAATCGGGTCTTTGCTGACAAATTCAAAGAAAGCAAACGCTAATGATTAGCCAGCAAACAGATAAAAATATCAACAAGTTTTAATTAGATTTTGACAGGACAATAAAGGAGGTTTGGCCTCAATCTAACCAGTTACTGTTTGTGGTATTCGTGTCGGACTCGCTTATTCACAAACTACAAGATCTTGATTATCCGATTACTGCAGGATCGCATTGTTTAACAGTTGAACTTCATCAAAAATCAAACGCTCTGATTTATTTGTTTATCGGACACACGGCAAACCTCAATTCTAGAATGCGCTTTTTATCAAATTGTTTTTCCATTCTCTTCTTCTCCTTATATCTGCTTCCACCGTCCCTTTATGGGTATATCTCCCCCCCCCCCAGTGCATACGCATCTGCTGCCGCCTCCCTGGATCGTTCTAGCGCCACCCAGGGGGCAGTAGCGCTCACTTCTGGAAACTCTGGTTTAACACCTATGCTCTTTGCCTAAAACGTTGTAGTATATAGTATATGTATTGTGTGTTATGAACAGCGTGTTTTTTTTTTTATATAAACAAAATGTTAACAGCAACTCTATCTTCCCGACTCATAAAGAGAGTAAATCGTAATTATCCATGTCTCTGGTGTACTGGCATTTGTATTATTGTTGTCAACGGCCATAACATGAGAATGTAAACTGGCGGTCATTTTAGTTTCCAGTTACTCATAAAATATATATCTCGGGACCATCAGCTTTATATAAGTCTACCAGTAGAGTTCCGTAACAAAGATTTGGTCTTGGGTAATGTAAAAGTAACTGTTAGTTCATTCTATGAGATTTTGTACTGCCAGTTCAAGTAGGTTATGTAAATTTGTGGAACTCATAGCAGGCCCTTCCTGTTGATGGTTCTGAGGATAGTCTCATGCAGTGTTTTTCTTGCAAAGTCAAGCTTGATTAATTCAAAATGCAGTGTCTTTTCATGATCTAGTCGCTTCAGATTTACCAACAGAGTCTGTACAATCAAGAGAGTAATGAAAGCCTCTCAAACCAAAGAATAATGCAGGGTGTCTATTACTTTCAATTACAATTAAAAAAAAAAAAAATTGGAGCCAGTTGTAACCAGAAGTGAATGATGCTTGAGCAAAAGTTGAAAACATTTGCTTTATTTTGCCAGGAATAACAGAGGTAGACTTGTGTCCAAGACAGCCGTGTACCTTCTGTAGATGTGCAAAGTATGCAACATTTGTACAGAGAGAAAAGATAGAAGTTGCTGTAATTCAAGATTGACCTCAGTACAAGACATAAACATAGAATAGTTGATGACATTTGATCACTTTTTGGCAGAAATTGCATCACGTAAAATGCAGTGGCAAACGCATCACTAGTAAATTGCTTTCTTCTAAATAAGTAATTGCTCAATATTGAAAAAAAAAAAATTTACCTTCATGTACTGATATCACTTTCATGATAGTAAAAGAGGAAAACCAAGAGAAAACATATTGGGCATAATAAAAGATCACGACTGAAATTATGACATGCATTATGGATCGATTAATGTGGAAGATACGTTTCAATCTATTTTTGACAACAGAAGCAGGAAAAAGTAATTAAATGTTATATAGTGCCAGTCTTAACATATGAATGTGAATCATGGACAATAGGACAACACACAAGAAAATCACTGGAAGCTGTAGAAATGTGGTTTTACGGAAGAATGTTGAGAATACAATGGCTAGCTAAGAAGAGTACTGAAAACGTTCTGAAAGAGGCCAAAGCAAAAAGAGATCTGATATCCAATATTATGAAGAAACAATCATCATTTTTTGGTGCTATGTAATGAGGAGGTAACAATGGAATATATTGTAACAACTGGGACAATTGAGGGATGAAGAGAGAGAGAGAGAGAGAGGGAAGCAAAGAGAAAAGATAGCAGACAGCTTAAGAGAATGGCTTGGCAGAAGGTCAACAGCAGAAATGATAAATAGCTATCGAGATCGAAAGTTGTGGAGAGACATGACCACTTGAACCAGCTTGCACGGTACTTGATGATGATGATGACGAATGTGGTGAAAGCGGATCACCTACGCCAACCGATACGGCACCTGATGATGATGATCAATTTTGTCTGCTTCTGATGCCTTGAAGCATAATTGGATATAGTGTTTGGATCAATGTTTTGTAGTGTATCTCCCGCATGATACTCATTGCTATGTCTGTTATTTCATTAATTCATCGTCGTCTGGATCTTATCTTTCCATTGTTTCTATCATCATCAATGAGTGCCGTCTCCACATCGAAGGTTGGCTACCATGGAGCGCCATTCCACTCTGTCTCTTGCTTTGATGGTGCAGATTGTCATAGGCTGACTGGTCCATCTTTTGATGTTACTCGTCCATGTTAGTCTTGGGCTGCCTCTGCCTCTTTACCTTGTATTTTCCCTTCCAATATTACTTTTATTAGACTGTTGTGTCTTTTAACATGACCCAAAAATTGCATTTGTCTTGTTCTAATTGTTTCTATAATTGTATTGTAATATACTAACATTAGAACACATAACACCAGGGCTAAAACTAAGAATAGCAAAATGTTATATGTTATGTCTTCTCAACATATTTGTATGGTGCAGAAACATGGACATTAACATGAAAACATAACAGAAAATTAAAGTCTTTGAAATGTGGATTTTTAGAAGAATAATAATTGGATGGAAAGAAAATAAAACAAATGACGAAGTCCTAAAACAATTAAAAACGTAGAGAACTACTAAACACAATTCAAACAAGACAAATGAGATTTGTTGGTGCATATTAAAAGACACAACATGTTCCAAAAAGTAATCTTGAAGGGTAAATACAAGGTAACAGAGGCAGATCAAGATTACCATGGACAAGTAACATCAAAAGATGACAAGTCAGCATATGACAACCTGCATTATTAAAGCAAGAGACGAGCGGAATGGCCCTTCATGGTAGCCAGCTTTCGATGCAGAGACGGCACTCAATGATGATGATTGTTTCTAAATGTTAAATCTCATTGATGGCCGCTTTCTCATGGAAGTTCGTTGGTGGGAATTGTGTTAGGTGTCCAAACTATTTTGGCTTGTTTCCTGTGATCCAGCTCGGGTGTTAACCTTAACTCTTTTCTTTATATTCTCATTCATGGTCACATAAAGTGACATAGTCAACATTTCTCAAGAAGCGAGATAAGTGACATAGTTCAACATTTCTCAAGAAGCGAGATAAGTAACATAGTTCAACATTTCTCAAGAAGCAAGATAAAGTGACAGTTCAACATTTCTCAAGAAGCGAGATAAAGTGACATAGTTCAACATTTCTCAAGTAGCGAGATAAAGTGACATAGTTCAACATTTCTCAAGTAGCGAGATAAAGTGACAATAGTTCAAGATTTCTCAAGTAGCGAGATAAAGTGACATAGTTCAACATTTCTCAAGTAGCGAGATAAAGTGACATAGTTCAACATTTCTCAAGAAGCGAGATAAAGTGACATAGTTCAACATTTCTTAAGTAGCGAGATAAAGTGACATATCAACATTTCTCAAGTAGCGAGATAAAGTGACACAGTTCAACACCAATGCGCACTACACACACATCGTACAAACACACCATATACACCATGCACAAACCGCACACCACACACATATGCGCACACCACACACACTAAACATATGCGCACACACACACACACACTAAACATACACGTACGCTACACACATACAACAGACGTACACACACAGACTCCGACATCTACCGGCATCTATTGATCAGGAGCTAAGGCAAAGAAACACAAATGAATGCATACAAAATGCGAAGCTGCAGTAAAGCTAAATGGGGGGGGGGGGGGGGGGGGGGGGAGAATTAAAACAATTTATTTTCTGTTTTTTTTTGCTCAATTCTCCCCATCATCTACTTGATCACCTCTACTTTTACCCTATCAAGATCAAACAATGTATTTGTGTTTACTGTCTCCAACACGATTTTTGATATCAGTATACTTACTACACGTGTGCATAAACACCACCGAACAAGATATAAAGCAAGAGGTCAAGGATCAGACAGTCGTGATCGTTTTAAGACAGCCCAGGTGGTATACATAATATTACTGCACCCACCCCAATAAGGAAGCTCTAATGCAAAAGAGAGAACATGAGTGTAAATACCGTACTTAAGAACAAAAAACATGAAGTGCGAAAGATTTAGTTCTGTCTTCCGGTATGTTTTGAAATGCCAATTCAGCAACGGAAGAAACCTCGAGGATAAAGCTGACTGAAAGAGAATGCCAGGCAGAACTCACTTAAGTCCACTTTGAACTTAACTTTCACTTTCGTTTTGCATTCCATCATTTCATTTGTACCTTACAACATATAAAGTGTCAAACGCAACCGGAGTCAAAGGTCAGTTCGTTTGTACAAGTTACTTCACGTTTTCCATACAGTTTTATGTATTTGTCTAACCCCATACTTGAACGTGCTTTTGACACTTTCCTTATAATTCATTCTCGTGATTTTGTTTAAATGGAATTGTTTATGGCAGATAAAGAAATCTACCATGTGCAGCATAAAAACTAAGAGACGCATTGGGCTGACGATGCTCTCTGCTTCTGTAAGCGTTTGGATCTGAACCATATAGAACATCAGACAAGAACATTTTAACACTGACATTACTTACAACCCAGTTTAAGGAAACTTAGTGTTTATTTTGATAAATTAAAATCGGCAAGGAAAAACGCCCTGCTGAACAAATGTGACGAAGGGATAAACACACAGCACTAGTAGACATCAGCGGCGGATATTCATTGGAGGCAACGAAGGCTAGGACTCCTCTAATTTTTGAATAAGAATACAAAATGCAAGGATATTCCAGCTTAATTAATTAAAATTCAGTGCACAACCGACCACCAAATCCAGTCCTACGTGATGTAGCTCAAGTAATTCGAGCCGTTACTAATAGACAGGCTTCAATGTCTATGGAGAAGAAACTTACTACAACGTTCGGACAACGATATCTATAGGCCTTGCAATGTGTATTAGAACTTGGTTGACTATTTCAGTCATCGCCTCCCTGGTTGCCATGCAACAGTGTTTCAACTAAGTGTTGACCTTCTCTATATACAGGGTGTTTTTAAAGTCGCAGTGCAGTGAATATTTCTAATATTTAGTAAATGACGTAATCATCATCTACGTACCACAATTTTGTAAACCACATTTATGAACAAACCGCTGCTTCCTTTAAGGTTTATTTACGTAAAGGACGGGCACTACGCTACTTTCACTGTCTCATTGCTTGAAGGAAATGGTGTTGACGATTGAAAACAGGTATTTCTGGTTGAGCATGTCTTTCGTAATGGCGGTAAATATACGGATGAGGTCATTAGACAATTCGTGAGGAAATTTCCAGACTCACAAGTCCCTCACCGAAATTCTGTTACAAAATTGATCAAAAAGTTTCGTGTAATCCGGTAGTGTGGTAGATGCATACCGATCTGGAAGACCTTCAATTTCACAAGACCAAATATGAAACTCCAAGACAGAATTACAATGAGTCAAATGCATCTTTAAACCCTTGTCTCAACAGGTGCAAATATCTAAGAGTTCTGTTCACAAGGTTTTAAGAAGTGAACTACACTATCGTCCATACAAATTAACTGAAGTGCCTCAACTCCAAGAAAGAGATTATGAATCCCGTTTAAACTACTGCATGTGGTTTCAGAATTTTATTTATGAACATGGCGCTGCCATCCTTGACGTCACTTTTTTTCACTGATGAGGCCTGGTTTCATTTATCCGGTTATGTGAACAGTCAGAACAATCGGCTGTGGAGCAGTGAAAACCCCATGAATTTCATCAAGTGCCGCTTACGATCAAAAAGTCGGAGGAGTGTGGTGCGCTATAAGTCGTATGCGGATAATAGGACCTATATTTTTTAATGAAACAATAAATGCAGAACGTTACCGTACTTTAATTCTGGAACCGTTCATAGCACACCTTACAGAACTGGAAATTATGGAATCCTGGTTCAGCAGGATGGGGCAACAGCACACACAGCCACAACAACACTCAATTATTTAGAAAGCATATATGCAAATCGCATTATTTCACGTGGAATCTGGCCTGCTCGTTCACCAAATCTAACACCCCAGATTATTATCTGTGGGGGGCATTGAAGGGGAAAGTTTATGAAAATAATCCGCAGACATTAATGACCTAAAGACTGAAATAGTAGACAAGATTAAACAAATATCACCAGACATTATTCTGAAGTTTTCGCAAATATGAAAAGACGAATCGCGACATGTCTGAGGCCCGTGGTGGACAATTTCAACATATGCTTTAGGCACAACTTTATTGTGTTAATACCAACATTACCCATTATAAGCTCGCCGATAGCAGTCAAGTACTGAAGGGAGGTCAAAAAGTAATGCACACCAATGTTTTTCTCGGCTAGTAATAAAGATAGGAATATGAAATTTTGCACACTTGGAATATGACATGTTCCAATTATGTGCACCAAATTGCACAGCATTCTGATAAATATTACGCAATCTATGAACCGTTAAAATGGAGCTTGTCAACAATGTCCGTTACAAACTGCGAATTGTCATATAATTTCTGGTTGCGGAAAAAGAAACTGTGGCAAACATTCATAAACGACTGTGTGCAGTGTACAAATGTTCTGCAGTCGATAGGAGCACAGTTAGTCGCTGGGTTCAGAGAATTAAAGCTGCAGAAAGTGTACGAGTGGAGCTGCATGATTTACCGCGTTCTGGACGTGTTGCCTCGGCTACCAGCACAGACATGTTAAACCGGGCTGATGCCATTATTCGTAAGGATAGGCGTATCACTAGTCAGCAATTGGCATTGCAGCTTACAGTCAGCAAGGGAAGTGCAATCGCAATTTTTAAAACTCTCGGATATTCAAATATTTGCGCTCGATGGGTTCCTCGGTGCCTAACAAATGATCACAGGGTTCAAAGGAAAACATTCTGTTCTGAATTGTTGGAGCGTTTCGGTGTTGAAGGTGAAATTTTTTGTCAAAAATTGTTACCGGTGACGAAACTTGGGCACATTATTATGAGCCTGAAACAAAAATGCATTTAATGGAATGGCATCATCCGCAGTCACAAAAAGAAAAACATTCAAAACATCTCCATCAGCCGGAAAGGTGATGATCGCTGTCTTCTGGGACATTGATGGTGTGATTCTTGTTGATGTAATGACAAGAGGTGAGACAATCAACTCGACAGCTTACATCAATACACTGACAAAACTAAAAAATCGGTTCCACAGTGTTCGGCCTAATAAGCCATCTGCAGATTTGTTGCTCAACATGACAATGCACGCCCTCACACGTCTGGTAACACGGGAAGCAATAAAAAAAATTTGGTTGGACTGTACTGCCCATCCTCCTTACAGCCCTGATCTGGCTTCCTCAGATTTCCATCTGTTTGGACCACTAAAAAAATTCCTGCGTGGGGACACACTTTGACAATGATGAGGATGTGATCCGTGCAGTTAAAAAATGGCTACGCGAGCAGGACAAAACTTGGTACAAACGAGGCATCATGACCTAGTTTCGCGTTGGCGTAAGGCCAATACGCTTGGACGGAGATTATGTTGAAAAATAGGTAGTGTAAAGGGGATGTTCAGCTACAATCTGTGAAAATTTCACACATTTTGCCCGAATAGTTTCGAGAAAAAAATTTGTGTGCATTACTTTTTGACCTCCCTACGTATATTTGAATAATACCATTTATTTTACAATTTGTGTGACGCATTAGTTAACCGCATTTCTGGTGACGTTTTTTCTTTCGAGAGTATAAATTCACTGCACTGCAACTTTAAAAACACCCTGTATTTAACATAACATATAAAGAAGTTGGACAGTAGAAGGCAAGCCAGAGCCTCTTCAAAATAATTGTGCTGCGTCTTTAAATATTAAATAAAAAAAAAAATAAAAAAAAAAAACTTGAACAGAACTATAAGGCATTAGAGATGTTAGACCGTTAATTAACATCAAAACAATGTGTTTTTTTTTGTAATTGTAGTAATTTATGAAAGAAAATTAAGGGACTCTTTTAGGTGTAAGTACTCTTTATGTTGCAAATTGTCAGGTTAAAGGTCAACCTAACAGTTGGGTTTCACGTCCTGACCTCCTCAAGTTTCCACCCCACCATCTGCCTCTGATAGTCAGACAATGGTGTGGTGTAGTTCATGTAAACTGAATTTGAGGTGATTAATAAAACACTATTTGGTATAATGCAGAGGACCTTTAAGGGAAGGTCCCAAAGTGTATGCTGGTTGCCAATGAACGTTGGTTGACCAAAGTCAGAATATGCTGGCTGATCAATGTCGTAGTATGCTTCCTGATCATTGTCAAGGTGTAAATGCTAAGCAGTATCAAAGTGTGTTGGCTGACCGATTTCAGAATATGTTGGCTAAATGTCAAAGTAAGCTGACTAAACAATTTCAAAGTAAGCGGGCTGACCATTATCAAAGTAAGCTCACTAAACAACATAAAAGTAAGCTCACTAAACAACATAAAAGTAAGCTCACTAAACATCAAAGTAAGCTCACTAAACAACATAAAAGTAAGCTCACTAAACATCAAAGTAAGCTCACTAAACAGCATCAAAGTAAGCTGACTAAACAATTTCAAAGTAAGCGGGCCGACCATTATCAAAGTAAGCGGACTGGCCAATGTTTAAACTGAAAAACAATGTCAAAGTAAACTGCCTGATCAGTGTCAAAGTAAGCTGACTAACCAACGAAAAAGTAAGTGACTAACCAACGGAAAAGTAAGCTGACTAACCAACGGAAAAGTAAGCTGACTAACCAACGAAAAGTAACTGACTAACCAACGGAAAAGTAAGCTGACTAACCAACGAAAAAGTAAGCTGACTAACCAACGGAAAAGTAAGCTGACTAACCAACGGAAAAGTAAACTGACTAACCAACGGAAAAGTAAACTGACTAACCAACGGAAAAGTAAACTGACTAACCAACGGAAAAGTAAGCTGACTAACCAACGGAAAAGTAAACTGACTAACCAACGGAAAAGTAAACTGACTAACAACGGAAAAGTAAACTGACTAACCAACGGAAAAGAAAACTGACTAACCAACGGAAAAGTAAACTGACTAACCAACGAAGTAAGCTGACTAACCAACGGAAAAGTAAACTGACTAACCAACGGAAAAGTAAACTGACTAACCAACGGAAAAAGTAAACTGACTAAACCAACGGAAAAGTAAACTGACTAACCAACGGAAAAGTAAGCTGACTAACCAACGGAAAAGTAAACTGACTAACCAACGGAAAAGTAAACTGACTAACCAACGGAAAAGTAAACTGACTAACCAACGGAAAAGTAAGCTGACTAACCAACGGAAAAGTAAACTGACTAACCAACGGAAAAGTAAACTGACTAACCAACGGAAAAGTAAACTGACTAACCAACGAAGTAAGCTGACTAACCAACGGAAAAGTAAACTGACTAACCAACGGAAAAGTAAACTGACTAACCAACGGAAAAGTAAACTGACTAACCAACGGAAAAGTAAGCTGACTAACAACAGAAAAGTAAACTGACTAACCAACGGAAAAGTAAACTGACTAACCAACGGAAAAGTAAACTGACTAACCAACGAAGTAAGCTGACTAACCAACGGAAAAGTAAACTGACTAACAAACGGAAAAGTAAGCTGACTAACCAACGAAGTAAGCTGACTAACCAACGGAAAAGTAAACTGACTAACCAACGGAAAAGTAAACTGACTAACCAACGGAAAAGTAAACTGACTAACCAACGGAAAAGTAAGCTGACCGATCAATATCAACGTAAGCTGATGACCAATATCAAAGTAAACTGATAGACCTCTTATACGTAGGGAGGTCAAAAAGTAATGCACACAAATTTTTTTTCTCGGAAACTATTCGGGCAAAATGTGTGAAATTTTCACAGATTGTAGCTGAACATCCCCTTTACACTACCTATTTTTCAATATAATCTCCGTCCAAGCGTATTGCCTTACGCCAACGCGAAACTAGGTCATGAATGCCTCGTTTGTACCAAGTTTTGTCCTGCTCGCGTAGCCATTTTTTAACTGCACGGATCACATCCTCATCATTGTCAAAGTGTGTCCCACGCAGGAATTTTTGAGTGATCCAAACAGATGGAAATCTGAGGGAGCCAGATCAGGGCTGTAAGGAGGATGGGGCAGTACAGTCCAACCAAATTTGTTGATTGCTTCCGTGTTACCAGACTTGTGTGAGGGCGTGCATTGTCATGTTGAAGCAACAAATCTGCAGATGGCTTATTAGGCCGAACTCTGTGGAACCGATTTTTTAGTTTTGTCAGTGTATTGATGTAAGCTGTCGAGTTGATTGTCTCACCTCTTGTCATTACATCAACAAGAATCACACCATCAATGTCCCAGAAGACAGTGATCATCATCTTTCCGGCTGATGGAGATGTTTTGAATTTTTTCTTTTTGGTGACTGCGGATGATGCCATTCCATTGACTGCATTTTTGTTTCAGGCTCATAATAATGTGCCCACGTTTCGTCACCGGTAACAATTTTTGACAAAAACATTTCTCCTTCAACACCGAAACGCCCCAACAATTCAGAACAGAATGTTTTCCTTTTAACTCTGTGATCATTTGTTAGGCACCGAGGAACCCATCGAGCGCAAATATTTGAATATCCGAGAGTTTTAAAAATTGCGATTGCACTTCCCTTGCTGACTGTAAGCTGCAATGCCAATTGCTGACTAGTGATACGCATATCCTTACGAATAATGGCATCAGCCCGGTTTAACATGTCTGTGCTGATAGCCGAGGCAACACGTCCAGAACGCGGTAAATCATGCAGCTCCACTCGTACACTTTCTGCAGCTTTAATTCTATGAACTCAGCGACTAACTGTGCTCCTATCGACTGCAGAACATTTGTACACTGCACACAGTCGTTTATGAATGTTTGCCACAGTTTCTTTTCCGCAACCAGAAATTATATGACAATTCGCAGTTTGTAACGGACATTGTTGACAAGCTCCATTTTAACGGTTCATAGATTGCGTAATATTTATCAGAATGCTGTGCAATTTGGTGCACATAATTGGAACATGTCATATTCCAAGTGTGCAAAATTTCATATTCCTATCTTTATTATTAGCCGAGAAAAAAATTGGCGTGTATTACTTTTTGACCTCCCTTCAGTATCTTCAGTAATAAAGAAAAGACGATGGTCATACGTTGGACATGTGATGAGAAGAGATAATAACCGAATAGCAAAGCAAGCCCTCATATGGGAAACAACAGGTAAAACAAAAAGAGGAAGACCCAGGGAGACACTGAGAAGAACATTGATGAGAGAGGCAAGAGCAGCAGGAATCGGCTCCATCAATGAGATAGAGCTGCTTGCACAAAACAGAGACAGATGGCGAGATTTGATAAAATATCTTTAAAAGAAAACTGCTAGAACAAAAAATTCATATAGGAGAAGGTGTATCTTGGTCTACGCCTATGGGCCGGTTACGGCTCGAAAGGACTCACATAAACTGATAGACCAATATCAAGGTAAGCCGACCGACCAATGTTAAAGTAAGCTGACTGGCCAATGTTAAAGTAAGCTGACTGGCCAATGTTAAAGTAAGCTGACTGACCAATGAAAAAGTAAGCTGACTGACCAATGTTAAAGTAAGCTGACTGGCGAATATTAAAGTAAGCTGACTGACCAATGTTAAAGTAAGCTGACTGACCAATGTTAAAGTAAGCTGACTGGCGAATATTAAAGTAAGCTGACTGACCAATGTTAAAGTAAGCTGACTGACCAATGTTAAAGTAAGCTGACTGGCGAATATTAAAGTAAGCTGACTGACCAATGTTAAAGTAACTGACTGACCAATGTTAAAGTAAGCTGACTGACCAATGTTAAAATAAGCTGACTGACCAATGTTAAAGTAAGCTGACTGACCAATGTTAAAGTAAGCTGACTGGCCAATGTTAAAGTAAGCTGACTGACCAATGAAAAAGTAAGCTGACTGACCAATGAAAAAGTAAGCTGACTGACCAATGAAAAAGTAAGCTGACTGACCAATGAAAAAGTAAGCTGACTGGCCAATGTTAAAGTAAGCTGACTGACCAATGTTTAAGCTGACAATGTCAAAGTAAGTTGACTGACTATAGCTTGTTTCATAACTTGTAAAATCGATAGCTTTTAACCGCTTGTTGTAAGTTATTCAAAATGTGCATGTAAAGTTATAATGATTAGAACCCAACAGGGAATTAATTTCATTTAAAAAAAACATTTGGTTATTATTGTTGCTTATTTGATTTATATAAATTATAACGACCCATTGATGTAGTCAAAACTTAATGTTTACAGTATTTTAAGTTAAAAATAGCGAGTAAAAATCCATACACGGTACAATTGACGTGTTTGCACGCTTTCGCCCGTGATTTTTTTGACACAATTAGACACTTGACAAATTGTGTGTTCCATTTTCGTTCATTCAGAGGTGTAGACGTGAAATTCGCAAAATGTTGGGTATGAATGAAACTGTTACAATAAGAGAATTAAAAGTTTCGCTGAAAAAGAACAACAGTATTGAAATATCAAAGTCTACATTATGGAGGAATGTTAGAGCTGCAGGCTTTACATTCAGAAAGTATTCCAATGGACGAAACATCAGCTGTGAGAAGCCACATATAGTAGTCATGAGAAGCAAGTACTTACATGAAGTAAAAGAGGTGCGCAAGCAAGGTTATGATATTGTGTACTTGGATGAAACATGGATCAATGCTCACCACACTAACCAAAGAGAATGGCAGTCATCAGATGGAAAGATTAAGAGATTAATACCTAGCAGCAAAGGACAGCGCTTGATAATTGCTCATGCAGGTAGTCGACAACATGGACTAATACAGAATGCAGAGCTCATTTTTCTTTCAAAATCCATAGACAATCGGGATTATCACTCTGAGATGAATGGTCACATATTTAGACATTGGATTGAAAATTCTGTTCTCCCATCACTAGATCGACTATCTTGCCTAATAATGGACAATGCAGCGTACCACAACATTGTTGCACTTGAAGATAAAGTCCCGACGTCATCCAGTACAAAAGATGCTATTAAGATATGGCTCACAAAGGAGCACATACAATTTAATAACATGTACTTAAAACCTGAATTACTATCTCTAGTAAAGCAAAAACAAAGGACAAAGATTTTCAAACAGATAAGATTATCCAAGAGCACGGTCATATAAGTTTGAGGCTGCCACCTTACCATGCTCATTTAAATCAATAGAACTAATCTGGGCAAAATTAAAAGGACAAGTGGCAGATGAAAATACAACATTCAAAATATGCGATGTAAAGACTCTTGCTAATCTCGCTTTATTAAATATAGACAAAGATTATTGGGCTAAATGTGAAGACCACGTCTTAAAACAGGAAGAGGAATATTGGAAAAATGATGGTTTGTGGAATGTTCAACCCCAAACAGTTATTAATCTTTTAGACTCGTCTGATTCAGAATGAAAGTATATAGCCCCCACAATGTTGGCCCCTATATTACCTTAAATTAGTTCAACAAACGGTCCTTTTCAGGACCACACAACTATGAAAATTGGACATACAGGTATACCTTGATATTATCGTCCGTCCTCGAACTGAGAAGACAATAATTCTCCTGGGTTTTGTCTTATCCAGTTATTTCCCCATTACGGCCATGCCTTTACCTAGTGAAAATTAATCATAGACCAGCAACTACGGTAATTTCTATTCTTTAGGGGTTCACAATTACAATTTTGACAAACATCAAAGAAATTAGCCGCTTTAAGAAAACTGCAGCTGCAAGATATTTGTTAAATATACATTTAAAGGGCCTTTGCATTCTAATAACTTTTGGAAAATTTCAACAGTTTTTAACAAACGGTTAGTGAGTAATAGCGTTTTGAAGTTGGGCACATGATTTGAAACGAGCTATAGTGACAAGTTAGCTGACAGACAAAATGTCAAAGTAAATTTATTGACCAATGACGAAGTAAGCTGACTAAATAATGTAGGAGTAAGCTGATGACCAAGTGAGCCTAGTTTGGAAAAGTGGAGACAGAGCTGAAACAGTGTGGGCCAGACATTCAGTACTTTGCAACCTGAGCGGGATGAAGAGATTGTGCTATTGCCACTCTAATATCTATACATCTTTTAGATTTCAAATAAATGTTCGTCATAGAGTTCTTTGTCAATGTTTCCCTTTGGATAAGATAGAAGAGTGTGTTCAATAAGCATAAAATGGTATAAGGCAGCTAAACCCGTAGGGGATAGAGACAAACTACGACGTTTCGACAAACGTCTTTATCAGGTGCGAAAGAACAAATATTAAAACAAAAACACGGAAGTTTAATATTAACTTCCTTTTCTTCTTCTACGGGGAGATATAATTTGCGGTCTTTTGCTCTTCTGTTCGCCTCTGCTGCTGTTATGTTTCCTAGTTCTTCTAATATCCATCGATCCATCTTGAAAGATGGTCTGACACCTATAGTCTGGTGTTCTCACAACGTTTGCTGAAGGCTCGTTGTGTTGTAATTTGATCTTTATGCCGTGTCACGTGGCTAAACCATGTTATCTGTTGTTTACTTATATATATTCTATGGCGGGGGGCTATTCCTAGCTTTTTCTCAGTTCATCATTTCTGATCTTATCTCTCAGATAATACTAACGCTCGTCTGAAAGAAGAAGTGGAGGTAAGTTTAACAAAAATGAGAATTTGATCAGATTTCCTCAATGGAGCTATTTTGTATGACTTACTTCTTACTCGGAGTTCGTCTGACGGTTACGTCATTTCCTTGTTTGCTTTAAAGATTGTTAAGAGAGTGTAGTTTCGTGTAAAGGATTAGTGCAAGCTGCGATTTCTGATTCTTCTTTTGGACCCAACACATTTTAATTCAGCACGCTATTCTTTTCTTGGCTTGGGTTTGCCATCCATCTGCAATCCATGCTCACTAATTATCCTGTTTCCAAAGACACCGCTGATAGATGGGGCAGAATCTTGATCAACTCTGGTTCACTATAAAACAGTCAGTTATGATTCGCTGACCCCTCTCAGATTACGCTGTTCGATGTTGTGGCCTCAAAAGAGCACACTATTTTTTTTTTCTTTACTGTTCATCATCATCGAGTGCCGTCTCCGCATCGAAGGTTGGTTTCCATGGAGCCCCATTCTGCTCTGTCTCTTGCTTTGATGGTACAGGTTGTCATAGGCTGACTTGTCCATCTTTTAATGTTACTCGTACATGTTAGTTGGTCTCCCTGTGCCTCTTTTACCTTGTTTTTTTCCCTTCCAAGATTACTCTTAGTAGACTGCTGTGTCTTTAACATGCCCCACAAATCTCATTTGTCCTGTTTGAATTGTGCTTAGTAGTTCTCTTTTATTTTTAGTTGTTTTAAGACTTCATCATTTGTTTTATATTCTTTCCATCCAATATTTCCTACTCTTCTATAAATCCACATTTTAAAGGCTTCAATTTTCTGTTCTGTTTTCTTGTCTAGTGCCCATGTTTCTGTACTGTACAGAAATGCTGAGAAGATGTAACATTTTCTCTTCGTAGTTTTAGCCCTGGTGATATTTGTTTTGATGTTGGTATATTTTAAATAGCATTAAAATTATTTTCACTGTTCAGACTGCGTTAATATAGCAATTTGAGACCCCCCAAAAATGTCTTCAGCGGTAATTGCGTTGGGAAAAAGAAGCAATTTTAGGGGGGTTGTCGTACATGCGTGGATACTGACCACCTGTAAGTAAACGTTGTTTACTTCCTTACGTGAGCTTAAAGTGGGCACAGCACTCACCAAATAGTTCGTCTCGCGCTCGCCCGCACAGTGCCCGGTATTAACAGCCGAAACAAGAACAGGTCCACATCGCAGTTGTCTTTCTTCTCACAGGCAGGATACTCAATTCTAACGGCAGATTACTTTGACAGTAGGTAACTATAGCATCACCTTAAACAAAACAAAAATTGCAAGTTATTTTAATCTGCATTTATTTATTGTTATAAAATTATCACTTAAGTGTCTTTGATTTTTTTTAAAATTGAGTCAAGTCAAAATGTAGGGAAATGTTTCAAATATATGCTGGATGTGTTACACTGTTGCATTAAAAAACTTACCATAGTAAGTTATGTACATATGGTATGTTAACATCTACTATATTGCTCTTATTGCTGCTGAAGGGTTAGAGTAGTCCCATATTGTAATTAATTATAAAATGTTCTCTCTTTCTTTCTTTCTTATTTTCTTTTTTCCTTTATTCTTTCTTTCTTTCTTCAGTTATTTATTTCTTAACTGTAACAAAAATAATGTAATGAAGCTTCCACGCGGCCGAGTAGGAAGGACAGACACACACCGGACTCCTCCAAGTCTCCGCTCATTATACATAGGGAAGACAACATTTGGTCTATAATTGGCCCAGCGAAATTATTACGATCTCTGAACGCCATAAAAGATAACTACAAAAAAAGAAAATGGTTTATTAATTGCATATTGTCAGAACATTTCTGTCAGATTTGTGTTAGAATATCGATTTCATGAGCGGTGAGTAGTGATAAACTACATACTAAATTTGTAATTGCACATCTATTATGAATATGATCTGTTTTAGTTTTAACCTTCTTGTCTTTTTTATATTTGTGGTATTTAGTTGATATAATTTTTTTCAGAGTTTTTTATATATATATATATATATATAAATGAATAGAAGTTTCTGTCACAGAGTGTTGAGAATGGCCCAGGTAACTAACGAGAGTAAGGAAGACTCTCTCTCTCTCTCTCTCTCTCTGCGATCGAGATTCAATCAGAGTAGGATTCCAGACTCTCTCATGAAGTCAGCTGTCAGTTTAAGCGATTCTATTGCCCCATATAGTTTCTCTTCCAGGGAGGTGGGTGTGGACCACATTGCTCTTCTCAAGACTGTGTACTGGGGGAAATCCTGTAGAATATGTTTTGTTGTCGTGTTGTCTAGTGTACAGTGGCATTGGCTGGTTGTACCTATTTTGAATTTGGTGAACATGTGGTTCCTCATTCTATTGTGGCCAGTGCGTAGGCGAAGTATGATAACTTGATCCCTCCTTGAAAGTTGATGGTATCCGTCCCTCTCGTTATGTTTTGGGTGTTCTCGTTTCCATTTTTCATGGTACTGACCTTTGAGGATGGATTTGGCTTCATCATAACTGAGCGGATGGTTCTCTTGTCGTACTTTCTAAAATACGCATATCAAATTCGTAAATTAAGACTGTTGCTAAAATCAGTATGAAGCTATTGTGATAACGTGTGACAGCTGAAAAAAAGAATAAAGCGGAAAACAGAAAGTAAATATATAGAAGATGTTTTAAAATAATTATTTGTTGGGAAATTAACAATAGAAATGATAAACAATTGAAGAGTTGGAAGTTGAGGAGTGACACATTCACCTAATCCAGCAGGCATTGTACCGACGATGTCCTAACAAGCCTTGAGCAGATGTATGGATAACTCGCTTTGGTGCTAATATTGTCATGAACATCCGTATATCTGTATGTGATGTAGTTAAGTCGGCATTCTTTCCCAGGGAAATAACTCAGGTACAGATTGTTAAAAACTGGTTTAACCTGAAGTAGTGTCTGTTAAAAAAAAAAAAAAACACCTTTAGTGAATAGAACCCAGACTCAACTAAACGGCAGCTGGCTAGCACCCTAACCATCTCGCTACTAATGATGCTTCTTTGTGAATCTTGAGCATTACATGAACAATTTCTATGAAACTTGAATAAAGCATCACATCATAATGCTTAAACGAGTCTTTAATTCGCTTTCTTGTCACCCTCTTTCTGTCGACACTTTTTTTCTTTACAGTTGTTCATTTTCACAATTGTCACCTCATAAGAGAGTCAGGAAATGAACCAAAAAAAATATCTAAGTTAGCAGCAGACGCTAACAATTCCATGGTCTATGGGAACAAAACTGGATAAACAGGAACCATTAAGCTAAGGACAGGAAAGTGATGCTTTACATGTTAATTAGTATAACCCAGATGGTGTACTGATATGAGGAT
The DNA here is from genome assembly GCA_032433765.1 of Megaustenia siamemsis. NCBI lineage: Eukaryota > Metazoa > Mollusca > Gastropoda > Stylommatophora > Ariophantidae > Megaustenia > Megaustenia siamemsis. Next base: position 38,218,307 of record JAVIAB010000139.1, on the reverse strand, counting down.
TAACGATTCGAGTTTGATAACAGCATTCGTAATGTTTACTGTTTGCTCCATCGACAGCGGCATAGAATAGCCGTTGAGGGATGATTTAAAAAAAAAAAAATCATCAGCTGTTTAAAAAAAAATAATTTAATAGAATTTAAGAACACAATCATATTAGCTCAACCAGCAGACAAGAAGCGCTACTCCAAAGAAGACCTGTCAACCAACACAAAACCGGTGTCGTTAGTCGCTGTACGTCGAGTGATGTACTGCACTTCGGATGAGATCTCAGTACTCAAACACTTGTCTGATGTGACATGAGGATGACCTGTGGATTGAACCAAAATAAATATTAAAAAAACACTAAACCAAAGCTTCGCACTAAAGACATGTCCAGGAAGAGCTGGAAACAGACAAATAATTGCAGTGCTGCGGTAAAGCTGGTAACCGGGAGTAAGTGGCGGGTGTAACATGCACTCCTACAAAGTATGGTGACAGCTTTACAGAAAAGGATAATAAAAATAATTGACGTATGCCTTCTTCAGAAAACAATGACAGCGCTAACGGACAACAATGAAGACTGCTACATGTGATAGTGTAAATGAAACAAATAAATCAAAGATTAATACAAATGAGTAGAAAATGTGTAAGGAAAAAGAACCAGAAAACACAACCTGGCAAAATAAAATCTGAGAGAGAAACATCACACAAAAAAGTCAGCCTAAAAGAGTAGGTTAGCCTTGGATGGTTATAGTGCGAACCTTCAAGGTCACTACAGTAAAAGATCTACGCCTGGAAGTCCGGCGCATTTCCTAGGGTGTCAAGAGGGTAATGGGCCGAAAAACTTGCTCGACAGTTGGTCACTTCTGAAGATCAGATCCCCCCCCCCCTCGCGAAGCTATGTATAAAGAGTTTACTATTACTGCGAACTATCCCACTGGGAAATAGAAAAAAAAAAAAAGAAACAGAAGAAAACCACATCACGTACAGGAGATAGGGTATTAGCTTCGATTTGTAGGTTTTTTTTTCTCATCTATCTATCTATCTATTGAGATTTCGAGCCATAGCCGGCCCATAGGGCGTAGACCCAGACACTTCTTATCTTATCTGAATTTTTGTTCTAGCAGTTTTCAATTCTTTTAAAGATAGTTTATCAAATCTCGCCATTTGTCTCTGTTCTGTGCAAGCAGCTCTATCTCATTGAGGGAGCCGATTCCTGCTGCTCTTGCCTCTCTCTCACATATATATTATATATATATATATATATATATATATATATATATATATATATATATATATATATATATATCAGCATATTTTTTCTCATACCATTGATAATTTTGGGATAAAGTAGTCAGCGTTACGCCATGTCCATCTTTCTTTCCTAAAAAGAAAAAAAAAAGATATATTCATGAAGGCAGTGTGAATGTAGAAGTCATCGATCGAGGTCGAACCTAATCAGTTCACTAACCACCGATCTACCTCGGCTACACTTAGAAACAAAACAGGAAATTAAGTTATGTTTGTATTTACATTTAGTTTTACTTTCGTTTGGCAAGATCGTTTAAACCACAGACTAGCCAATTTCTTGTAGGTTATGTTGTACCTAAACTGTCATCTAAAAGCTGTAGTGAACGCTCTATTTTCACGTCAAAATAAAATGTACCGGTTTGGTAAGACTTCTGTCTCAGCTCTGATTACATTAAACAAAAACTTCAGCCTTTCAGAAGGGTCAAGAAAATAAAGCTAGGGAAAGAGTCTCATATAATCAAGCAAGAGTTTCGGCCTTTTAGCTTCTTGCCATGTGGGGGGTAAGGTTATGGGTACCCGCCTGGATCATGACTCCCATGTGTCAGCCTCATGCTGCATTTAGCTTGAAAGCTCACACTAAGATTTAAAGCTGCCATAATTAAACTTATTCTATACAGCGCTTCTGATCGGATACGATCCATATCCGACCGCAAACTCCTGTCATAACCGTAACCTAGAATATTTGGTGTGTCCACTTCGTGGTTGTGTGTCAGGCTGGCTTGATATTCAGTATGTCAGTGTTCATATACTCTATCGGGAAAGAAGCTAAATGGTAAAAAAACACTTGTTTGACGGAGTGTCTACTTCTGATGATCAGATTGCCCCCTGCTGCGGCTCTGTATAAAGAGTTTTCTGTTAATCTTATTACTCTGTGTGCGTGTGTATATGAGTGGTTTGGGATATCAGTTACAATCACATGCCATATGGATACACAAGGTTAACTAACAGGGACGCTTTTTTACTCATGTTTCTTTCAATTTCTCCTAGTTCAAAATGATTATATATTTATATATTATTTTTGTTTTTTTAATTGTCAATACATATTTATACGTGTGTTTTATGGTTGCTACAATTGAAGGCCTACTGCGCCGAAACGTCGTTCTGGTTTGTGTTGTCCACTTTTTACGTGAAGCTTTAAACATACCGTTTGTTCTGTTTTGTATTTTTTTTTTAATTTCTCAATATCACTTGCTAGACTTAATTTACCGTAAGTTCTTAATAGATATAGATACTCGGATCTATTATAGGATACAGCAGATAACAAAAGACCGCAAATTGTACTCGATGCTTGCATAAGATTTGAGATAGATAACGTAAGAATCGAAGTGGAATGTAGAAGACGAAATGTTCCTAGCGAATCAGAGAAGCGATAGAAGAAAAAAAGATAAAGTGCGAGAAGCAATGACGTGACAATGGAACGAAGATGAGAGTGAATGAGATGAATTATACTGTGTTGATTCCGAAAAAAGCAGAATGATAATAGCGAACTTCAAGAATCCAAGCGATAAAAGAACGTTACGTATCAATGAATGAGGATGTTATAAAAACTGACCACGCAAACTCTCACGTACACAATTGTGTTGACGTAATAATGATGGGCGGAGAGGCATTTTTCTGGGTTACTTGAGAACTGTAATCATTCTCACGTTCAATATTGAAGTGCACTTCTGGCTGCACTTCCTGACGCTTCCAGTGTGTGCCTGACAGCAGGGGTTCATGTTTGATGTCTCCGACCGTTTAGTCAGGGTTGTCCGGTCCAGTGGCGGCAATTGAAAGACAATCGTGATAAATAAATGAATATCTATCATAGAAGTTAACTCCGAGCGAGATTCAAAAACAAATATTTAAGGACATGCATGTTTATGGCTTTTAAAAAAAAATACATAAAAATTCACTATCGACGGGTAAAAGTTTTCTTTCAAATGAGAGAAATGAAAAAAGAAATAGAAGAAAAAGCGGTATGGTTAAAATTTACATAATAAATGGACGACTTACATCATGACTGAATGACATTTCGGTTCAATAACTGGAGGCCTACTGATTCGAAACGTCCTTCAGATTTGTGTCGTCTATTTATTACGCATAGCTTTAACCATACTATATATATATATAATATATATATTTTTTTTTCATTTTTCCTTTACAATCAGCTTTACCGTAGCCTCTCATTTATATGCATTTCTTTGCATTGACCCCGGAAAAGTTCAACTCTTGATTCAGACTGTCTTTTATTCCCACTATTTTCTGTTCTTTTTTATTTTCCAAGTGCTGTCAAAGAGTCTGCTTCATTATAAAAGTCTGCATGCACTGAGTGGCACTCTTCTTTGTCTAATTACGCAGGTTTCGTTCTATCCTAACACAATTTCATACTATTAGATATATATTGAATACACTATTCTCTGAGTGGAATTTCTCGAAACACTTTATTTTACTCAGTCATCTTTAACACCACTGCTTTTTTTTTCTTTTTGTCTAATTCTCCCGTTTTTGACACCTTCTTTTTTACATTACTTCCTATTTTGATATATTTTCTACATTTAACACCAGATCGTTTCTTATATTATTTACTTTTTTTATATACTTTCTTTATTTGACACCAGCTTCTTTCTTATAAACCCGACTGGACTACCGACGTTCGGACAAACCGTGTTCGATTCCCGCTGGGAGCAGTGTGAATTGTACTCGCGTTTTGAAAAAAAAAAAAAACCACGGTCGACCCAGCCGTTGGCAGAAATGGGTACCAGGGTATTACCCTGGGAAGGTGAGGAATGTCGCTTCGCATCTGAGTTTCGATGCTTGAGACGACACTATACAGAAATCTCCGAACATTTCTGGATAGGCGGCCGAGCACATATGGGTGGAAACTGGCGTGCTAAGACGCCGGTTCAAGTCTCGTACTTTACCTTTACTTTACCTCTTTCTTATAACCTTCGTTTGAGCATTCGCAACTTCTATCTGTTATTACTCATTCTATTGGACACACGTTCTTATTATTGATATCGATTCTTTTTTTTTTTTTTTTTTTAATCACAATCCTTTTTTTTTTCTTACACACTTTCCTTTTTCGTGTCACTCCTCTTTTGTGTGCATTACTCTCTTTCTTTTGGCACCTAATTTCAGTTTGGCAACTTCTTCCTTTGTGCACAACTTCAGTCATTTCTCAAACACAATTTTAAACATTTTGAAGACAATTACTTCTTATTTTTTTTTTATTTTTTTTTTTTTTTTAATTTACACGACTACTTTCATTTTGTCACAATTTTCTTTAAAATGTCGAGAAGGTCGGGGCACTTATGAATGTCTACAAAGAGAAGTGATGATGATCATAATAAACATATAATAATATTAACATATAATAATATAACATATCGTAATATAAACTATCGTAATATCACCTATCATAATATAACATAGGGAGCCGCAATAGCTCAGTGGTTAGTGAACTGGATTGCAAAGGACATGGTGTAGGGTTCGATCCCAATCGACGGCTTCCGGGTTCACCCAACCTTAAATGGGTACCGGATTTTTTTCTGGTAAAGTAAATCAGCACGGGCGTAGTACCGACCACATTACTCCAAAAATCATTTGCTGAAGGTCTGTAAAATATAGGGTCACTAACACCATATTTCCCTATACGCCACTTGGCGTGGCGGTGGTACTTTACTTTTACTTTTAAATATAACATATCGTAATACAATCTATCGTAATATAAACATATTATAATATAAACATATCGTAATATAACCTATCGTAATATAACATATTAAATATAACATATCATAATATAACCTGTCGTATATAACATATTATAATATAACATATCGTAATATAACCTGTCGTATATATAACATATTATAAATATAACATATCGTAATATAACATATCGTAAATAAATAACATATCATAATATAACATATCGTAATATAATCTATGTAACATAACCTGATCGTAATATAACATATAATAATATAATCTATTGTAACATAACCTGATCGTAATATAACAACATGACGGAGGCGAAAACATGCCTCACAGCAAACAGAGCTGGAGGTTGTTAGCGACCCACAGCTGATTGCTTGCACCAGGATCGGTAAAACTAAACCATCCAGACCCTGCTCCACCTCTCTGTGGTGCCTCCAGTAACATACTAGCCTGTTTAGTCTGGGCAAGCGAGTAGGGAGAGGGATCGAAGAGGGAAGGCAACCGGTAAAAATGTAGTGCTGAAGTCGGATGTGTTCGGCCGAAACGCGCAAATATCACAGTTATACTCCAAACCACAACACAACGCAGACACGCCCACGTAACGTTCTTTCATGGGCGCATGACGAGGAGGTGTACTCCTTTAGTTATCAGGGGAACGCAAGCAAGAATAAAACAACATAACCATTTCTTTCTTTTCAGAACCTCGTAGAGGTTCTTTCTGAGGCATTTATTTGAATTGTCTTTTCTTGTTTTTTTCTTTTTCTCTTTAATAAATACATTTTGTGTATCCGAAGCGTTCTTCTTTGGCACTCTCGACTTTGATGTTTTGCTTTTCAGTTGCCGTTCTTTGCTCAACATAGAGGTAATTGTTTATTCTCCATCCTGTCCCCCTTCCTTATAATGTTTAGCTCCTTATCATCAATTTGTATTCTACACACTTTTCCAGTGTATTAGATTGTATGTTGGCATTGCATAGTCTTTGTTATTGTCTGTATTGTTTGTTTGATTTTATCATTTCAGCGAGATGATACGTATTTAGAACTTTCACATATTTTCTTACTGCCGTTATCTGGCACATAAAAAAAGATTATTTCCGACGGGCTATTGTTAAATATTGGCCATAAAGTAGTGAAACCACATGTTAATATGTGTATAAGTGCTATTTGGTTGGTTTTTTTAAAACTCATTTGTGTATATGTGTATATTGGTGGTATTTGTATGTATGTAATAACATTAGAACAGAGAGAAACACTTAATTGTATATTCGTTTTGCATATTCTCTAACTGTGGTGCAGTTTTAGGAGAATGAGGAGGCTAAAGGACGGGAAAAAATAATTAGTAAATATTAGTAAAAAAAAAAACTGTTTTATGAGCAGCAATACTTTCCTTATACTGGGCCTGGTGAACTATATACTTGTGCTCTGGCTCATGCTCTGATGAACTATAGTCTCTTGCCTTGTCCCGTGTATAGGACTTACTTGTCATTATCTGCATCTCTCATGCACTAATACTTATAACTATAACCTGTCTTGCTCATGAACTCTACTATAACTTGTCTTATCTCATGCACTAATGAACTATCATGTCTTGTCTCATGAACTGAGTGGACTATAACCTCTTGTCTCATCATGCACTATGAACTATAACTGCCCTTGTCTCATGAACTGGTGGACTATAAACTTGTCTTGTCTCATAAACTGGTGGACTATAACTTGTCTTGTCTCATGAACTGGTGGACTAAACTTGATAACTTATCTCATGAACTATGGACTATAACTTGCTTGTCTTATGACTGGTGGACTATAACATGTCTTGTCTCACGATGGTGGAATAACATGTCTTTTCTATGAACTGGTGGACTATAACATGTCTTGTCTCATGAACTGGTGGACTATAATCTGTCTGTCTCATGAACTCGTGGACTATATGTCTTGTCTTCTGTCTCATGAACTCGTGGACTATAACATGTGTCTTGTCTCATGAACTGGTGAATATAACATGTCTGTCTGTAACTGGTGGACTATAGATCTATCTTGTTTGTCTCATGAACTGGTGGACTATAACATCTTGTCTCATGAACTGGTGGACTATACATGTCTCATCTCATCTATACTGGTGGACTATAACATGTCTTGTCTCATGGTGGACTATAACTGTCTTTGTCTCATGAACTGGTGGGCTATAACATGTCTTGTCTCATGAACTGATGGACTATAATCTGTTGTCTCATGAACTGGTGGACTATAACATGTCTTGTCTCATGAACTGGTGGACTATAACATGTCTTGTCTCATGAACTGGTGGACTATAATCTGTCTTGTCTCATGAACTCGTGGACTATAACATGTCTTGTCTCATGAACTCGTGGACTATAACATGTCTTGTCTCATGAACTGGTGGACTATAACATGTCTTGTATCATGAACTGGTGGACTATAATCTGTCTTGTCTCATGAACTCGTGGACTATAACATGTCTTGTCTCATGAACTCGTGGACTATAACATGTCTTGTCTCATGAACTGGTGGACTATAACATGTCTTGTCTCATGAACTCGTGGACTATAACCTGTCTTGTCTCATGAACTGGTTGGCTATAACATGTCTTGTCTCATGAACTGATGGACTATAATCTGTCTTGTCTCATGAACTGGTGAACTATAATCTGTCTTGTCTCATGAACTGGTGAACTATAGCTTGTCTGTCTCATGAACTGGTGGAATATACATTTGCCTTGTTCCACTGGATACTGGTCTTGCCCGAGGGCAGGCAACCCACATGACGTCAATATTCTCTATAAAAATGCACAAAATTGTGTCTTCCATATACAACTAAGCTCTTCTGCTGAACTAACTAGTAAACCCAACAAACTTTCGCTGTCTTATATGATTAGTTCCTGTAATAGTAGTAAGACAACAATGCACAGCTCTAAATGATGAGTCCAGGAGAAGTGCAGTTATGCTATAGGATACCTTTACCTTTCAACGCTAATTTAAGAGTGATATCCTCACAGTGTTGTATCATGGATACTTTAGTTAGTTTGCTTATTTCCCTCTTATTATTATTTTGTTCCACTGAGTGTCGTCTCCACATCGAAGGTTGGCTACCATGGAGCGCCATTCCGCTCTGTCTCTTGCTTTGATGGTGCAGGTTCCCCCCCCCCCCCTTCTTTTCAGAAATACAAAATACGAACACGTTTCTTCTAAGGTACATTTAAGTACACAGGGAAAAGTTATATCTTAAAGACCAACAACATTTGTGGTTAAACATTTGAATAGTGTGCACCATAAAATCTCAAATTTGTCAATCTTAATTCAGTAGGCAGTAACTGAGTTAAAAGCTAGAAATAGCCCCCGCCATAGAATATATAAGGGGGAAAAAAACGATAAAATGGTTTGGCCACGTGACAAGGCAGAAAGATCAAAAACACAACACAACGAGCCTTCAGCAAACGTTGTGAGAACACCAGACCCAAGGGTCGACTACGAAAAAGATGGATCGATGGAATATTAGAAGTACTAGGAAACATAACAGCAGCAGAGGCGAACAGAAGAGCAAAAGACCGTAAATTGTATCTCTGAAAGGCAAATGAGGAAGGAAAAAAGAAGAAAAAGAAGAATTCAGAAGGTTGTAATCGCTGCTACCACGATAAAAATAAAATAAAAAAAAAAAATAAATAAATAAAATAACATTCATTGACACACTACTTAAGTTAGTAGCTTGACGTTATTGTATGGTGTCACAAACTGAAACCACTCCTTAAAATGTCAATCATACAGATTAGTAGGATGTGCAAGCCTCAATACAATTCATCTTTACCAAAAATATAGAAAATGTCCAAGATTGTATTTAAAGTGTCACTTTTAAGTTTAAAGCAAACAGCTATGTTCTGTAACATTTAATATTGTTCGGGCGAAGTATTAAACATTACCAGAACAGATTACAGTGTTATAAAATGGGGTTGTCATAGCAACTCATCGGTTTCTTTATATTCTCTGACGTAGCGAGCAAGTTACCCAGTCGTTTTTCCGCTCAATCAACTGGAGTTTGAACTGTATCGCTGAGTCAGCGCTTTAACCACGTCGCCAATGACGCCCCCCCTGTATTATTAATATCACCAGAACACACAGGCCCTAGTCATATCCACGGCACGCCTTCAGTCTGAGGCGATGTCTGGGATCAGTTGTGCTTGGTCCTACAGAGAGGTAATTAATTATTAATTCGCCTAATGAGAAGTGTTTATATTTACGTATATATATATATATTTGGGTTCAACCCAAACAGAGCCTCTGAAAAACTGCCTGAAAGGAAAGGAGAGGTTAATGTTGCGATTATTACTAGACACTTTACTGCCACATTTAATTTATCTCACCAGGTTGCTAAATTGCTAGTGGACTTCTACAACTACCTTGATGACTGGATGCCTTGTGGGTATTTACAACGATCCTTGTGTTGGTTGATTGCCCAAGAACATATACAACAATTAGTACAGTTAACTGCTCGCTGACTTTTATCAGCAAATATCTGCAATTGGTTGGTTGGTTGGTCGCAGTCGTCACCAATTATATTAAACTCTGCCTGGTTGGTCGCAGACTTCAACAATTATATTAACCACTCCTGGTTGGTCGCATATATTCTTTTTCAACAGTTAAAGTGGTTGTTGTGCTACTTCTACAAAAATCAAATTGTATTATTACTTACAGACATAAATAAATAATACAACGACAGACATTTTGAGGACATTTACAGCTATCCTTCGTAGATTATTGGTTACCTACATGCAAATACAGCTACCAAGAGCACTGAGGAGTAGTGTTTCACCACTGGTGAGAACAACACAAAAAAGCAATTGGACATCATTAAAGCTTCAAATTATACATCGACAACATATCCACACCGGTAAAATGATGTTGAATACAAGGATTCTCACACTGTTGATACCGTTTTTACTGACGCTGTTATCGAGTCTTGCTGATTCATCGCCTGTGTTGCCAGGTATTTCATTTTCCTTCGATAACCATTACTTAGTTACAATTTTTTCCACTTGTTACAATATATTCCAGCTGTTCTCTTCTCATTACATTGCCAAAAAATGATGATTGTTTTTTCCTAATATAGGAAATTATCTCTCTTTTTGCTTTGGCCTCTTTCAGAATGTTTCCATTACTCTTCTTAACTGTCCATGGTATTCCCAACATTCTTCTGTAAAACCACATTTCTACAGACTCCAGTTATATTCTTGTCTGTTGTCCTATTGTCCATGATTCACATCCATATTAAGACTGACTCTACATACCATTTAAGAACTCTGTTTCTTGTTTCTATTGTCAAAAATGGATTGCATAGTATCTTCCTCATTTTTGGAAAGCTGCTTTTGCCTGAGCAATTCTGCATCTCACTTCTTTTGTACATCTTCCGTCTGAGATTAACAAAGTTCCCAAATTGTTATCTACATAGTTTTATGAATACATACCTAGGGCCTACTCTATTTGATGTGGTTATTGTAGCCTTCACTACAGCAATTGTATGTCTCGTGACAGTTGTAGTTCATCATCATCGTGTGCCTTCTCCATTGGATCGCCATTCTACTCTGTTTCTTGCTTTGATGGTACAGGCTGTCATAGATTGACTTGACCATCTTTTGATGTTACTCGTCCATGTTAGTCTTGGTCTGCCTCTGCCTCTTTTACCTTGTATTTTTCCTTCCAATATTACTTTTAGTAGGCTGTTGTGTCTTTTAACATGCCCCAAAAATTTCATTTGTCTTGTCTTAATTGTATTTTGTAGTTACATCACTGAATGTAGTTGCTATGACTCATCATCATTTTTGCTGCCACTGCATCGAAGCCTGAATGCCATTTCATTCTGACTCTGAGGGCACACGCTGTCATGAGACTTCTAGGCTAAATCGTGAAGCTATCACTCTATTATAGCTTTTGTTTACATCTGCGTCGTTCACCTTTTATTTTCCATTTGGAGATGATCTTCAATAAGTTAAGTGTGTCTTCTTGAGTGTCAAAAAAAATTGCAACCGTTTTGTTCCAAGTGTGTCATAGAATTAAAAGATATTGACATCTGGCTATAATGAAATATACTGTCAGTGTGGCACGATGTTTGTGCATGAAAATATCAAGCTACAAGGAAAACATGAATCATGAAACTATTTTCTTTGTATTTTCATTTCTAATTCTGTCTCTTCTTGCTATATTCAGCATTTTTCTTAGACAACAGCCACACAGAGCTATAGATATACCATCGACTAGAATAGTTTATTCTTCATATTTTGTCTACTGCTTGTAGTTTGACGTTTTACAGCAAGAATGTATAGGTAACTTTCGCGGCGTCACTCGTTAAGTGGCTTGAGTTGTCTTCTGGAATGTATTTTGTGACTCTCTTATTCCATCAATCCGGAGTCTTTCCTTTACCTTATATCTTGATATTTTCATATAAATACTCGTGCCACAGATTGCGTATATTTCGATCTGACCAGATATCCAAAACATTTAATTCTTTAAAGTTTCATATTTGCTTAAACATTCCTACAGTTTTTTTTTCTATTTTTTTTTTACTCTGCCACTCCTTGTTTTGTTTCAGTTATATATTGCGCATCTCATATCACAGGGTGTGATTATATATTTCTATTGTGTGTGTTGTTACTTGCTGGTGACGGTGTGAGGAAGTGATGGAAGACGTTTCGAGGCCCACCACGTGTAAGATCAAAATAATTACAAGGCTTATCAACCTTATTTTAATCCAGCGCGCGTATTCCCACGCGCTTCTGATTGCGAATAGGCTTAAATCTTCCTGTCTATTTTTTTTTCCAGGTTATGTGTTGAGCTGTGTGTCGAGGGCTAGCTGCGATATTATAGCGTGTGGCGAATCGCTGGACAGGAATAACATCTCCCACGCGCGGTTTAGGGACGAGTAATTTAGTACTCTGTAAATTGTAATTTAATATTTCATTATGACAATATTATGCGGTGTTATGTTATGTTATGTTTAGACAGTCATCACTCGAAGGGTAAGCCAAGAAGAAATCACGAATTACAAGACATATTTTGTCTGGGATTATACATAGCTTCTTATCCAGTCCTACCTCTAGACTACCCATGCCCCCACACAATGATAATTTGCGTGAGCGAGTTTTTATAAATGAATAAGAACACAGATTAGCAGAGTAGAAAGACTTACCAGTTCGACAATATTGGTAATGGAAAGCAAATGGATCGGGTTAGATGTCATTAACAACCTACAAGAGACGGGTAGAACATATGACTTTGGCATATGTAACACATTGCTATTTAGAATATATGAACTTGGAGTGAAGACCGGTGTTGCGAGAACAGAACGATATTCTGCACGAACGAAAAGATTTGTCAACTAACATCGAACTGACATAATTAATCGCTGTGTGCTGATTAATATTTGAGCAGAAGAACGGATCACCTTTGGATGTGTTCAGTAGTAAAACAACCTCACTACCTTGTGGGTGAGACTTTTTAGTCAAAGGCTAGCAGAGCCAACCGTAAACAAACAGACGGAAGGCAAACAGAAAACCACCGTCGTAACTTGTTTGAACAATCATGAATCGCCACAATAATAGAAATCACGACAACAACGCTCTTAAGGGGGATTCTAATGGAAAACCCTCGTTCGGTAGGGGACATCATGTGCTATTAGGAAGAAATAATCACCCTTTTTTGGCCATGTAATGAGTAGAGAACAACTGGAATATATTGTAACAAGTGGAAAAATTGAGGGACGAAGAAATAGAGGGAAGCACAGAAAAAAAACGCCAGACAGCTTAAGAGAATGGCTTGACAAGAACAGAAATGATAAATAACTGTCGAGATCGAAAGTTTGGAGAGACACATGATCACCTACGCCAGCAGGCCCGGTACTTGATGATGATGATTAACATAAAAGGAAATATGTTGATGTGAAATGTGCCGTGCATTATTCGTGTGGGTTTAAGCAAAAGATGGGTACTAATGGACACTTTCTGAATATAGTAATAGATAGATAAAGAAGGTCCCGTAGTATATAATACACACACACACATATGTGTATAAAAAAAAAATATATATATATTGCGTTTCGAGCCGCGATAGTTCAGTGGTTAGTGAACTGGCGAACAGAGGACAAGAGGTAGGGTTCGATCCTGATCGACGGTTTCCAGGTTCACCCAGGCTTTGATGGTTATCGAACTTTTTCTGGGAGAGTAAAGTGGCACGGGCGTAATGCCAACGACATTACCCCAAAAATCATGTGCCAAAGGTCTGTACAAATTATGGTCATTAACACCATATTCCCTATACGTGACTTGGCGTGACGGGGCTCTTTACTTATATATATATATATATATATATATATATATATATATATATATATATATATATATATATCGCCTTTAGCGTCTTGACAGAGGGCTGGTAGAAAGCAATATTAAGTCAGTAGTTTGGTAAAATATTAGTGTCATATGCTGGATGCTGTTTTGCTGATCAGCTTCTCTCTTGGCTGAACTTGCCAATATTGGATAGACAGACTCGACCGCAGAATTTGTCCTGCCCCATTTGTCTTCTAAATTTGATATCAGCGCCTCCAATGTGGGTGAACAGTTTTTTTTTTAATTTGTGTTCTCAATGTGCTACGATTCTCAACCACATCCTCTCAGTTCATACACATACACACACATATATATAGATAATTATTATCAGGGGTGACATCATCTAAAGCACTATCTGGCACAGACTGTTACTCCTACCAGAAAAAAAAAAAAAAAAACTAATGGTGGATTTTTATTTTTGTTACGTTCGCCAACTTTCACCTCTGGCGATGTCACCACAGATAAGGAACTGCATTTTTTTTGCATGTTAATCCGTTTTTCCCATACAGCCGTGTGCATATGGGTTCCCTGCCGCACAGGCAGATGACTTGGACATCAGAGGTACTCATATTTTTTTCCGTCGATAAGTAATTGACGTTCCAAGCCGGGCCTCGCTTCCGAGACCAGAAATGGTTTGCGCAAAGAGAAACCACAAATAAAAATAACGACTGGTACACTCGCAATTGGAACTCACAACCTCTCTGTCTCGAGACCAGCAACTTACCTCGGGACCAACCAATCCCCCATGGATTTCAAAATAAGGTTCAACTAAGTGGTAAGAGGGCGCCCGTCCAATGCCCTTTGACACAAATGTTAATACACCAGAATACAACATCGAAGTACAAAACACATTTGACTTGTTGATGTCAGTACAAGAAGAAATGTCACTAGACGAGCTATCCACACATGCAAGACATATTCTCATCTCATCAGCCAACAAATATCCCTAGAAAAGATCATAAGAAGCTAAATTATATCTGGCTAGAGAGAGAGAGAGAAGAGAGAGAGAGAGAGAGAGAGAGAGAGAGAGAGGTTCTTTAAGACGGACTGTGATGAGTGCAACGGACTACAATGAACGCGCAATCCGATTGTGTGTCAAAGCAGTTTGCTGGTAATATTTTAGTAGTCTTGTAAATTTCTCAGTTCTGCTATGGTACATTAAAAATGTAACATGTGAGAGTCTATAGCTTGAAATGTTACAATATTTATGCTAAAGATATCATTATTTGACTATTAGATTATTTATTATTCATCATCATTGAGTGCCCTCTCCGCATCGAAGGTTGACTACCAAGGAGCGCCATTTAACTCTGTCTCTTGCTTTGATGGTGCAGATTGCCATAGGCTGACTTTTGATGTTACTCGTCCATGTTAGTCTTGGTCTGCCTTTGCCTCTTTTACCTTGTATTTTCCCTTCAAATATTACTTTTATTAGACTGTTGTGTCTAATGTTTTAACATGGCCAAAAAATTTCATTTGTCTTGCTCTAATTGTGTTTAGTAGTTCTTTTTTCATTTTTAGTTGTTTTAAAACTTCGTTTGTTTTCTTTTTTCTTTTTAGATTATTTTATTATTAGATTATTTTATACCAGAAAAGGTCAAATTCTAGATTTTGAAATATTTCTTTTGATAAACATACGTCATCACATTGCATTCACAGTCCGTCTGAAAGAATCTCTGTTTTTAGCCAGATCTCCCACTTCTTCTGTTGTCATGTTCAAGGTCTTCTTGATGTCTTGAAACCACATTCTTGTTAGTCTGCTCCTGATGCGTTGCCCAAGTACCACGCCTTCCATAATTGTTCTTTCCAGCCACTGTGATTTTGACGCCGCTATAGTTTTTTATTTTTTAATTTCATGTATAGAATGATGTTTATAGGCCGTTTTTTTCAATCGTTAAGTCATTTAATGTGTCTTCCTTGTTCTAGTTCTTTTTCAATTTCCAAGGTGTCTTAAGGATTTTTCTGTAGCTTTTTGTTTCAAAGAAACATTAAGGAACTAAAGATATCAATAGCACTAAGTAGAGTGAAGAAATTCTAAAGGCAGATACTTATGAAAGAAATTCTTAATCTTCTTAATGGACCGCTCTGAAAGGCGTTACATGGTGATAGATGCGTTACTCTGTAGTCTACAGCTAGCTATACAATTTTCGTTTTGCACCCAAAACATTCGACTTCAGTATGGTAATTTTTTGATACAGTATTGCCTTTCTTCTCCAAAAACGACTCACATGGTTTCAAAGGGGAGACGGTGCAGAATCTTCATTATTTCTGGTTCACTTATTCTGAGGTAAACAGTCAGTTTTAAGTCGCTGACTTTGCTAATAAACGTATGGGCCTCAAATAAATATACATTATTGTCATCGCTGCAACCTACAACACAATGATAGTGATTGTACTATGTAAACCACCTTCTTATTACAACTCGCTGCTGCCATGTCAGTTAGAATGAATGCGCATGCGCAGATTAAGATTATTAAGCAACAGAGAGATGTAGCAAGATTTGCATTCTAGTGCAGCGTTTCTCAAACTGTGGTCCGCGCCCTCCAAAGGGTCCGCGAAGGAAGAATAGTCGAAGTTCAATCTCGAGGGTCCGCAGTAAGGAGAGTTTGAGAACCGCTGGTATAGTGTACTTATGGCTTCCGGTTTACTCTTTCCTCAAAGTATATCTGGATAGGAAGTAAATAATGTCGTGTGGTTATCACTGTAACATCAACAAACTCATACTGCTGCTTGTTGGTTGGTACAGAAATGAAGAGGATCGGCAAAAGTGCAACATTTTGTTGCCTTGTGAGAAATATAAATATGTTTGTAAAGCTGAAGTTAAATGTGTTATCAATGTTTATTGAAGAGTTAATGTAAGAACATTTTAAAAACAGTTTTTGAGAGTTTTTTTTCTTCAGATTTTTAAAATCTTCATTCCATAACCACCAGTGATCGTTTGGAGCATTACTGACAGAGTTCGTCCACTTTCTGCATTTCTCTCAATCTTTAGTCATTCTTTGCAACTCTCTACAGAGCCTGTCCATTCTTTGAGATTATCTCCCCATTTCTTTCTCTGCTTACCTCTCTTTCTCGCCCCTTTCACAGTTCCTTGTCTTTGTTAGACCAGACCATCGAGGTATGTTGCCAAACCATTTCATTTTGCGGTTCTTCACAATAACCAAAGATCATCATGTACTAAAAATTGCTCGTACTTTTTTGTGCAAACATTTCCATTTGTGATATCAGTTGTAATGAAGAGATATCAAAGATATTACTATAACATGGTATCTTCATATTTTGTTTTTTTTCCTGTAGATCTACTGTAAGGGTCAATGTAAGTTTTGAGAGTAGTATTATAAAAAGGGAAAGCAGAAAGAACCGCCGTGATCGTGTGGAGTATAGGGGGGGGGGGAAAGATATACTACAGAGTGTCCAAAAAAGAATGTACATTTTTCAACAATAAGTTATTCTCTCTTCCCCCCCCCCCCTCTCAATGTAATATGAGGACCCTTTTTATACCAAAGATACTGTAATATCTCAAAGTTTTTTTTTATCATTCTTTACAAAGATACAGCATGGGCGCTGTTCGTGACACTGCACATATCTAATCAATTTTCTCTCTACAGCACAAATTTCTTTCTGTTGTTGTGTGGGCGCCGACTTGGAAAATCTGTTTGTATACGCATGGCTGGTAAGTAAAAAAAAAGTAAAGTACCCCCGTCACGCCAAGTGGCGTTTAAGGAATATGGTGTTAGTGACCATAAATATACCTACCTTCGGCACATGATTTTTGGGATAATGTGGTCGGTAATACGCCCGTACCGCTTTACTTTCCCCAGAAAAATATCCGGTACCCATTAAAGGCTGGGTGAACCGGAAGCCGTCGGTTGGGATCGAACCCTACCTTTCTTCTTTGTAGTCCAGCTCACTAACCACTGAGCTGCATGGCTGGTAGTTCAGCTTAAACTTTTATGCTTCAGTTACAATCAGTGCTTCTTATAAGTCTCTGAACACACTGGTCATCTGGGGGTGGGGGAGGGAGAGAGAGAGAGAGAGAGAGAGAGAGAGAGAAGGGTATATTCTTTTTCGGACACTCTGTATTAGTGCCCATAGTTTTATAAATATTTATACATTTATTGTAGTACAGCATTTCACTTGAGTGTCATTATAAATATTTATACATTTATTGTAGTACAGCATTTCACTTGAGTGTCTTTATAAATAATTGAACACTTCTTAAACAGTTCAAGCTCGTAATAAAAAAGATGACAAAATTGGCAAATTTGAAAGTTTCCGGGGATGCAATATTGAACGTTTAACCACAGATATTGTAACATTTCAAGATACAGCTTCTTCTAATCACTTTAAAGGTATAATAGAACAAGCATGTGTATTTTATCTCCATAGCAAGACAAAAATGACAAAATGAACGAAACTGTGTCTGACACCATCTTGGAACGCATTTTATCCGATAGCATTGCACTGTGTTTTCACCGTTCAGTCCAGTGCATTTGTCTACATCTTGTATTTGTTTGGGGCAGTCTCCCCATCCTTAGCCTTATATGTTTTCTCCTGACCTTCATGTAAAGTTCGTCTTAGACTTCTGTATAGTTTTAATGCCAATTCTTTTGTTTAAATTTCAGTACAAAAATACTGAAAATAGAAGTTGTATGTGCAAGTATGAGAGAGTGTACGATAGCATTAAAGAATAGTCTAGACTTAGTTTCGTCAACACCCACCAGGCAGCTTTGAAAAAAAAAAATGAGAGACAGACAGGGATAGGGATAGAGAGAGAGAGAGAGAGAGAGAGGAGAGAGAGAGAGAGAGAGAGAGAGAGAGAGAGCGATATGAGAATCACTGGTTGCCGATATTCACGTCAAATTACCTCCAAAGCTTAAGTGACGGTTGAGAGAACAATCCGTAGCCAGCTATCCGTATTTGAAAGAGATCGACTAGTTCGTATCTATCATGGATTGAACCCGCAGTCTTTGATTTGGGAGTCGAGCACGCTAACAGTCTTCTTTGTCGGGACATTAATTGTGATAGTGTTTCCTACTCCTCTTTATATTTTGTATCTTAATTCTTTTCCAGCCGATATCTCTCGCCCTCCACTCCTTTAAAGACAGTAAGTATAGCACTGGAGCTGTTCACTGGTTTATTGAAACAAATACCCTGGAGGCGATCCGTCCAGGAAAAGCTATCTATAGAAGTAACACATATGGATAAAAGGAATACCTCTATTAGTGTGACGTTTTTAGCTACAGGAGCTATGCACGCCTGACGTCATTCAATTCCACAACTACTTCTGCTCCAAAGCTGAAAGTGTCACGCTATTTGGCAAGTTTTCAGGAGTTATCCTTTCAGTCTTCATGTTTACACAGACAGCAATGGTCCAATTGTAAAACTAAGTCCCGACTCACTCTTACAAACTTTAATAAACATCATCATGTGCCATACCGGTTGGCGTAGGTGATCATGTCCCTCCACAATCTTCTATCTACAGTGCATTGTAACAGTTCTGTTGTTGACTGTTTTCCATGCCATGACACCAAGCTATCAGTATTTTCTTTCTTTGTCGTCCGCGATCTCTCTTTCCTTTTATTTTGCCAGTTGTAACCAAGTATTCCAACTTTCCTCTTCTCATGATGTCTTCCTCATTGGTCTTTTAGATGTCTAGGGAACTTTCAACATTCTTCTGAGAAATCCCATCTCTGTGGCCTCTAATCGTCTTTTCATTTGTTTGTCTACTGTCCATGATTTGCTTCCATAGGTCAGAATTGGTTCTATATAGCACCGATGAACTCTCTTTCTCATTTTTATTGACATAGATTTGTTACATAAAGATATTTTTCATTTTCTGAAATGCTATTTTGGCCTGAGCGATTCTGCTTTTTATTTCTGTGGTGCATCTCCCATCTGATGTTATTATTGTGCCCAAGTATTTGAAACGTTGTACTTGTTTCAGATTTGTCTCGTTTATTTTATGCTGCACGATTGTTTCTTCGATATAACCATTACTGGGGCTATAACCATGACTATACTAATAGTCATTACAAACTTTAACGCTTCAATAAATTTCACTCACTTTCTTTAATTCATTCATTGTCCTCTCGAATATAAGTGCCAAGTTTATGCCAAAACTAGTCTAATTAGAAACAGAACTAAACGAGATGTTTATTATTTATGGAGATGATGGCCCTTTAACGTCCATGATGTGCAACATTATTGCTTTCTTTACTTTGATATAAGTTATTAGCCAGAAGCTGCAGCTTAAGGCAACATATATTACGACAACGAACAACTTCCTTTGTAAAGAGGTATCCATTTTTATTATTTATTTTTTTTTTGCATTAGCCAGCTTTCACTTATAGCGAAGTTCCTAGAGACTAGGAACTTAATTTTTCGCGTTGATCCATTTGTCCCCTACAGCCATGTGCACAGGAGTCTCTCGCCGCACATGCGGCAGATAACTCCGTCTTCAGAGGTACTCATATTTTTTTCTCGCCCATGAGTAATGACGTTTCAAGCCGGGTATCGCTGCTGAGACCAGGGGTGGTTGCCGCAGAGAGAAATCACAAATAAAAATCCCAACTTGTGCGGCGGACATTTGAACTCGAAGCCTCTCTATCTCGAGACCGGCGTCTTTCCTCGAGGCCAACCAGTCCCCCAGAGGTACTAATAACAGAAAGAGAGAGAGAGAGAGAGAGAGAGAGAGAGAGAGGGCGATATTTAATTAATGACAGGTTCAAAGAGACAGTAAATGAAAGCAAGAGAACCTATCGGAAATTATAACAAATTACATGGAAGAAAGCTACCAAAATGGAAATGCATGCAGCAGTAATGGATATGGTTACACTATGCGGCGCTTGATAACGATAAAAATCATGATTTTCTCCTTCCTGAAATGAAACAAATAAAATATATATGAGAGAATTACCAAACCTTTAATGAAGCCCCAATTTAAAATTAAAAAAACAAAAAACCACTGAGTCATATTCTGGATGACGTCACCTAAAAACACTAGCCAACGCAGACTGTACCTCTCACCTGTTTTGTGAAACAAATATCAGAGGGACGATTAGGCTCTGACATTTTCATTTTAAAATCTACCTTCAGGTAACATTTTCTGAACGACTTTAATTTATCTCTCACTGTAGATAATGCGAATAAGGGTATTAGAAAACTTAGAAGCGTTCCTTTGAAACGAAACAGGTTTCAGAATTTACATGACGATGAGTGCACCTTATACAAGGAAATTTAAAATAAGTTTTTGATTTTAGGTCTCATAAAGATGTCATCGTCTGATGTTGTGAGTATCATAAACATGTCATCGTCTTATGTTGTCAGTGTCATTAACATGTCATCGTCTTATGTTGTGAGCATCATAAACATGTCATCGTCTTATGTTGTGAGTATCATAAACATGTCATCGTCTTATGTTGTGAGTGTTATAAAGATGTTATCGTCTTATGTTGTGAATGTTATAAGATGCCATCGTCTTATGTTGTGAGTGTTATAAAGATGTCATCGTCTTATGTTGTGAATGTTATAAAGATGCCATCGTCTTATGTTGTGAGTGTTATAAAGATGTCATCGTCTTATATTGTGAATGTTATAAAGATGTCATCGTCTTATGTTGTGAGTGTTATAAAGATGTCATCGTCTTATGTTGTGAATGTTATAAGGATGCCATCATCTTATGTTGTGAGTGTTATAAAGATGTCATCGTCTTATGTTGTGAATGTTATAAAGATGCCATCGTCTTATGTTGTGAGTGTTATAAAGATGTCATCGTCTTATGTTGTGAGTGTTATAAATATGTCATCGTCTTATGTTGTGAATGTTATAAAGATGTCATCGTCTTATGTTGTGAGTGTTATAAAGATGTCATCGCTTTATGTTGTGTATGTCATAAAGATGTCATCGTCTTATGTTGTGAATGTTATAAAGATGTCATCGTCTTATGTTGTGAATGTTATAAAGATGCCATCGTCTTATGTTTTGAATGTTATAAAGATGTCATCGTCTTATGTTGTGAATGTCATAAAGATGGCATCTTCTTATGTTGTGAATGTCATACAGTTGTCAATGTCATGAAGTTATGATCATCACTTACTAGAATTTCCCACCGTCACGCCAGAAATTCAGGCAGCAATTTCCTTTTTATAAACTTGAAATCCAAGTTGCTTTAATTTCTTTTAACAGTAGCAATCTGGAGATTGTATCCTTTCAAGATAAATTGCGTCTTCTGCTGTTGTGACGTTTGACTTTTTTTCTTTTTCTAAATGTGTTGTTGGTGTCAATGTTTTTTTTTTTTAATTAACCAACGATACCATTTAAAACAAAAATATAACGAAAGAGATACAACATAAAAGCTGTTCCAACCTTCGCCATCACAACACCTACCTTTCGGAAGACAAAATAGCAAGAACCATAAAACAAAAGGCAAATATTTAGGAGAGAGAGAGAGAGAGAGAGAGAGAGTGAGATAGAGAGAGAGTGAGATAGAGAGAGAGAGAGAGAGAGAGAGAGAGAGAATAAGAATGCTTTTTCTCCAGAAATAGCTAGAGATATTTTTGTGTTGTTGTTTATTTCTCTCTTGGCATGAATGATGTATGTCATAATTTATTAGTGACACTTAATTAGCTTCAAATGCACGTCATCATCACCATTGCCTTCAATAATTTAATATACTCAGTGAGAAGAGTTATACTATGAAAGCAGCACTCCCTATTCTGGCAGTGTCAGAGAGTTAACATCAGTTCTTTTGCTGGAAACAATTATCAGCCCTTCGAGATCTCACAGGGGCAAGCCACCACGTTCATGCGGTGGGTGGTTCACCATACCGTGTTTATGCAATAAAGTGCACCCTTAATGTAGGCGATAATGAATACAAATCTGAAATTCGAAACTGTTTATTTATTCCCATTAGGAACATTAGTTAGATTTCTTGACTTAGAACTGATAAGTGTGGTCTATTTATAGAGCTGACAACAGTAGGACTTATTGTATTTTAGTTTGTTTATCTTGTGATACTATTTCGCTTTTCGAGAGATCTTATAGCATTCCTCAGTTCCTGCCTGGGACAGAGTGATGGTGTTTCCTACTTTTCTAACTATATTTTCCTCTCTCTCTCTACCTTTCTTCTAGTTAGTTTCTCTCCCACTCCACTCTTTTAAAGAGTGGGGACACCATTTTATCTGTGCAAGAATTTCATGAAACGCAGAATTCAGGAGAATGTCCATCCAACTGTAAAACTGATTCTCTGACTCACATTTGAAAGAAAAAAAATAAAAGCAATAGATAGAAGACGATAACAACGTTACATACAGATTATAATATCACTATCGTTGTTGTGTTAAAAACATATATAGCCATTCAATATTACATGTTACAAACAGTAATAATTATACATTCCTTCTGAGTTATTGTGAACGCTGAGGTGAGAAGAAACAGTGGTCGTCACAAGAAAATTGAGATTTGTAAAAAAGAATTAGAGAGGAATTAATGTAAGAAATGGAATCACTGTTAAGAGGAAAAAAGGGGAGGCGGGGGGATTATCGAAAAGAAAAAGAGTTTGTTAGTTTTAAATAGAGAAATAAAAAAAAAATAAAAAGAAAGGTTGACTGAATAAAAGTAAGAAGTTGTTCTTGGAATTATCATAACTTTGTTAAATTGTTTAACATAAATTCGTATTTTAAAAAGAAAATCCTTTATGTCATCTCTTTTCTAGGGTTTGTTGTATTATTAATTAATAAGGGGCTTGAATAATAGCTGTGTGTTCATGGTATTGCTGCGTACTACATGTTAGGATCTCCAATCTAATTCATCTAATTCTAATTCATGGTAGTCGCCACGTACTACATGTTAGGATCTCCAATCTAATTCATCTAATTCTAATTCATGGTAGTCGCCATGTACTACATGTTAGGATCTCTAATCTAATTCATCTAATTCTAATTCATGGTAGTCGCCATGTACTACATGTTAGGATCTCCAATCTAATTCATCTAATTCTAATTCATGGTAGTTGCCACGTACTACATGTTAGGATCTCCAATCTAATTCATCTAATTCTAATTCATGGTAGTCGCCATGTACTACATGTTAGGATCTCTAATCTAATTCATCTAATTCTAGTTCATGGTAGTCGCCACGTACTACATGTTAGGATCTCTAATCTAATTCATCTAATTCTAGTCCATGGTAGTCGCCACGTACTACATGTTAGGATCTCTAATCTAATTCATCTAATTCTTGTTCATGGTAGTCGCCACGTACTACATGTTAGGATCTCTAATCTAATTCATCTAATTCTAGTTCACGGTAGTCGCCATGTACTACATGTTAGGATCTCCAATCTAATTCATCTAATTCTAATTCATGGTAGTCGCCATGTACTACATGTTAGGATCTCTAATCTAATTCATCTAATTCTAATTCATGGTAGTTGCCATGTACTACATGTTAGGATCTCCAATCTAATTCATCTAATTCTAATTCATGGTAGCCGCCATGTACTACATGTTAGGATCTCTAATCTAATTCACCTAATTCTAATTAATAGTAGTCGCCACGTACTACATGTTAGGATCTCTAATCTAATTCATCTAATTCTAGTTCATGGTTGTCGCCACGTACTACATGTTAGGATCTCTAATCTAATTCATCTAATTCTAGTTCATGGTAGTTGCCACGTACTACATGTTAGGATCTCTAATCTGATTCACCTAATTCTAGTTCATGGTAGTCGCCACGTACTACATGTTAGGATCTCTAATCTAATTCATCTAATTCTTGTTCATGGTAGTCGCCACGTACTACATGTTAGGATCTCTAATCTAATTCATCTAATTCTAGTTCATGGTAGTCGCCATGTACTACATGTTAGGGTCTCTAATCTAATTCATCTAATTCTAATTCATGGTAGTCGCCACGTACTACATGGTAGGATCTCTAATCTAATTCATCTAATTCTAGTTCATTGTAGTCGCCACGTACTACATGTTAGGATCTCTAATCTAATTCCTGGTAAAAACTCCTGACCATTCTAGTAATAGGACGCATCATCTTATTGGATAACAACTGTGAAGATATTAGCGTTCGTCAACCCTTTATAATTAAAGTAAGACTGGTTTCTCATTCAGCCGAATGGTATTTATGGAGTATAGGAGTTAGTGCATATAATTTGCTATGACTAACGATGATGTTGTCGGAACCACTTTAGACCGCCCAACCTTTCTAGAGAAAATTTCAGCCATTTTTAAAGGAGGCTGGGTGAACCCAGAAATCGTGTCGATTCGGAAAGAAAAATTTCGTAATTTTGTGGAATTGAACCCGGACCTTCGGGATACGAAGACGAGCACCGGTCAGTCATAAACCATTGCTTATAAAAGTCTCAAGCTAATGGTTAGAGTTAGTCGAAGGTCTCGGTATCACTGCAAACTAATTAAAAATCCATTACTGCTCAACCACCCATGCCAGTGGAGTCATTCGAATTAAAATTAATCTCATTGAAGGATCAAAACAAAGAAAGGCAGATGCAGTCTTGATCATAGCAGCTACAGCACAGACCAAAAGACATAAGGCCAAGCGGCACCGAAAGTGAACGCAGCTGAACTATACTTTGTCATACGATATCATCATTCATCGTAAGCAATCGGAATATCGAAACACAATCCGAATGAAAAGCACAGCTCACGGTGTGCACAGAGGTCAAAACAGTAGCGTCGAAAGCAAGCCGGACTTGGAATATGAGGAAACTACAACAAGGAAAACTTTCCAGACTGAGCCTCAATGATTCCTGCCGCCTGACTGCCATATTGACCGGAAGTCCGTCTCAAGATAATCTTCTAATATATAGTCATATCTAGTCTTCAAGGACCGTATATGTTATACTACTGAAACGTCCATGTTACTGTACTTCAATTGTAGCTTAACCAGAACATTTGGGAAAGAAAGAAGTATGTAAACGAACCACAACTTTTATTATGTTTTTAAATAACCTTCAAAACGTGTATTTACCATCGGCAAAATTGTACATCATAAGACCCACGAGACACATAAGGAAGGAACTAAAATTAAGATCCATTAAAAGATTAAAAGGAAAGTGAAACGACTTAATTAATTAAGCAATTGAAAGAAGAGAGGAAGTACTTATTTAATTTTTGTAATATGTTCACGAAGATAAAATATCATCCACAAAAACATCTCATGTTTTTGCTTAATACAAACACATTCACACCGCATCTACACATCGAAATATCACAAAATGTTATCGCCCTGAAGAAAACGCGCTTTTTATTCAACTGGGAATATAGGTTAAAGGACAGAGAATACACTGTAGTTTAGCTTGAAAACGTTCGCTTATTTGATATAACGGTTTCTTCAAATGTTCCATTCAAGTTCTTTGTCAATAGTGGGTTTATAAATTAAGAAACATATCTACGAAACAAGTAAGGAATTGTCTTAGTCAAGGAATGTAGATGTGAGAAAACGGTAACTGGCGGCAATATAGTATTTCAAGAGCCACTGATGTGGGTGTTGAAAGTCTTGCTTATTTACTTATGGGAGTCGTGGTAGAGCAGTCGTTTGCGAATTAGTCTCCCGAGAACAAGAGGGCCGGTTTATTCCCTTTATGACTTTCGGTTTTTGGATTCATCCAGCATGAAAAGGCTGACGACGATTTTTTTAAATATTTTATTGGGAAAGTCAGAAAGCCTGACGGATGTTGACATTACCCACAATGCGTCGACAGTCAATAACAACAGTGGGCATTGCACCAGTTTTCTATAAACGACAAACACCAAGACGTTGCCGGAATATTACCACCTCTCTCTCTCTCCTCTCTCTCTCGCTCACCTCTCTCTCTCTCTCTCTTATTTCGTTTCTTTCTTTTAGCATCAGAATCGATAAATAAAAATAAAGTAAAATATCCCCGTCACGCCAAGTGGCGTATAGGGAATATGGTGTTGGTGACCATAAATTTTACAGACCTTTGCCACATGATTTTTGGGGTAATGTGGTCGATATTACGCCCGTGCCGCTTTACTTTCCCAGAAAAAATCCGGTACCTATTAAAGGCTGAGTGAACCGGAAACCGTCGGTTGGGATCGAACCCTACCTCTTGTCTTTGTAGTCCAGTTCACTAACCACTGAGCTATCGCAGCTCCCTAGTATCGACAATACACAACTACAACTATTGGACAGTTATAGATAAGATGTTCTGATTCAGCGTATACGGCCAAATCATTTAGAGGTGAAAGGTAGTAGATAGTGCGCTTCTTCACTATTATAATCTTCCCCAACACAGTGAGTCAGGTACACAATTTTAACTGATTCGACTGAAGAATGTCAGTCTTTGATTAAATATGTGTTGTATTGTAGCGCTACGAGTAATCTCTTTCTTACTATCAAACTCAGGAAAGAGAAGGAGAAGACAAGAGAGAAAAGGATGAAGAAGAAGAAAAAAGAGGGCGTTTGTTTCAATGTTTTGCTTTTAACCATCGGCACATTTTTGTGCTTCGCAGCAGGAGGCAATCCAATCATCAGAAGTTGACCCCGTGAGCCAAGTGTTTCGGCCCCTAATTATAACAATATGTTATCATATTGATTAGAGGCCACAGAGATGGGATTTCTCAGAAGAATGTTGAAAGTTCCCTGGACAGCTAAAAAGACCAATGAGGAAGTTCTCAAAGAGGCCAACACAAAAAGGGAGCTCTTAAAAAACATCAGAAAAAGCAATCAACATTTTTCGGGCACATCATGAGAAGAGGAAAGTTGGAATACTTGGTTACAACTGACAAAATAAAAGGAAAAAGAGATCGCGGGCGACAAAGAGAGAAAATACTGGATAGCTTGGTGTAATGGCATGGAAAACAATCAACAACAGAACTGATACGATGCACTGTAGATAGAAGATGGTAGAGGGGCATGATCAACTACGCCAACCGGTTATGGCACATACACAACCGGATGATGATGTTATCATAACTACCGGCAACAATGAATGGTTTGGTAACAAGTCAACAGTAGAGTCGATAAACATTTAGAAATTTGTGGAGAGGACACGATAATCTACTCCAGCAGGAACGGCACTTGATGATAATAATTATATTATGTTAGGATCTTCATCACTGCATTGCGGACACGCCCATTGGTGCTCCGACCTACTCCCTGAAGTACCGAGAATCTCCAAGGAGAATTCTGACAAACGTGCAAGAACTCTGTTGCGCGGCCTGGGATCCAAGTGATTGGTGATGATAGTGACGTAACAAGGAAATTTGACTCTTGACCGAAATGATAATCTTGTTTAGTGAATAGCCTGGAACAATGACGTGTTCCAACAAAGATTACATCATAAACCAGTGATCTTTAAAGATACATCCCTTGCGGGAAAGCTATCAGACATTTGACATTACACAACATCCCACCGAAAATAGCAGGAAAAAACATGGCATGTTTGTTTTGTTATTTGTTTCCGATCATACAGCCCGTGGAAGATTGGCCTTTTGACATAATGTAATGCAGTGTATTTCTGGGGAGTTTGTTGATTTTTTTTCTCTCGTCAAAGTTTCCTTCTCTAAAGAATTGATACTCAATCTTACATCTTACGAATACAACGTTCAATGGTGAAACTCCATAACTTAAAAAAAAAAAATAAATAAAAAATAAAAAAGACTTTAATGAGGCTATTCTCAACTCTACAGTGACACCGCTCCACCACTCCAGAACATGCCCCAAATTAAAAGTAGTTTTAGTTCTTCTTGTTGTTAAGTTAGCTCAGTGGTTAGTGAACTGGACTACAAAGGACAAGAGGTAGGGTTCGATCCCAACCGACGGCTTCCGTTTCACCTAGCTTTTAATGGATACCGGATTTTTTTTCTGGGAATGTAAAGCGGCACGGGCGTAATACCGGCCACATCACCCCAAAAATCATGTGCTGAAGGTGTGTAAAATTTAAGGTCACTAACACCATATTCACTATCCGCCACTTGGCGCAACGGGGAACACTTGATGAATTCATGTGTGCTCCAATATCCCATTCGGGAATCTTGAGAAAATCCGAAGAGAATCCTGACCCACGTGCACGAACTCCGTAGCACGGCCTGGGGTCCATGCTGTAGGTAGAGTTTTACCTGACAACTTTGCAACAACGTGCGCACATGGTACCTCCTATTTATTGACATTATCCGACCTGGCTAGACATTAGAATTTCAGAACCCAAGAGATCAGGGGAGAGGGTGACGTCACGATAAAACAGCGGATTTCTTTCCATCTTCTTCCCCTCCTCTTTTGCCTTTCAGCGTCGAGGGGAGATATAATTTTCGGTCTTTTGCTCTTCTGTTCGCCTCTGCTGCTGTTATGTTTTCTAGTGCTTCTAATATTCCGTCGATCCATCTTTTTCGTGGTCGACCCTTCGTTCTTGTGTTTTCGCAACGTTTGTTGAAGGCTCGTTGTGTTGTGTTTTGATTACTCTGCCTTATAACATGGCCAAACCATGTTATCTGTTGTTTCTTTATATATTCTATTTCGGGGGCTGTTCCTTGGTTTTTCCTCAGTTCTTCATGTTTTTCCTATTTAAAAAAAAATAAAAATAGCGCGTCCAGCGAGTCCGACGTTGTACCTCCAGACTACCAGCACCCGAAGAGAGTAGTGTTATTGTTTAATTAAATGGTAGTATCTTGTCGGCAAGATAAATATATTTCTGAAGCAAGTGTCGGGGGTAAAATAGAGGAAGTGGAAACGATCAGGGAATTATGGGAAACTGCTGGTGGGAAATGTCTTGATAAAGCTTAGGTGTACGTGAGTTGCGGCTTCACTGTCCCAGGGCTGGGTTTCAGGAATGAGGTCATTTTGTTATTCTTGGCTTTGAAAACAAGATGACCGTGAAATGATTCACGGCGACAGCTCAAGATAAGGATCGGATTGAAATTGACGATGAAGACAAGAAAGGTGTACGTGATTTGGGGTTCACAGTCCCACCAGGGCTGGGTTCTAGAAATGGGGTCACTTTGTTTCTTGTGGTTTGTTATGCATGAAGACAGTGATGTTGTTAGAGTCGTTAAAAAGAGATAAGAATAGGGTTAAAGTTGAAGGTAAAGGCTAGAAAGAGCAAATTATTTGATAACTGGAAATTTAGCACGTCATAACTGATGAAAAATGAATTATATTGTTGCTGCGATCTTTTTATGTGTGTGTTTAAAAGAGAATTTCTTCAATAACAGCAGTGTTCGCGCAAATATGTTTACCACTTTTGGGTGGTACCATGAAATATAACTCCAATATTTTTTTTTAGATTTACGTATGGCTTACATAATGAGAACATGTTAAATACTGAATTCCATTTTGATTGAGTACATGTTAGAACGTTGCTATCTTTTACGCCATGACCCAGTGTATCCGATTTCTGCCTGCATTTTATTCAGGATAGCTTTCCTTAGACTTTGATTGTCCCCAATCTTCCTGCAAGTCAACAGTTTGTCTTTTATGTAGGGGCATTCTGCCCTTAGATGGTTCGGCTCTCCCGGGTTTATGAGCACCATCTGCACGAGCTTTGTGTAGAGTTGTCTCTCTCATAGGTGGTCTGGTCTTCGGACCTTTTGGGCACCACTTGTCTGTTAGAGGACATAAAGAGGAGAAAAGACAGAGAAGCATTTAACCCATGAAGTTGGATGGATTAGTCCAGACCAGAGCGTGTACCACTCGTCGGTGGGTCTGCGTCTTCACTTAAGGAGTTCATCTACTCCTGGCTCCTTTATCTGGCCCCTCACCAAGGACCTTTCCAGCTTGGGCGACTCTGCTAGGAGCTAAGCTCCCGCTGGCAGGGCTCCTGGATCCAAGAGGCACACAAGCCCTTCAGCCACAACAAGGTGTGCCTAATGTTGATGGAAATACTGAATTGTAATGTCTTTAACTTTTTAATGTTCATGGTAAGGTAATTTTGGTTTTTGATTCTTACTGTACACAACAATCAAGTTACTGGCCACAACGAGACTATTAATTCTTTTCATTAATACCATCTCCGGTCAACTTCGCCGACGCCTAATGCTAAACCTGGATGTAACAGAATGAGGATTAGGCTTAGAGTATGTCAGTCACTCAATTCTAGGATTAGGCTTAGAGTATGTCAGTCACTCAATTCTAGGATTAGGCTTAGAGTATGTCAGTCACTCAATTCTAGGATTAGGCTAGAGTATGTCAGTCACTCAATTCTAGGATTAGGCTTAGAGTATGTCAGTCACTCAATTCTAGGATTAGGCTTAGAGTATGTCAGTCACTCAATTCTAGGATTAGGCTTAGAGTATGTCAGTCACTCAATTCTACTTAAAAGGATTGTTCTATTCTGTCGTTTGTGATTTCGGATCAGTATTTCCTTCTCGTGTTTGTCTTTGTATTCTTCCTCTTCTTTTCTCTTTTCACTGATACCGAAAGGGTCGTGTTTATATCATTTGTCGTTCTTGAGCTGCTCGAACTGTCTGAATTAGTGATTTTCCTTTGTTGTTACATGTCTCTGTCACTGCATCTATCCATCTTCTTCTAGGTCTTCCTCTTGGTCTTATCCCATGCATTCTCGAGAAGAACGCCTTGATGGTGATTGGTGAGGATTCATTTTGACCAGGTGGCTCAACTATTTAAGTTGTTGTTGCTCTATATATTCTTGGCAGGGTTTTATTCCCACCATTTTTCTTATGGTTTCAATTGGTATTCTATCTTTTCTTGTGTTGTTTGTTACTTTTCTCAAGCATCGCATCTCACATGTATTGATCTTTTTTAAATGTGATTTAGAAAGGGTCCATGTTTGACTTTCATAGCACAAAGTGGGTATGAAAATTATATTTATCATTTGTTGTTTAGCTGCCATCAATAATAAAATCGACCCCGTGTTTGTTTATTTCTGCTATATTTTTAATTGCGCTCATGACAAGTGTGTAACTTTGGTGTATTTCTTTAATGATTTTACCTCTCTTTCTTGTGTCCGCTAATCCTAAGATTGTTATTACATTTTTTCCCCCATAAATTCAACTATTTCTGTGCTTTTATCACCTAGACCGTATATGTTCCAAGTACCTATTAAACGTTCTTATTATTTTCTCATGTCGAAGTGTCGTAGTTTGTCTCGCCTCTCTGCTAGTTCAGCTGTTTCATACCCATTTTATACTTATCTTATATGTTTTAAAAAAACACAGATTCAAATGCATCAACAAGAACTTGGGGAAGGGAGCAGGCTCAGAGAAAGGAATGACCTTCTTGATGAAGATCTATGACGCGGTGTTGTGAAAGCCTTTCTGGAGCCATGCAGCCATCTTCCAACTAGGACATAACATTA
Source organism: Megaustenia siamemsis (assembly GCA_032433765.1). NCBI lineage: Eukaryota > Metazoa > Mollusca > Gastropoda > Stylommatophora > Ariophantidae > Megaustenia > Megaustenia siamemsis. The sequence continues at coordinate 38,186,620 of JAVIAB010000139.1, read as the reverse complement.
ATGTAGTTAAGGGATGAACCCCTGAGACGTATATCGCAAAGGTAATTATAACATGGAGAAGATTAGAGAGACTGCGAAGGAGAGAAATTATTGGAGAAAAACGTGTTTAGTGCTCTATATTCAAATGATTGTTAAAAATGCAAAAAAATAATTTTTCTAAAGAATATAATAGAAATAGAATGAATAGGATATAAAAGAAAACAGAAAAGAAAAACACAATATTAAAAAATGAATAGAATAGAATAGAATAAAAATTTGAAAAGAATAGATTATTGAATAGAATATATATAATACAGAATAATATAGAATAGATCTTCAACCTCTATAAAAAAAATAATACACCAAAGTGGAAAAAGAAAATCAAAGAAAGAATAAAATAACTAACGTCCCTATTTTAACAGATCATTAGGTGCAGTAAATATCTAGGACGTTTCCTCTGTCTTGACAATATGGCTGTACCTATACTCCCAAAGCCACACAAGACTGTAAATTGTTCATCTTTTGATCCTTTCCCGTATCCGTAAGCCTGTCATACCAGACTGATTCAAACTTTACCCTACTTTTCTTTAAAAAGATGCCTGGCCACATAATGCATGGCTATACTGGTTTGGGGTATGGGCTACCGCTGACATAATAAATAAATACATACATTATATTCAGTAGCCTAAAATGAAGTAATATTTGCTAATGACATCACAACATTTTAAATTACTTACTTATTTATATCAATGTAAACTCTATCCGTCTTGTTTGGGACGAAAATGTCTCGATGACTTTGTCATTGAAAGTACTGTTGGAATGGTTTCTAAGTTTCTGAAGGAATGATTTCTCAATGGACATTATTGCCAAACCAGATATGCGTTCTTGTGTCTGAGTTGAGCGACAATAAGATTTGATTCTCTTGAGAGCAGAAAAAGCTCTTTCTACAGATGTTGATGCGCATAAACGTAGTTATAAATAGGTTAGGAAGTTCCGATAATCAACATAGTTTCACTTTCACTTTGTGACGCTTCTGATTGGCTAGAGCTTAAAATAACCCATGAACCCGCATTTTGTAATAGATGGCTCTCGCCGTATAATTTTGAAGGCAATTTTGAATGCCAAGGTCATTAATTCTAAGTCGGAGAGAAGAGAACTGTATCGCTGCTTATTAGCGGTTTCTATCTTGTTTCGGTTTCATTCACAAACGTTATAGTGGCCATATAGGAAAAACTTGCTTTAATAAATGCAAATCAAAGCAAATAAATCATATTAGCCTACGAAATGTGTAAAAGAATATTCGAAAATTTGTAATATAATTATGAAAAAAAAATATAATAAATTATCATTTCCTTTTGTATTTCGTTAATATGTTCATGCTACCGACGGTAGCATAGACAATACGCCACTGACATAATGTCCCGCCCCCTAAATATTTTGTTAATAAAACTTGCCCCGCTTCAGAATTTCTCAGTTATCTTTTCTTTGTTCCTCTTATACTCAGTTTTATTTTCATGAAGTCGTTTGAAAGTTCGGGTTAAAATCTTCACCCGCAAAAATCAGAAGGCACTTAGTCCTATCAGAGGCTGACGATAACAAAGTGTATATGTTCAATCAGAGTACGTAAACAACCACTGGGAGATTAAAATCTGCGCAAATTAAAATGCATACAAGAGATAGACAATGTTTACCATATTTTCAATAATTAATCGACTTTTCTGAATTAGCAATGGAGGCAATCTCATTGCAGTCGGTTTCGTGAATTGTATATGTATACACATACACATACACATACACACACACACACACACCACGCACACATACACACACACGCGCGCGCGCACACACACACAAACGTGTATGATTTATCAGACAGACGTCAATAATCTAATTGAGACCGTTCGATAGTATGTTAATACAATGATAAAAGAGTCAAACGTAGTTATCTTGTTTTTGTTGTTGTTGTTGTGTTCTGTTTTGTTCATTTCATCTCATACAAACATCTCAATTCTTCTTTCCATCCGCTGTCTCAGCATCAGTGGTCATGCTCCTTATAGAGAAGTGTAATAAATTAGGCAGTTGACAATTACTATTCTAAGATTATCTTTCTTCTTCTACCTTTCAGCTCCCTATGGAGCATAGTCTTCAATATTCCAAGTCGTTCTGTTCTTGCCATTCTTTTAAGATCATTCCATATCTTCCCCATCATCTTCATCTCTGCTTCTGTCTGTCTTCCTCTTTGTCTTTTCCCCTGGGGATTCCAAAAAAGGGCCTGTTGTGTAATACTCTCAGTTGGCTTCCGCAGTATGTGTACTATCCAGCGCCGTTGTCCTAGCTATATCTCTTTATCCACTGGTATTTGACTGGTACATTTCCATAATTCTATTTAGTGATTTTGTCCTGCGATTTCCATCCTTTTTCTGCGTAAACATCCATTAATAAAGTCTGTATCTTCATGATTGTCAATTTTGTTGTTCTCCATGTTTCACAGCCATAATATAATATAATAGGACTGACTTAACATTGGAGTTGAAAATTTTTTTTTTGTATTTACTAATTTCTTTGGACTTCCATATGTTTCCCAGCCCAACAAAAGCTCTTCTTGCTTTTCATATCCTTATTTTGGTATCATTTTCTGTTCCTCCCTCTCTTATCTATATTACTATGCAGATATATGTAAGATTGTACGTCTAGTAGAGATATTTCTCCTAATTTTATTTGTTATTGCCAACTGGCATTAATTCTCATAATGTTGGTCTTATCTCTATTAATCTTCAGTCCTAGCTGTTGTGATATGTCAGTAGTAGCGGTGGCTGTGAACTCAACAGAAAAGTGGAATAACATGCACCGAAATACAATAGATTTGGCACCGACTTTGCACCGACTTTGCACCAAAACGGTGCCAAAAAAAAAAAATTTTTTTTCGAATTCGCGATTTTTTCGAACTTCATTATTTTTTTTGGGGGGGAATTTTTTTTTTTGGGTTCGTCAGTTTGTCGAATCACTGAGAGCTTAACTCAGGTAAATTCAAAAGACTCGGTGCTAATCGGTGTCCGGTGATCGTCGCTCGCTGTGTGTTAGATGAAAATATTGTGAAAGAGTATTTTAAAAGAGTATGTGAAAGTAAAAATTCAGAATTATTTAAAAAATATGTATTTGTGAAAGTAAACTCAGAATTATTAAAAATAAAAAAAAATAAAAAAATAAAAAAAACAGTCTCCCTTCAGGATTCGAACACGGGTCTACTACGTGACAGGCCAGGCAACATGTAAAAAAAATGCTGACAAGCAATAACATTGAAAGGTTAGTTTTGTCGAACGGTCTCCTGTGTTTCTGAGAGCTTAACCGCAGGTAAATTCAATAGAGACTCGGTGCTAATCCGGTGATCGTCGCTCCGTGTCCGGTGATCGCCTCGCTCGTGTTAGAAATTTGTGAAAGAGTATTTTAAAAGAGTATGTGATAAATATGTTTCAAAACGTTAAGAAATATAGTTAAATGTGATAAAACTGATTTTTAAAAAGGCGAAATAATAAAAACTATGAAAAAAATAAGCTGTAAATACTGACGGAAAACTAGTCAAGAAACTGGAATGACATTTTTGTTGACTGGGCTAGTGGTACTTGAGGAATGCTATTGTTAGAATCGCTTACAAGGAATCGTGGTCATTGTTAGGAGCTGCATTGTTAGGCTCCGTGTTTAGAGTTAAAGTTAGGTAGAGGCATGTCGGGGACAGCGGTTCTAAAAGGGGGTATCTCGCGGGTCGGATGGCGGGTCGTCGTGCGGGTGGGGAAAGGTGCCTTTATTGGTTATCATCATGTGTGTGTATTAGGCAACAGGAGGCGACATGTAAAAAAAAATGCTGACAAGCAATTATTAGTATCGTTAGCATCATGTATTCTGACCTTCCCTCCTTGTTTTCTAACACAACTTCCTAGATTTCTGACCATGCCCCTCAACATCCCCCTTCCTACTATCATCATGTGCCTCAACACTATCACCATGTCCCTCAACACTATCATGTGCCACCCTCAACATCCCCCTTCCTACTATCAGCATGTGCCTCAACACTATCCACCCTCACACTATCATGTGCCACCCTCAACACTATCATCATCTTGTACCACCCTCATCATCATCATCATGTGCCTCAACACCACCCTTCATATCATCAAGCCACACAAAGTATCAATCATCTCTCTCACACATTCATGGTAAACCAAAACAAAACTCGTTCTATATTTCTCACAGCTTTATTATTAATACAACAAATATACGACACATATATATTACTGTCCGGTGTTGATAATTTTAAGCGTCTGGGTTTCCTCCCTCCTGTTTTGGTGGTAGTGTTTGTTAAATGTCTATCAAACACGGGTGCATAGGAAGTGTCATTAGCCTTCAAAACACAACCGCCCTCCATTTTGACAAAACCTTGATCAAAGCTGGAATAGGTAATTGGTGACTCTGCTGAAACACCCGCGGCATTCATATTGGGTGCCGGATCTGTCGTCTGATTAACAAGAGCGAAGTTCCCTGATTAACAAAGGGGGGCGTGTAGTCGATTAGATTCGTGTTAACAAGAGATGGTATGTAGTTTTGGTGGTTAACGACAGGCGGCGTGTAGTTGATCTGATTAACGAGAGGTGGCGTGTAGCTGATCTGGTTAACAACAGGCGGCGTGTAGTTGAGGTTAGCATAAGCGGTTAAAATTTCCTCTCGCATCTCGACTAACGTGATAAATTCCTCTCTCGATAGTGTTATCCCAGTTCTGGTAGGAAACTTAAAAAAACTATCACCGCTATATGTCCTTATATTTATCAATGGTCTGTTACGAAAAACACAAACCGAGACTGCCTTAACGCCATCTTTAGACAATGGAACTACAGTCTCATTTCCACGTGACATAAATATGCGCTGATCACTGAGATCAAACGAAATTGGCGTATTCAAGCTACACGACTCCATATTCAAAGAAAAACAAACCACCTGGCAACAGACGTTGGTTATGTGTGTGCGTGTACACTGCTCGACTGGGGGGTTTTTATACCCGTTTATCGGGTCGAGGACCGTCTATTTATAGCAGCTAACGCAATACGTTATCAGGCGTGGTAATCAGTCGTGTTGCGACATGTTCAGTGACCTCTGGAACTGACCCAATAGGGGGGTGATGTGTGGGGAAATATGATGCGTGTAACAATTCGGTCTCAGGTAACGCGGCTTGAGACTAGGAAACTCCTCCTCCCCCTGTAGTGTTTATATAGGTTGTGGATTTTAAAAATAGGTGTTAGTTGAAGAGGGGGAAACCTCGCGCGCTGACCTAAAATCACTCGTTGTTATTTTCGTCGGGGCGTAATCACTAAAGTTAGTAGCACTTGCGAGGATGGATCCCCGATGGAATCATCCCTTCACAGCTCTGATAGCCGGTCCTACCGGGTGTGGGAAAACGGTATTTGTGCAAAAGTTTATACAGAACCTTCACGAGCTAGCTGTCCCCGTACCGGAGGAAGTTATATGGTGTTATGGGGAATGGCAGCCGATATACGAGACTATGGGGTCAGTGAGATTTATCGAGGGTCTACCAGACGTCGATAAATTGGAAGGTGGTAAGAAGAGAAGACTGATCGTCATCGATGACTTGATGTCTGAGACGGACGAGCGGGTAACAAAATTATTCACCAAAGGTAGTCATCACAGAGATATTAGTGTGATGTACATTGTTCAAAATCTATTCGGAAAAAATAAAGAACATCGAACCATAAGTCTCAATACGCACTATTTAGTCCTTTTCAAGAACCCGAGAGACGGGAGTCAAATTATGAATCTGGGTAAACAAATGTACCCGGGTCGGGTGGGGTACCTCCAAGATAGTTTTAAGGACGCGACAGCGACTCCTCACGGTTATTTGCTGGTCGATCTTCGTCAGGACACACCTGATAATCTTAGGTTGAGAACAAAAATATTCCCGGGGGAGAGACAAATCGTCTACGTGCCAAAGTAGAGAATCATGTGTGATGAAGCACTTAGACGGCACGGTGAAATGTTGAAATGTATGCGCGCCGCCTCGCCGAGCGGTTTAAGAGCCATATTAAAAACAGCCTCTCCCAAACTCATTAACTTTTTGTGCGAGTGTTGTCATAACATATTAAAAGGTAATGTTAGACTCACTCAGCGACAGAAGTGCGAGCTACGTCGACACAAGAACAAGTTGAGACTTCTCACTAAAAAGAAACCGAGTCTTAAGCGGCGGAAAGAGATTCTACAAACCGGTGGGTTCATAGGTGCTTTGCTCCGTCCTATATTAAGTATTCTCGGTGGAGTACTAGGTGCGTAACAATGGCCAAAAAAATGATTTTGGTGGATCCTCGATTCCTCGAGGGTCTTAAACAGACTACTACCACGTCCTATAGCCCACCCGAGGCGATCGGTGACAACTTGAGAGATTTAGATGATGAAATGCAACGTATCCTATTCCGCGATGATTTAGCACCCGCCGATAAGGCCAGAGTGTACCAACGTGCCCTGCATCAATATTTAACTAGATTGGAGCAGTATAAACGACGCTCATTGGGCTCGGTCGATCTCATTCAACACAACACGGCAACAGAAAAAACACTTCCCCACCAACACCATCATTCGAGTATCACCAGAGCAGACCAAGACACCACCACCACCACCAGCGGAAACCCCAAAGGTAGGTAATGAAACCACTCCGCCCGTAGCCACGTATAAACTGAGACCTAAAAAAAGAAAGAGCGGAATCCCAACACCAAAATGGGAACGGTGGAGAAAATATTGAGACGTCGTTACTTTGACCCTAGTCGACCAGGGGCGTATAGTGGTGCAACGGCCCTGCAACGTAACACCAAACTGGGACTCGCAAAGATCAAACAATGGCTGAGTCATCAGGATACCTATACCCTTCATAAACCAATTCGTCGCAGATTTGAAAGGCGTCCCATTATAACGAGTGGCCCCCAACAGCAATATCAGGCAGACCTAATCGATTTGAGACATTTGAAAAAACACAACGATGGATATTCCTATTTGGTTTCTTGCGTGGACGTTTTCAGTAAATTCGCGTGGTCTGTACCGATACGAACCAAAACGGGGAAATCCTTAGTGGAAGCCGTCGGTAAGATATTTCTCGATGGGAAACCCGCGAGTTTTCAAACCGATAAGGGGTCAGAGTTTCTGAACAGAACATTTCAGAAATTCCTCGCTGACAACAACGTTCACTTTTTCACTACGCAGAACGAAGATATTAAGGCCGCCGTGGTGGAACGCTTTAATAGGACTCTGAAACAACGGATGTGGCGATATTTCACGAAATCCAATAAGTTGTCTTATGTCCGAGTCCTCCCCGCCCTACTTCGAAGTTATAACCATTCGTATCACAGAAGTATAAAAATGGCACCGGTCGACGTCAACGCAGACAATCAAGAACAGGTATGGAACACGTTGTATAATAGCAAACGCAACTTTAAATTTGAAAGACCCCTGTACAAGCCCGGTGATCGAGTTAGACTGGTCCTGGGCAGAGCCAATTTTAAAAAGGGTTATGCCCCGGCTTGGACGGAGGAACTGTTTTCCATCAGTCGAGTAAATGAAACAAACCCCGTTACATATGTGTTGAAGACGATAAGGGCGATGAGATAGAGGGGTCATTCTACACACCGGAAATTCAAAAAGTTGGAGACAAACACGAGTACAGAATCGAGAGTGTCATAACCGAGCGTCGCACATCCTTTGGGCGAAAGGAGTGTTTAGTCAAATGGTTTGGGTACGATTCCTCATTTAACACTTGGATACCGTCCAAGGACATTGTCAGATACAAAAACTAGAGATGCGAGAAGAAGAAGAGAGAAGTGGTAACTTTTGGTGGAGAGCCCGATTTGCGAGCCGTAAACTCGGGAGTCGGGAGAGACGGCGAACCGCGCTGGTGGGGTCGATGTTTGGGAAACTATCCCCCTACTTAGAACTTGTCTTTATTTGTCAAGTGGTAGTTATATATACAGTTGTAGCGGTCTCGCTGTTCAATCTGACCACCGAAAAGCCAGACGCGAAGGAGGGAAAACTGTGGATAGCCCTACTGAGCAGCTGTTTGGGTTACATGCTACCGAATCCAAACTTGGAGAGGCGACGGTGAAACGAGTAAAAAAAAATGAGTTTTTATGTCACCCTGCCCAGCAATGCATCTATGGAACTTTTTAAGGATAATAACCCAGGCCACTTTTTCGTTAAACTCCCTCAGACCATTGACATTTCGACGCAGTATGAGATCGCACTGGTGGAGATACAGTTTCCGCTAAATTATTTCAATGTAATAGAGGGTGATGTCTGGATTCGCTACGAATCTCTCGATAACGACGATATTTGCGACGCCAGATTTTATTTCAACGTGACATTGGACCTGGGTTATACACGAAACCCGATGCGTTCATCGGCGCGTTGAACGCGTCGATCGTAAAAGCGGAGGATGAGTCGTACAGGGGAGAGAAAGGGAAAAAAATGAGATTCATTTACGCAAAAGAGGTGAATAAAGCCATCTTGAAACTTTACGAGAAAGGAGTCAGTGTTACCATAAGCGACACTTTGAAAAACATGTTAGCCTTCCCCACGACCACAATATCAGACACGGCTCCCGATATCTTCAGCGTGGGTGTAATGGACTTGGAAAGTGTTGCGAAGAATGTCTACGTCTACTGCGATCTCGTTTCCCCCAGACCGGTCGGGGATGTGATGGTGCCTCTCCTCAGGAGCGTGCCTGTTCTCAATAGAAATCACACCTCGGTGTTTCAGATCTACGATAAGCCTCACTACCTACCCCTGAGTAGATTTTCCTTCGATACCGTCGAGATCCTTTTAGCCAACGAACACGGAAAAACCATTCCATTCACCAGCGGGACGTCGGTGCTAACGGTACACTTTCGAGTCAAGAAGCATCTCGAGCTGGTATAATGGTGAAACACACTCCCCTTCATAGAGATGTTGAGTTATACGAAGACTTTTACTGTTGTCAGGCGGGCGATGGGATGCCCGTGTTTATAGGAGGTCGAAGTCAGAGCGGTCGAGGAATCGGTAGTTTCTTCGGTGGAATCGGGAGGGCTATTTTACCCTGGTTAAAAACCGGCGGTAAGGCCTTGCTCAGAGAAGGCTTGGGGACCGGTCTGCAGGTCGCACAGGACGCATTGGCCGGGAAAAATGTCGGTGAAGCTTTCAAAGAACGAGCTAAGGAGGCCGGTCAGCGGTTGCTACACGGGGCCGTAGACCACCTGCGTGATAACAACCAATCAGGAAGTGGTTTACGTCAAAGCAGAAAGCGAGTTATGAAGCTACCTCCACCAGGAGAACCCGTTACGAAGAGGATAAAACCGACAGCTGGACGGTTCCCCTTCATTCGGTGCACAACAGAGGGAAGAAGACGAGGGTGGCAAAGGATATTTTCGACTAATAATGTCCCTCATTCACCCCAAATCGTGCGAATGTCTTCACTCTGGTTTGGATTTATTTAGCGTTCCACCCACACAGACATCTCTAGACTCTGGCCAGTTTATTGAAATTCGTCCGATCGCAGCTTTGTCGCATAGCGCACCGATAGAGTTTTTCATTTCTGGAAACAGCGAGGAGTATCTAGATCTTTTCAACACGTTTTTACATCTGCGGGTCAAGATCACCCTCCCGAATGGTGATAGTGTACCAGTCGATGCTGAGGTAGGACCGGTCAACAATTATCTTCACAGTCTATTTTCACAAGTCGACGTATCGCTAAACGACACGTTGGTTACACCGTCGGAGAATACCTATCCTTTTAGAGCGGTGTTTGAGGCCACGCTAAATTACGGAGAGGATGCGAAAACGGGATACTTGACGGCCGCTCTGTTCTACAAAGACACAGCTGGCCACCATGACGATTTGAAAGAAAATGAGGGTTTTAAAACACGGCGCGATTTGACTTCGGGTAGTAAAGAGGTTGAAATGATGGGTCGTTTGCACTCTGATGTCTTTGTGCAGGATCGTTACATGTTAAACAGAGTCGATGTAAAGATAAAACTCACGCCCTCGAAGGATGTGTTCAGCCTCGCGGCTCACGATAGCTCTGTGGGTTATAAGAGTGTTATCACCTACGCCGCGCTCGTGGTCAGGAAAGCTAAGCTAAACCCCGCGATTTCTCTGGCCCACGAAAAGGCTCTCTTGAGCGGGAATGCGCGGTACCCGATCAAGAGGGTTACCATCAAGACATTTTCCATCGCTAGCGGGATGCTTTCCCACAGTCAAGACAATTTATTTTTGTCTCAAACACCGACCCGTATAGTGATAGGTCTGATTACGGCCAGTGCTTTTAATGGTGTTTACACAGCTAACCCGTTCAATTTTCAACACTTTGGTCTGATTTATATGAACCTGACGGTCGACGGGAAATGTATCTCGGGAAAGCCTCTAACTATGGACTTTGAACGAAATCAATACGCGAGAGCTTTCTTCGGCACAAATCTGGCCATGGGTCTGATTGGTAAAGACGCTGGGAATAACGTTGATTATAGAGAATTCAAGGACGGATACTGCCTATTTGGTTTTGACCTCTCGTCCAGCCTACTGGACGGCTCCCATTTTGAGCTAGCCACAAGCGGACCCTTGTCGATAGAACTCAAGTTTGCCGCTCCCACCACTACTCCCCTACAAGTTATCGTCTACGCAGAGTTGGACTCGGTGCTCGAGGTGTCCAAGACAAGGCAGATTCTAACAGACTTCGCCGTTTGAGAGAGAGAGTCGAATATGAACACGAGGGAGATTTACAACCTTTTGATGTCGGATATTTTCGTTCGACGTTGTTCCCTTGTTAGTGTCATTCCACGAAACCACTTACCGCCGAGCATCGACCCAACGGCGACCGCGGCCTTTGTCATAAACACCGACCCTGCCCACGAACCCGGTGAGCATTGGGTGGCCCTATTTTACAACGGTCTCGGCGAATGTGAGTATTTCGATTCCTACGGTTTGCCTCCCAGACACGTGGATATTTTAAACTTTATAGAGCAAAACTCACACGTTCCATTCGTCTACAACCCGCGGGTGTTGCAAGATTTGTTTAGCAACACGTGCGGTCTATATTGTGTTTATTATATACTTCTTAAGTGTCGTGGCGCGAAACTTAACAGAATTCTCATGCCTTTTTCATCGAGACAGCACGTAAACGACCGTATCATTTATCGTTTGCTCGCCCCGTGGATACTTCGGCTTCGAGGGGCCCGCCCAGACGCTTAAAATTATCAACAACCGGACAGTAATATATATGTGTCGTATATTTGTTGTATTAATAATAAAGCTGTGAAAATATAGAACGAGTTTTGTTTTGGTTTACCATGAATGTGTGAGAGAGATGATTGATACTTTGTGTGGCTTGATGATATGAAGGGTGGTGTTGAGGCACATGATGATGATGATGAGGTGGATAGTGTTGAGGGTGGCACATGATGATGATGATGAGGGTGGATAGTGTTGAGGCACATGATGATAGTAGGAAGGGGATGTTGAGGGTGGCACATGATAGTGTTGAGGCACATGATGATAGTGTTGAGGCACATGATGATAGTAGGAAGGGGGATGTTGAGGGCATGGTCAGAAATCTAGGAAGTTGTGTTAGAAAACAAGGAGGGAAGGTCAGAATACATGATGCTAACGATACTAATAATTGCTTGTCAGCATTTTTTTTTACATGTCGCCTCCTGTTGCCTAATACACACACATGATGATAACCAATAAAGGCACCTTTCCCCACCCGCACGACGACCCGCCATCCGACCCGCGAGATACCCCCTTTTAGAACCGCTGTCCCCGACATGCCTCTACCTAACTTTAACTCTAAACACGGAGCCTAACAATGCAGCTCCTAACAATGACCACGATTCCTTGTAAGCGATTCTAACAATAGCATTCCTCAAGTACCACTAGCCCAGTCAACAAAAATGTCATTCCAGTTTCTTGACTAGTTTTCCGTCAGTATTTACAGCTTATTTTTTTTCATAGTTTTTATTATTTCGCCTTTTTTAAAAATCAGTTTTATCACATTTAACTATATTTCTTAACGTTTTGAAACATATTTATCACATACTCTTTTAAAATACTCTTTCACAAATTTCTAACACGAGCGAGGCGATCACCGGACACGGAGCGACGATCACCGGATTAGCACCGAGTCTCTATTGAATTTACCTGCGGTTAAGCTCTCAGAAACACAGGAGACCGTTCGACAAAACTAACCTTTCAATGTTATTGCTTGTCAGCATTTTTTTTTACATGTTGCCTGGCCTGTCACGTAGTAGACCCGTGTTCGAATCCTGAAGGGAGACTGTTTTTTTATTTTTTTATTTTTTTTTTATTTTTAATAATTCTGAGTTTACTTTCACAAATACATATTTTTTAAATAATTCTGAATTTTTACTTTCACAATATACTCTTTTAAAATACTCTTTCACAAATTTTCATCTAACACACAGCGAGCGACGATCACCGGACACGGATTAGCACCGAGTCTTTTGAATTTACCTGAGTTAAGCTCTCAGTGATTCGACAAACTGACGAACACCAAAAAAAAAAAAAATTCCCCCCAAAAAAAATAATGAGTTCGAAAAAATCGCGAATTCGAAAAAAAAAATTTTTTTTTTTTTGGCACCGTTTTGGTGCAAAGTCGTGCAAAGTCGGTGCCAATCTATGTATTTCGGTGCATGTTATTCCACTTTTCTGTTGA